>CM033738.1:31468814-32068814 GCA_019671005.1 Hibiscus mutabilis
GAAAATGTCCAGGGATCGGGAGCCGAGTGATCTATTCTATCGTCATTGTTGTGGTTGCCGTTGGTAGAAAGGAGACGGAGGAGGGAAAGTGGAGGGGGAGGAGGGGAGGAGGGACACTGCGGGGATTTGGAGGAAAGGAGGGATAGAAAACGGAAATGGGAGGGTTTGGGGAGGAGACGAGACAACATTGTTTACAACCCAGGGTTCTGCGAGAGAAGGGGCAGGGCAGGGTCTTTCATTATTGATTTGGGGCAGGGTTTTAGAAACCGGGATTTTCCACCCGACCCGCTCAGATTGGAATATCCTTGGGCCAAATAAGCCCAAAGATGACTGCTGCTAATTAAATAATTTTTTAACAGGGTAAAAGAAAATAAGAATATGTGGTAATGATGGTGTATGCAATTGTCACGGGGCTAGACTCGAACTAGCGAAACTGTGCGGCCTTAGACGATTACCTCGGTCGAAATCGACTAAGTCAGCCTCTTCGCGAAGCTAGAGTGCTTTGCAGCTTGCGGAAACAAACAAAGGCAAAAAGGCAAAGAACAAAAGAGGATGAGTGAATAATTCTGCTTTGTATTACTCTGAGATGAGATGAGAAATGAGGTGGGGAGAGCCTCTATTTATAGTTGCCCCCCAATACATCCAACGACTTACAATGATTCCAATCGACAGATGAGATCGAACCTAATCAAACTATACATGGAAAGTACATCAAGTAAATTGATACATGCCATAAGTGTGGAGACACATCCCTTGAATCATGGGATCACTTCCATGGATGGTGGGATTGACTGGACTATTCCATGGAATAGTCTTTTTTTCTATATGTTGCTTGAATGGATCCTCTAGCATTCTCTAAGGATAGGGCCAGCTCCGATGGGTTTGACAGGCCCAAGATCTTATGAATGGCTTCTTGGGCAGCTTGGATTGCAGCAACCTTGGTCATGGGCTCGCTGTCCGTAACACTCTCCCCCACTGAATATGGTGACGTTCTCGTCGAGTCTTGAGAATGAAACTCTGCAATTTTGTCTCTGAATTGCCACAAGGCCTCGGCAGGTTCCCAACTCCCCTCACTGTCGGGAAGCCCATTCTATTGGATAAAGTACTCTTGCCTTGGCCGATGGTTCTTCAGTCGAACAATCTGGCCTGGATCTCTCGTACCTCATTCTCATAGGAGACCTTCACTCCTATCGGTGCTCGGTGTGACTTGCCTCGATCCAGATCCTCAGCATCCAAATAGAACGGTTTGAGCATGCTCACATAGAAAATGGGGTGAACTCGAAGCTTTGGCGGTAACTTCAGTTTGTAGGCCACAGTACCTACTCGCTTGATGATCTTGAATGGTCCCTCGTATAGTTGCGCAAGTGCCTTGTTCACTACGGGTTTCCTCAACACCAAGTGTAGCTTGGCAAGGACTAGGTCACCAACTTGAAACTCCTCGTCCCTGCGCCTACGATCAGCCCACTTCTTGGTCCGTTTCCCAGCTTCGTGTAAGCAAGCTCGGGGCTAGGTCATGGTGCTCTTGCCATGCCTTGACAACGTGGTAGGTTGCTAGATTTGTTCCCTTATAACCAAGAACAACAACGTTGGGTGTGAGTGGCTGTTTTTCGGTCACAATCTCAAAAGGACTTTGGTTGGTAGCCTCCATCCGCTACAAGTTGTAGGAAAATTGGGCCACGTCTAGCAGCTTTGGCAGTCACGTTGAGTCGCACTTGCGTAGTGCCTGAGATAAATCTCTAACAAAGCATTCACTCGTTCGGATTGCCCATCAGTTTGTCGATGAACACTCGTGGACATGTTCAAGTCTGCTCCCATCAGCTTGAACAGCTCGGTGCAAAATCTGCCCATGAAGCGGGGGTCTCGATCACTCACAATAGTCTATGGCACCCCCAATACTTCACCACGTGCTTGAGGAAAAGTCTGGCAGCTTCCTCAGCTGGGCACTCATTGCTGGCAGGAATGAAAGTGGCATACTTCGAGAACCTGTCAACAACGACAACAATACTGGCAAACCCATGGATACACTCTCCCATGGTCCCTCTGGGATTGGCAATGGCTGCAACAATCTTGCTGGATTCTTGGCCTTGACTTTATCTTGCTAGCAAATGAGACAAGTCTTCACATAGGCTTCGACATCACTCCCTATGTTTGGCCAATAGTACTGATCCGCTAACAACGCCATCGTGCGATGCACCCCTGGATGGCCAGCCCACTTGAAATCACAACATTCCTTCATGAGCTTATTTCATAACTTTATGTACTATGGGACAGAGAGGCGGCAGCCCCGAGTGTACAAAAGGTCCCTCTCGAGCCAAAATTGTCTGGAGTTGCCCTCATTGGCATAATCGATCCAAGACTGGATTGTCGGATCATGGGACAATCCTTCCTTGATACGCGATAACAGCGGTCCTTCGGGTCTGCTAATGAACTTCATATTGTACATTTGGCTTAGTGCATTGGCCACTAAGTTGGCCTTCCCTGGCCTGTACTCCATGGAAAAGTCGAACTCGTCTAGGAACATTTGCCATCGAGCCTGTTTGGGAGACAATTTCTTTTGGGTCAGAAAATAAATGTTGGCAACGTTATCGATTAATACCTAAAATCTCGAACCCAAAAAGTAATGTCTCTAAATCCGCAAACAGTGCACCACCACGGTCATCTCTTTCTCTTGAACTGTGTACTGCCTCTCTATCTCATTAAGCTTTCGACTTTCGAAAGTAACTGGGTGTCCCTCTTGCATTAGAACTCCCCATTGGCTATGTCGAATGAATCGGTGTGGACCTCGAACGGCTTGGCATGGTAAGGTAACTTCAACACGGGCTATCTCACCATGGCTTCCTTGAGTTTCTCAAAGGCACTCTGACACTCATGGCTCCGGTCCCACTCTTTGTCATTCTTCAGCAACTCGGTCAATGGGGTGGCGATCTTAGAGTAACCTTTGACGAAATGCTAGTAGTAGTTGGCTAACCCAAGGAACGATCTCAACTCGGTCACCTTGGTTGGCGGTTCCCACTCATTAATGGCCCGTATCTTGTCTCTGTCCATCTGGATCTGGCCACCTCCAATGATGTTGCCTAGGAACAACACTTTTTTCTGGGCGAATGAGCACTTCTCCTGCTTGACAAACAGCTCATTCTCTCGGAGAACTTGGAAAACCTGTCTCAAGTGCTCCATATGCTCCTCCAAAGTGTTGCTATACACCACAATGTCATCAAGGTAAACAACTACAAAGCGATCCAAAAATGGATGTAGTGCCTTGTTCATGAGGGTGCAGAATGTGGCAGGAGCGTTGGTGAGGCCGAAGGGCATGACAAGGAACTCATAAGAGCCATAGCGGGTTACACATGCTATCTTTGGCTCGTTTACCTCGGTAATCCTCACTTGGTATTACCCCGATCGAAGATCCAACTTTGTGAACCACCTTACACTCCTAAGTTGATCGAACAGATCCGCAATAAGGGGGATCGGGTACTTGTTCTTCACCGTGAGCTTGTTCAAAGCCCGGTAGTCAATGCACATGCGAAGAGAGCCATCATGCTTCTTCTAGAATAGAACAGGTGCACCATAAGGCGCCTTGGATGGTCTAATGAACCCAACATCCAAAAGCTCCTTCAGTTGTCTCTGCAACTCCTCCAACTCTGGTGGGGCCATTCCATATGGAGCCTTAGCTAGCAGCTTCACATTGGAGACTAACTCGATCTTGTGATCCACCTCTCTCTTGGGTGGTAACTGCTTTGGCAACTCGGAAGGCATCGTGTCCCGAAACTCGTCCAAAATCTGACCTACCTCCTTAGGGACTTCAGATGGCATCATCGACTCGTCACATTTCAAGGTAGCCAAATAGGTTGTATCCTCCTTACGCACAACCGCTTTGGCAAACTGGATGGCGGAGATCATCTTGGACCCAACTCCTACTTCTCGGCTTACAGGCACAACACATTGGTGCCGTGGGTCAAGTATTCATAGACAGTTGGCAAATAGGACATGCAGTGCGTTAATTTGGTCAATGAAATCTAAGCCCAACACACAATCAAAATCATCAAGTGGTATTACCTTGATGGATTCCTTACCGGTCCAACTCCCGAGCTCAAGCTTGGCCCCTTTTGTCACCCCACAATCGGTGCTTCCTTGGAATTGACAGTCTTGATCCACCTACTTGCCTTCTCCACAGGAAGGCCAAGTCGCTTGGCAGCTTCGTCGAACATGAATAGTTCTGAGGTAAACCATAAAGAAAGAAACCGAGCAAGCTACATTAGGTTTACCAAGGTAAACCGTAGAGAAAAAACTGAAATGCAACCATTTTTTCCTCTTTTATCTTGTCTTAATGCAAAATCATTAACCTATATGTTCATACTGACATCAAGTGAAAACTCAACTCAATCGGGCTTCGATTTGACATCCAATTGACTCAATTGCAAATTAGGGACCAAATTACAATTTGATCAATCTACAGGGACTTAGCACGTTTTCAAATTACCAACCTTTAATTAAGCAAGATACATATTCTCATGTCAAAAATCAGCTCGATTCGAACATTCAAACTCATTCGATTGCATCCATAAAATTTAGGGACAAACGCAAGAAAATAGAACTCCATTTCCATGACATTAACTGACAATCGTACTGATACGCGTACCACCGTATCGATACGATGCCTTACACAAGCCTATACTATTTTGATAAACTGCAACCCGTTTTGGTATGCCTAGCTGGTAGTTCAAAAATGTTTGACAACTGTACTGATACGGTATGATAGTGTTTTAGTACGCCCAAAAAGTAGATTCCAGTAACAAAAATCTATATCGATACACCCAAGCCCGTATCGGAACACCGTGCTCATTTTTGCCTAGCCGTACCGATACACACAAGCCCGTATCGAAACAACATTCTTGATTTTGCCTAACTGTACCAATACGGTTCCCCGTGTATCAGTACGCTTGAGCCTGTAATGTCACATATAGCTAGTTTAACAAGCTCTTAGCCTATCTAAACACTCTAACATACTTCTAACATACATCCCACATGTTTAGCATATAATTCACAGCATATCATCACATATTCAACATCAACTCATGGCATTTTGCATCAATCGTAAATCTATAGGCATGCAACCTAGAAACCATTCAAGTAAAACATGAAATTCCAAACCATCAACAAAACCAAACCATAATGGCCATTTACAACCTTAGAGCAACTAAACAAACTTGCTCAAACAGGGAGTTTATCAAATCATCTCCCAAAACCAAAACGAGTACCCCATTGCCTTTATTACTTATAGTCTAGTCCAACATACTTTGATAAACAAGTCTTGTTATGATCCCTTGCTCCTTGCTGCCTCCGAAGCTCTCAATTCTCTGCATTGATGGACTATAAGAGCGTAAGCACACAAGGCTTAGAGAGGGAAGCTCACAAACGAAACACCACCAACGCATTTAAAACCATTTATCAACATTACATTGAAACTTATTTCAAACAACCTTTAAATCATTATCATGCCTTTAAAACCATGCACTTAACATCTTTAAAACTAGCATATTGACCATATGCAACATGTATCATTAACCAACAGAAAGTCCCATTGCTCAACCTCAATTTAAGCCTTCCCTGCATAACTACCATATGCAAAACTTAAAGAGTAAATATGTATAAATCACATCATACAACATAACTCTTTCAATGATACATTAACAATTATATTGGCTTACAAGTGATCATTAAACACGTCCATTAACAAAAGAGTTCATCGGATACACAGAATCAACAAGTGTTCAACCAACACTTCAAGCCATCTCAACCGAAATAGCGATACAATAACAATCGCGGTACATTACCAATCGGGTACACCTTTCAACCCACGGGGACACCAAACCCAATCATCGGTTAGACGGTTAATCCTCTAACGGGAGTCTATGGTACTATTTAACCCCTCTACCGTTAGGGTACTTGGATAGAGTTTTCAGTATACTGATCTAAACCCCTTAACATCTAAGGCGACTTATTATAGTGCACTCAATCCTATGGCCGGCCAACTATATCCGATAACAATTTTAAAACCACATCACTTGCCAATATAATTAACCATTTAACATTTACCTCACTGTTTTTAACAAGCATTAACCAACCCATTTTTCTAAAGCAACAACCATGCTTTACACCACAAGTATAAACCATACTTACAAGGATTACTTACCATGTGCATCCTTCAGCATTTCATGCTTATAAACAGTATATCAAATACATTAAAACATGCTTAAATAGTGGGTAACATGTAAATCAAGACAAGTGCATAAAACCATTTAACACTAGCACGACCGAGAGAGAATATCAATTTTTACTTACTTCCAAGTTTAAACCAGCATATCAAGCTAAGTTTAAACTCCCATAAACCACCTTAAAACATTCCAAAGCTGGAATCAATGTTCTCACTCACCGATACGCGAAGCCTTGATTTGTTGACGCAAAATCAAGCGTCTGAAGCCTCCAATGATACACCATTCACTTCCAAAACAACCTCCCTTGTTTAAACCACATAACAACAGAGTATTAATGCATCCCCATGCATTTACAATACTACAACAACAAATCCTTATAGATTCTTGCATTCACCTCACATTTACCCAACCACAACAATCAAAAACTTCAACTAATCCTTTCCAAACACAACCCAGCCACAACCTAACAATTTAACACCACTTTTATCATCAATTAACATCTAGAAACAGAATCAAATCAACCTAACACCTTCAACAAACACACAGCCACCATAACACGTCAAAAACACAAATCTAGCAACCTAAACAATTAGAGATTCAAGAGTTTCGGGATTCTATTGATAAAATTGACTTATCAACATCATTAAACATCCAAAATATGTTTAAAAACAATTCATAACACTGGAAATCATATTCAATTCAAATCTTTCATCAATTTCCCTAATTAAATCTATATAAAAACATAAAATCAGATTACAAACCATAAATCAAGGATCAAATACTTGGGAATATTAATAAAGAACCATTTAGCAGAGGAGATCATGGACCTTACCCCTGTTATGTGATTTCTCCCTCAATTTGCTTGTTTAAAGTTAAGAAAACATAAAATTTCAATGAGATTTTGTGAAACAAAGTTAAAGAATCAAGTTAGAATCAATAATTCGAGTGAAAAGAATCCATCACTGCTAGATTTTGATGAAATTCTGAGTGTTTGGCAGAAAAGAAGTTGAGAGAAAAGGTTTAGGAAAAAGTTACGTAAATTTTCTTTAAAAACAAATAACTAACTCAGATAATTTAATCCCTCTTAAACCACCTTTAAAACAGATGTTTAAAACAATTTAATTGAAAGGAGAAACCACTAGTAAAAACTTGGTAATTTAGCTCCTTAAGGATTGTAAGAATTTGACCTTTTCATTTTAGTCACTTTAAAACAGTTTTCAAAAATCGCATTTTGGTCACTAACCAAAATGTCACATTTCCAAATTCCATTTTCCAAAATTGATACCCCAAAAATCAATATATATTAAAAGATGATTTTTAACTATTTTCCATATTTTTATCTCACCAAAAAATATACGGTCTCGAACCAACTTAAATCTCTAGCCTAGTCTACCGAACCGTTTAATAAACCTCAAAATTGCTAGGCCCAAAACCGGGGTGTTATAGTACCAATCCACTAACAATGCCATCGTGAAATGCACCCCTGGATGGCCAGCCCACTTGGAATCATGGCATTCCTTCATGAGCTCTTTTCGTAACTTCATGTAATGTAGGACATAGAGGCGACGACCCCGAGTATACAAAAGGTCCCTCTCGAGCCAAAACCATATGGACTTTCCCTCATCGGCATAATTGATCAAAGACTGGGCAGTTGGATCATGGGATAAACCTTCCTTTATACGCGATAATAGCGGTCCTTCGGGTCTGTTAATAAACTCCATATTATACATTCGGCTTAGTGCATCGGCCACCAAGTTGGCCTTCCCCGGCTTGTACTCTATGGCAAAGATGAACTCGGCTAGGAACATTTGCCATCGAGCCTGTTTGGGAGATAATTTCATTTGGGTCAGAAAATAACTGTTGGCAACAGTATCGATAAACACCTAAAATCTCGAACCCAACAAGTAATGTCTTTAAATATGCAAACAGTGCACGACCGCGGTCATCTCTTTCTCTTGAACTGTGTACTACCTCTCTGTCTCATTGAGCTTTCGACTCTTGAAAGCAACCGAGTGTCCCTCTTGCATCAGAACTCCCCCGATGGCTACATCGGATGCATCAGTGTGGACCTCAAATGGCTTGGCATGGCCAGGTAACTTCAACACGGGCTCGCTCACCATGGCTTCTTTGAGTTTCTCAAAGGTACTTTGACATTCATGGCTCCAGTTCCACTCCTTGTCCTTCTTCAGCAACTCGGTCAACGGGGTGGCGATCTTGGAGTAGCATTTGACGAAACATCAGTAGTAGTTGGATAACCCAAGGAACGATCTCAACTCGGTAACCTTGGTTGGCAGTTTCTACTCATCAATGGCCTGTATCTTGTCTATGTCCATCTGAATCTGGCCACCTCTACTGATGTGGCCTAGGAACGACACTTCCTTCTGGGCGAATGAGCATTTTCCCGTCATCAACCTTGTCCCTCGAGTTTGCCCTCGAATGAGTTGCTTGCCCCGGGTCTCACGTTGGGTCTCAGCTACCTCAACGTTCTCGTTGCCAATAGGTGCCATCTCGAATGAGTTGCTTGAAAACTGTCTCTGATACCAACTGTCACGGGCTAGACTCAGATTAGAAAAACGTGCGGCCTTAGATGATTACCTCGGTCAAAATTGACTAAGTCAACTTCTTCGCGAAGCTAGAGTGTGTAATATCCCAATATTTGATTAGTGACTAAAATATAATTTTTGAAAGTTTAGGGGGTTAAAGTATAACTTTGGAAAAGTTTGGGGACTAAAGTGTAAATTTCTCCAACAAGTAATTTTATTCAGTATAAGAGTGAATCGGATCGAAATAGGTAACTTGATATCAATTTTAAGAATTAAGATGCAGAAAAAGGTACCAAATTTGGATCGAGTGAAATAGTTAAGCATGCTCAGGCCAGAGAAATACAAGGATGGGTGACATTCGGGAAGGTCCCATAAAAGTGTTTCTAATCGATAATTTGGACTCAGTAAAAGTAAACAATATTCTAATGGATTATCGATAAAGGATTTCTAAGAGAAGTTTTATTCTATGGAGATTTTCGATAATTATCGGAATAGTAGACCGAGTTAGTAAAATTCGGTCTAAGTTCTGGGAAAGGAAGTTTTTATGAGATAATATAGATTATTTCCCGAATATGAAATATGGAATTTTTGGAATAAATCCGATAGTTCCAAAAACGTAAAATCACAGTAGAAGTATTTTACAAATATCGGGAGATCAGACCGAATCGAAATTTCAGAGGCTATTCCATAAGCCATGTAAAAGTTATAAAATAATATTTAAGGAATAATGACCGGTTGGGAATGAACTATTGCAGTTGGATTATAATTGAATGGCATTTTTGAAGTAAACTAGTAAATAAAAACTAGTTGGAGGGAAGATTTGTCATTTTGCCCCAATGACATTTTTGAAATATTTAAAATGTTACAAGGACAATTTTTGAAGAAGGAACTGGATGATTAAATCTTGGCCCTTGATTAATGATAAGATCAATCTCATCCGTTTGATTAAAAGGGTATTTTAGTAATTTCACTATCTAAATAAATTTAAAATTCATTTATATTTACAAGTGGCATAATTGTAGAGACTGAAAGTTAAAGAACCAAAAGATAAAGACTACAATTCATCTTCTTCATTTCGAAAATAAAGGGGAAAGGGTGAGAAATTTTCCAAGTTTGGTTCGAGCCCTGAAACTCAATTTTCAGGTAATATTTTCAACTACAAAGTTGTTCTACTCTTCAAGCTCTATCTTTTGGTGTAAATAATTCATGTAAAACTTGCTTAGTTGATGAGAATTTTGCATGAGAAGAAGTTAGGGTTTATGGAAAAAGTTTGGGGCTTTTCGAATTTTATGATTTCATGATGAAATTAAAGTTGAAATCAAGCTAGTATAATGTTAGAATCATGTTATTGAGTTGATATTTAAACCCTACATATTTTAGTTTGTATAAAGATGATTAGGGTTTATTGATTCAAGTTTGATTTAGGGTTTGTGACGTTGGTCTAGTAAGCTTGAATTTGTTATTTGGAAGCAAAACCCTAAATTAAAGGTATAAGGACCATTTCAGAAATACTAAAAGTTAGAGGACTAATCTGATTTTTTTATGATTTGAAGTGTATTTATGTTATTATTAATGTTGGAGATGTGAAATTGAAGTTAGAATGCAAAACCGATGTTAAATCGAGTTAGTGACCATTTTGACAAATTGTCAAAGTTAAGTGGCCAATTCGAAAATGAGGTTTTAGAGAAGGATTAAATCTGATTTTAGTTGAAATAGTAGAATTAAAGTAGTAATGTTGATTTGAGGACTAATTTGCAAAGTTAAGAAGCTTGAATCCTTATCTTTGCATTTTAAGTGACTATTTCGGAAAGAACGAAAAATTAGAGGGAATTATTTTTGAAGAATTTTTTGATGAAGAAAGTGATGCATTAGTGGTTTGAATCAAGTAAGGGGACCAAATTGACAAATAGCAAAGTAAGTAGAAATTAGTATAAAGTTTGAAGTTATTTATGGAAGTTGTGTAGGAAAACTGGATTTGGCAGTAAGTTTGAAAATTCACCATAAATTCTACAAAAATGGTTAGATGATGAATTTTATATCGATGTAAATATTTATTCGTATAGTTTCTTTTAAAACAAATGGTGATTGATATCGATTCATATATCAAAAGATATGAAATTTTAAGTGATGAAAGGTTAGAAAACAGAATAGCAGTCTGCTCCAAAATTCAATACTGGAATTCAAATTTGAAAATTTACCATAAATCGTACAAATTGAATCTGGGTTATTCGTTTATATGGTTGAAAATCTTATCGAATCTAGTTTCTTTTCCAACAAACGGAAACTGATTTTGAGTTCCGAGTTAAAAGATATTAATTTTTAATCGAATGAAGGGCAGAAAAATTACAGAACAGTTTTTGTCAGGACATCCCTGTAAATGGGAGTTTGATGAATTTTTATAATTTTGTAGATTTTATTAAATTATGTGGCTTATACCGTTAGAACCGTTATCGAATCTAGTTTCTACGGTATAAAGGAGATTAATATTCAATATGTATTCTTTCCTGTAGAAGTAAATCTTTGATGGTAGTGCAAGTTGACAGAAAATGGAAATTGAGACAATTTGTGTCTAAAGTTGGTTAGCAAGCTTGGAGGAATTATTTGAAGATCAAAATGGTCATTAGGGACCAAAAACGAGTTTGTGAACAGTTTAAGGAAGGAACGAAATTTATGGAAAATTTTTATGTTGAATAATTAAATAGCTTAATTGAAATATTGTTAGAAGTGAATCTAACAAATGTTTATTTATATTCATGTGATAAATGAAGTTGTATCCGAATCAAAAGAAGGTTTGAGGTACTATGAAGGACATGACCATTAGAGCTTAGTGAGGCATAATAATAAATGGCTAAGGCGAGTGCATTTATATGTTTTAAAATGCAATTAGGAAGACTTGCGAATAGTCGACCTTCATTTAAAATAATATTGCATTATCTATATATGTTGAGTTAATGTATGTTACAATAAAGGTAAATTAAATAGAATATGAAGTATGAATAGCTAATCTAAAAAATGATGATGATCTATGTTTACCATAAATATTTATGATGAAGCATGAAATATGAAATGTCTATATGTATGATTGACTATGATGTTGAGTTGCTGATGAAAGAAATGCCCAAGTATTGTGTATGAGAGTCCATGGTATAGTTGGCATGCCATAGAGTCTTTAGCAGCTACACCCTCATGTTCATGTTATCAAACAGATATTGTAACAAAATAATTGTGTCACATGTACCCAGGGGATCCACACCCACTGTGCCCGAGTGCACTGTCGAGGTGCATCATGTTTATGGGGAGCAAAGAGCGTCCCCGAGTACATACTCATCTCACGTTCACGTTAGACACTACAGTGTCATTTCAAGATGACTCGTGTACCTCGATCCCATATAGCGTACTTTGGGCAATGATAAAAGAATCATGTCACGTAAATGAATCATGTCATGTAAATGAATCATGTTACGTATATGAACCATGCCATGAATACAGAACATGCCATGTATATGAATTAAATCACGTATATGAACCATGTCATGTAAAAGAATCACGTCATATAAATGAATCAAATTATTGCATATGAATCATATCACGTATATGAATCATGATATGTGTGCAAATTATGTTACGTATATGAATTATGCCACATATATGAATTATGACACGTATATGGATTCTGCCATGTATATAATTCATGCCATATATATGAATTACGCCATGTATATGAAGTATGTTATGTATGTGAATAATGTCATATATATATCGTGTCATGCATGTGAATATGCCATGTATATGAAATATGCCATGTATGTGAACTATGCCATGTATATGATTTACTTGGTAATGATGGAGTATTGGAAACTAGACTAAGTTAGAAAATTATGACTTGCACAAGAATATTGACTGACTATGGAAACCTTGTTAGTACGATACTACCTTAGGCAGAAACTATGCTAGGTTAATGTATAACATGCATTGCTTTATTTTATGTTTTGATAAATAAGATCATTGCCTCACTAAGTTCGTACTTAGCGTGTGTTTTATTTCACACGTAGGTTCTCCGAAATAGACTAGCAAGGAGGAGTTGTTAATTGGGAAGATCAAGTTACTATCTGTAAGTACAGTACACACATCTTTAACGTAATTTGATAGACTAGTGGGCATGTAATATTTTAAGTGGGTAAACTGTTTTGTAAGTCTAAGTTTATAATGTATTTATACGTTGTCATGGAAGTATGGACTTACAGAAATGGTTTGCTATTAATAACTATGAATTTTGACGTTGTTAAATGTTGTTTAACCCTGATCGCATAAAAATTTGAAAATCAAGAAAGAGTCTAGGCAGTGTACATAGTTTTCACCCTAAATTATTTTTTTAATTCAACAACTCAATTATGAATTTTATAAATCAATTCAGGGTCAAAACTAGCTGCAATAGACTAACATAGTTTTTAATTTAAAACCAAGAAAGGGTTAAACTGCAAGATGAATTTTGGTATAAAAAATTTACAAGTCAAGAATTCTTTCAATGACTCCATAACATCTTTAATGTATATTCAGCTTATGAGTATACGTTAAGAGTGTTACATTTATTGGTATCAGAGCTACATGTTTAGCCGATTTTGGAGGTTAAACCGAGTTAAATATGATTTAATGTTAAGTACATGCCCCTAGGATGTCATGGTACTGATGTACTATCTGTGTAACTTGATTATGCTCCTCATTTACATGAATAAATTTTAGTGGAAATAGATGATGTTAAGTACTGATGGACTGCGTTAAATGTTTTATTATGGGGATCAAGAGAAGGTTTAATGTGAAAGTAAAGAGATATATAATGTTCCACCTCTAGCTCCTACCCCAGCTGAATTTCATGGAGAAGGTGGTCTAATGGCTGCCAATTTATGGCTCCACGATGTTAAAGTCACGCTAGAGGAATTAAATTATACAGATGCTGAAAAGTTATAAAAGCTGCATCCTTATTAAGGGAACATGCTTGTATTTGATGGTTTGAAGCCACAAAATTATACATGTTGAGAAAGTGACTTGGACCTTCTAAAAAGTGTTTAGAGTCAAGTATGTTGGCAACCAGTTTAAGAAAGAGATGTTACAGTAGTTGCAAAGTTTGAAACAAAGTACTCGTACTGTCTACGAGTATGAGTTGGATTTTAATATATTAAGTATGTATACAGCTGATTTGATATTGACTAAAAAGTTCCTATGAGAATGGTTTATCGCGGGGCTTAACCCGAGGCCTAAAGAGTAATTCTCAGGTATGAGTTTGTTGATTTACTAGGATGCTATAATGAGAGCAAAGGCTATGGAGGAAGCCTGTAATTACTTTAATTGATCCGGGTTCGACTCACTCGTATATTGGTACTAAGATAGTAGTACAAAGAAAGATTCTTAAGGAAAACTATATTTTTAGTAATGTGATTCCTAGTAATCCACTTGGACATAGTGCATGGGTGACTAGAATATATAAGAAATGTCTGTTAGTGCTTTAAGGAATTGAGTTCTTGGCAAGCTTATTGGAGCTTTTATTTCGCAAACTTGAGATTATTTTTGGAATGAACTGGTTGTATACATATGATGTAGAGGTGAAATGATACTAGAATAAGGAAAGTAAAACGATAATAGATTTCGTCAGTTGACAAATCTTAGAGGTCAAGAAAGGACCCATAGTGGATATGATACAGTAAAATAAGCCTAGAAGTTAGTTCTTGTTTAGAATAAGTTATTTGCATAGTATAGAGATGATATAGTAATTATAAGATACCCGGATACGAAGGAGTAAGAAGAAGTATCTTTACTTTAGAAATATATATGTTTGAAGATAACAATGTCAGTAGTTGCTGCAGATGTAATCTGGCGATTTACTCAAGATAAGTTAAGGATTGAAGTTATGATGGAAATAACTCAGTAGTATCTTATTATAAGATGTTTGTACTGTCAGTACATATAATGGAGAATTGGAAAGTTAAGTAATGATACTACTGAGATGATTAGAAAAGAAACTAAGAAAGAAATTGATTTGTAAAGAGATTATATTTGAAGCTAAAAAAAGATGTTAGGTATGAATCAGTCAGAGTACTAAAAGTAGTAAACTATATTGCAAGGATAATCAAAGCAAACATGGAAAGAGTTACGATTTAGACTCCTCAAATGTTAGAAAAACTTTGAAAAGTCTTTAAATTAGACACAACCTAAGTAAGAAGGATTATTTTTTAAGGAGACATTAGTATTATAAGATGTCAACTGTGAAGCCTGATAGATCAGCAAGATAAAGAATCTGGAATAAAAGTATGATGAAAGTGATATTTGAGTACATACTGAACAAGATTGGAAGTCTATTATCGATAAACTGTATTGAACTTGTAACCAAAGAGTATTCAAAGAAGTCAACTAAGAGGTTAATTCTACCTGAATAGTTGACAATAGAGCCTTATAAAGATAGGATTAAAGTGTAATGGATAAGCTAAGATATATTTTCATAAAGGTTTGATAAAGACAATCAGTAATAATAAGATGATGAGTATGACAAGCATTAAAATGATGTGAATTGATAGAAAAAGGTTTTCTAATGGTCTAAGTGATCAAGTATTAGAAGATATTATGAAGATGCCATTTCGAGAATCTGAAATATAATTGAGATAAGTTGGTTATCTATGCCCAAGGTAAAAGCGATTATAAGAAGAAACGTTTAATTTTTTTAAAAGGATTCAGTTCCTTAATGAAGTCAAAGGAAGAGTGTTTAGTTGAGGATTGTTCTGGCTAATTGAAATTTCCATAGAAATGTTTCTAGACAATAACAAAAGTCTCAGATCATAAGGGTTATAAAGATACTCGTAGCAGTAACAATGAAATCAAGTATGACTTTTTTTTCGATTTTTACCTAGATTGAGCTATTGGTGCAGTAGAGGGCTCAAGTACAAGAACAAGAAGTACTTAAGAGGTTGTAACCTTCGGCAACTGTATGTAATAAAGCATTGGTTGTTTAAATGTTTAAGCTGTTGAGAGCCTTAAACGTCAAAGCAAAACAAAAGTTATGATTGTTTATTTGAAAATAAAGGATGATTTGTATAGGTCAAAATGGGAAAACTTAGTTTCAGAACTGTTATACCTCAAGGAATCGTGAAAGAGTTGGACCAAGAGTATATTAATGGGTCAACACTCCTGAATAAATTGAGATGCAATTAGATTTGATACATCGAGAGGAGTTAATAGAAATATTAGTTTATGGAATTAAAGAATTAAGGAATAAGAAATTTCA
This sequence comes from Hibiscus mutabilis, assembly GCA_019671005.1. Classification (NCBI taxonomy): domain Eukaryota; kingdom Viridiplantae; phylum Streptophyta; class Magnoliopsida; order Malvales; family Malvaceae; genus Hibiscus; species Hibiscus mutabilis. The sequence goes on from CM033738.1 coordinate 31,484,840, forward strand.
TTGACTGAAGTTTTGAAGAAAAATCACATGGTCGAAGAAGCAACTTGGGAGGCTGAGAAGAAAATAAGGAAGTAATATCCGTAAATGCTTGGAACAGATACGCATTGAAAATTGGAGGACAAATTTTCTTAAAGGGGAGGAATTGTAATATCCCAATTTTTGATTAGTGACTAAAATGTAATTTTTGAAAGTTTAGGGGGTTAAAGTATAAGCTTTGGAAAAGTTTGGGGACTAAAGTGTAAACTTCCCCAACAAGTAATTTTATTCAGTATAAGAGTGAATCAGATCGAAACATGTACCTTGATATCGATTTTAAGAATTAAGATGCAGAAAAAGGTACCAAATTTGGATCGAATGAAATAGTTAAGCGTGCTTAGGCAGAGAAATACAAGGATGGGTTCGGGAAGGTCCCATAAAAGTGTTTCTGATCGATAATTTAGACTCAATAAAAGTAAAGAATATTCGAATGGATTATCGATAAAGGATTTCTAAGAGAAATTTTATTCTATGGAGATTTTCGATAATTATCGGAATAGTAGACCGAGTTAGGAAAAATTAGTCTAAGTTTTGGGAAAGGAAGTTCTTATGAGATAATAGAGTTTATTTCCTGAATATGGAAATATGGAATTTTTGGAATAAATCTAATAGTTCGGAAAAGTTAAAATCGCAGTAGAAGTATTTTACGAATATCGAGAGATCGAATCGAAATTGCAGAGGCTGTTACATAAGCCATGGAAAATTTATAAAATAATATTTAAGGAATAGTGTCCGGTTGGGAATGAACTATTTTAGTTGGACTGTAATGGAATGGCATTTTTGAAGTAAACTAGTAAATAAAAACTAGTTGGAGGGAAGATTGGTCATTTTGCCCCAATGACATTTTTGAAATATTTAAAATGTTACAAGGAAAATTTTGGAAGAAGGACTTGGAAGATTAAATCTTGGCCCTTGATTAATGATAAGATCAATCTCATTCGTTTGATTAAAAGGATATTTTAGTAATTTCACTATTTAAATGAATTTAAAATTAATTTATATTTACAAGTGGCATAATTGTAGAGATTGAAAGTTAAAGAACCAAAAGATGAAGACTACTCTTCATCTTCTTTATTTTGAAAATAAAGGGGAAAGGGAGAGAAATTTTCCAAGTTCGATTCGAGCCCCGAACTCAATTTCCAGGTAATATTTTCAACTGCAAAGTTGTTCTACTCTTCAAGCTCTATCTTTTGGTGTAAATAATTCATGGAAAACATGCTTGATTGATGAGAATTTTGCATGAGAAAAAATTAGGGTTTATGGAAAAAGTTTGAGGCTTTTGGAATTTTATGATTTCATGATGAAATTCAAGTTGAAATCAAGCTAGTATAATGTTAAAATCATGTTATTGAGTAGCGATTTAAACCCACATATTTTTGTTTGTATGAAGATGATTAGGGTTTATGGATTCAAGTTTGATTTAGGGTTTGTGATGTTGGATAAATGATCTAGTAAGCTTGAATTTGTTATTTGGAAGAAAAACCCTAAATTAAAGGTATAAGGACCATTTCAGAAATTCTAAAAGTTAGAGGACTAATCTGATTTTTTATGATTTGAAGTGTATTTATGTTATTATTAATGTTGGAGATGTGGAATTGAAGTTAGAATGCAAAACCGATGTTAAATTAAGTTAGTGACCATTTTGACAAATTGTCAAAGTTAAGTGACCAATTCAGAAATGAGGTTTTAGAGAAGGATTAAATATGATTTTAGTTGAAATAATAGAATTCAAGTATTAATGTTAATTTGAGGACTAATTTGCAAAGTTAAGAAGCTTGAATCCTTATCTTTGCATTTTTAGTGACTATTTCGGAAAGAACGAAAAATTAGAGGGAATTATTTTTGAAGAATTATTTGATGAAGAAAGTGATACATTACTGGTTTGAATCAAGTAAGGGGACCAAATTGACAAATAGCAAAGTAAGGAGAAATTAGTATAAAGTTTGAAGTTATTTTTGGATGTTGTGTAGGAAAACTGGATTTTGCAGTAAGTTTGAAAATTCACCATAAATTCTACAAAAATGGTTAGATGGTGAATTTTATATCGATGTAAATATTTATTCGTCTAGTTTCGTTTAAAACAAACGGTTATTGATTTCCATTCATATATCAAAAGATATGAATTTTTAAGTGATGAAAGGTCAAAAAACATAATAACAGTCTGTTCCGAAATTCAATACTGGAATTCAACTTTGAAAATTTTCCATAAATTGTACAAATTGAATTTAGGTTATTAGTTTATATGGTTGAAAAGCTTATCGAATCTAGTTTCGTTTCCAACAAACGAAAACTGATTTTGAGTTCCAAGTTAAAAGATATTAATTTTTAATCGAATGAAGGGCAGAAAAATTACAGAATAGTTTTTGTCGGGACAGTCCTATAAACGAGAGTTTGATGAATTTTCATAATTTTTGTAGATTTTATTAAATTATGTTCCTTGTACCGTTAGAACCTTTATCGAATCTAGTTTCTACGGTATAAAGGAGATTAAGATTCAATTTGTATTCTGCCCTGTAGAAGTAAATCTTTGATAGTAGTGCAAGTTGACAGAAAATGGAAATTGAGACAATTTGTGTCTAAAGTTGGTTAGAAAGCTTGGAGGAATTATTTGAAGATCAAAATGGTCATTAGGGACCAAAAATGAGTTTGTGAACAATATAAGGAAGAAAAGAAATTTATGGAAAATTTTTATGTTGAATGATTAAATAGCTTAATTGAAATATTGTTAGAAGTGAATCTAACAAATGTTTATTTATATCCATGTGATAAATGAAGTTGGATCTGAATCAAAAGAAGGAAAGGATCTATAGAGCTTAGTGAGGCATTATCTATATATGTTGAGTTAATGTATGTTGAAATAAAGGTAAATTAACTAGATTATGAAGTATGAATAGCTAATCTGAAAAATGATGATGATCTATGTTTACCATGAATATTTATGTTGAAGCATGAAATATGATTGATTATGATGTTGAGTTGATGATGAAAGAAATGCCGAAGTATTGTGTATGAGAGTCCATGGTATAGTTGGCATGCTATAGAGTCTTTAGCAGCTACATCCTCATGTTCATGTTATCAAACAAATATTGTGACAAAATGATTGTGTCACATGCACCCTGGAGATCCACGCCCACTGTGCCCGAGTGCACTGTCGAGGTGCTTCATGTTTATGGGGAGCAAATAGCGTCCCTGAGTACGTACTCATCTTCACGTTCATGTTAGACACTACGATGTCATTTCACGATGACTCGCGTACCTCGATCTCATATAGCGTACTTTGGGCAATGATAAAAGAATCATGTCACGTAAATGAATCATGTCATGTAAACGAATCATGTTACGTATATGAACCATGTCATGTATATGAACCATGCCATGAATACGGAACATGCCTTGTATATGAATTAAATCACGTATATGAACCATGTCAGGTAAAAGAATCATGTTATGTAAATGAATCAAATTATGTATATGAATAATGTCACGTATATGGATCATGATATGTGTGCAAATTATGTTGCGTATATGAATTATGCCATTCACATGAATTATGCCATGTACATGTATCATGTTATGTACATGAATTAAGTCATGTGTATGAATGATGTCACGTATATGAATCATGACACATATATGAATTATGACACGTATATGGTTTCTGCCATGTATATAATTCATGCCATATATATGAAATACGCCATGTATATGAAGTACGTTATGTATGTGAATTATGTCATATATATATAAATCATGTCATGCATGTGAATTATGCCATGTGTATGAAATATGTCATGTATGTGAACTATGCCATGTATATGATTTACTTGGTAATGATGGAGCATTGGAAACTAGAATAAGTTAGAAAAAGTATGACTTGAACATGAATATTGACTAACTATGGAAACCTTGTTAGTACGATACTACCTTAGACAAAAACTATGCTAGGGTAATGTATAACATGTAATGCTTTATTTTATGTTTTGATAAATAAGATCATTGCCTCACTAAGTTCGTACTTAGGTTCTCCAAAATAGACTAGCAAGGAGGAGCTGTTAATTGGGAAGATCAAGTTACTATATGTAAGTACAGTACATACATCTTTAACGTAATTTGATAGACTAGTGGGCATTTAATATTTTAAGTGGGTAAACTGTTTTGTAAGTCTAAGTTTGTAACGTATTTATACACTGTCATGGAAGTATGGACTTAAAGAAATGGTTTGCTATTAATAACTATGAATTTTGACGTAGTTAAATATTGTTTAACCTTGATCGCGTAAAAATTTGAAAATCAAGAAAGGGTCTAGGCAGTGTACATAGTTTTCACCCTAAATTATATTTTTAATTCAACAACTCAATTATGAATTTTATAAATCAATTCAGGGTAAAACTAGCTGCAATAGACTGACATAGTTTTTAATTTAAAACCAAGAAAAGGGTTAAACTGCAAGATGAATTTTGGTATAAAAAAAATTTACAAGTCAAGATTTCTTTAAATGATTTCGTAACATCTTTAATGTATATTCGACTTACGAGTATACGTTAAGGGTGTTACAGAGTGCTTTGCAGCTTGCAGAAGCAAGCAAAGGCAAAAGGCAAAGAACAAAAGAGGATGAGTGAATACTTCTGCTTTGTATTACTCTGAGATGAGATGAGAAATGAGGTGGGGAGAGCCTCTATTTATAGTTGGCCCCCAATACATCCAATGGCTTACAACGATTCCAATCGACGGATGGGATCGAACCTAATCAAACTATACATGGAAAGAACATCAAGTAAATTGATGCATGCCATAAGTGTGGAGACACATCCCTTGAATCATGGGATCACTTCTATGGATGGTGGGATTGACTGGAATATTCCATGGAATAGTTTTCATTTCCATATGTTGCTTGAATGGGGCCTCTAGCATTCTCAAAGGATAAGGCCAGCTCCGATGGGTTTGACAGGCCCAAGATCTTATGAATGACTTCTTGGGCAGCTTGGATTGCAGCGACCTCGGTCATAGGCTCGCGGTCGGTGACACTATTCTCATAAATGAATACATAATCATTTAGGTTAAATATTTAGTGAAAATCAAGATTAATTATGAAATAATTAATTATAAAATATAACTATTAATTTCTCATTTAAAAGTATGTGTGAGTTTGGTACCACTCGTTACATGGTTATATAAGGGTGCAAACTATTAGGAAGCTATATTAGAAATATAGGGGGTGTGAAATAAGATTATTAATAGAAAATACAAAAAAAATCTAACTTATAAACATTCTTTTTGCGAGAATATTGTGAATGATCAGTTTAAATTCTGAATTCACATCAGCTAAGAATTTTCTTAATACAGGTATGGTCCAACGACCTTCATAATTCTTTAGTCATTTTCAATACTATACACTTCATAACATGCATCAAATGTAGTTATGGTATGGAAATCGGAGTGCTTACACGTCTTGGTAACATTAAAGGCGGCAACAACATTTCCATGCCTTGACAACGTTGAAGGATGTAGCAACACCTATCTCATATTCTCTAACAATAGAAGGATTATTCTTCATATATTTGGCCAGGTTCAACATGGTCAAATAAAAATATCTTTTGTTATCACATTTTGAAATTCTCTTTTGTGGATTTTACTGGTTTTCCTTGTGGCTTATAGTCACAAACTAGAAACAAAAAATTATGAATCTGTTAAACGTAAGGAATTTAGTCAAAAACAAAAAAACAAAAATAGATGCATAATTATGAACTTTATTAAACTGCAAGGATTTAGTAAATTAAATACTTAAAACAAAGTTTACACTGCCTAATAGAAAGCACAATAATAAATAGTGCACTGTGTAAGAAACTCTAAAAGGGAGGTTGCGTACTATGCACACTTGTATACTATGTGTTTTAAAAAACCAATGTAACACCCTAGACCCGACGTCACATTTGGGCATTAAGCCCAAACCCATACACATTTTTTAATTAGATTTAGCTCAAACACCATCATTTCATACAATCCATACATGTCATAAGATAATGTAATACAAAAACAGTTAAAAAATTTACATGGTAGATCCAATTTAAAATCAAGTTAATTAAAACATTTAACATGATCAATAAATCCAAAATCAGATAGACATAAATCAAGGGTCCTATGAATACATTGCCCAACAAGTCTAAGTACTATACTCTTGATCACAGCAATGAGATGAAGTCCTACTCCAATGGACTCCTTCACATGCAACGCAGCAACCTAAAAACCTGCAAACGGAAACAACAATTTCAAATGCTGAGCTCATAAAGCTCAGTGGATACACCTCTACACTACCATGCTTCATGCAAATCATAATTATAAGCATATAGCTAGATAAGATGACATGACAATTAAAATAATATATGGCACTAACATTAGTCGCCTAAACACATGCTAATATCATCAAAATCATCAAAGAAGGCACACAAGGACAAACCATACCATACCACAACAACACTAGAGTAAGGCCTGGGTCACACAACATCGGGAACATAAACTCTATGCGTGAGGTCGGGTCATGAAGCATTGAAACATACACCCTGGGTGAGGTAGGGTTACCTAGCATCAAAACATACACCCATACTCAGAATTCCCCCTCGAGTATTTTTGAATGATGCTTGGGTCACATAGTATCGGTAACCTCCATTCGATACTTCTCTTACCATGGTGTTCCAACACGTTTTGGGTATCCGAAACCTACCAAACAAGTATCCACATGGCACAAAACATCATCATATAACCATACCATCCTATGGTTGCTATAATAATATAAGTTACACAAGGCTTTTACCAAGTTCTTAAGTTTTATACTTGAGTATAAGGCGATTTCTCAATTTCTCAATTTTACAGCTCATTTCAGGCCATTAAGGGACTATTAGATCGAACGATATAATTTTTTAGCCCTCCAGGTAAAATTCAACATTTTTGGGCAGATGACCCAGTGGGTACTGATAATGGTCCTCGTTGTAATAACCATTTTTCGTTCGGGCATAGCTCGTTTCGAATAAAAAAATTATTAAACCAAAAATCCAAAAAATAAAATCCATAAATTTAAATCTAATGTCCATTTACAAACAACCCAATTACCCCTACATTAACCCAATATAACTGGCCCAACTACCAATTACCTACCCATAACCCTCATAAACTAGTTCACCCGTTTAACCCATAACCCTCCTAACCCCAACCGGGATATCCTAAGATGAAACCCTAGAAACCCTAACTCTAACACCCCAAACTCTTCAACAATCGCCTCTTCAGCTTCTAGGGCCTTCTAGAAGCTTCCCGGCAACCCCTGGCCATGTCGACGCCACATCGGTGGCCACGTCCACGATCGGAGCCACTCACTAATGCAGTAGACTCCCCACATCCGACCACAAACCAAAGTGGTCCCTTCCCCAGCCGCATGCAGCACCTGAAAAGAAAGATCCGCGTGTATAGGCCAATTAAACGCTGCGTTTTGGGCAGCTCTGAAGATCCGCGCGGTAATCTGACCCTGGGAAGGATCCGCGTGTTTCGGGATTTGGGTTAATCACCCAGTTGGTCCTTGAAATCTCTTCCCGTTTCCATTTCATACATGGTCTAATTACTCCTTCAGTCCCTCCTTTATTTTAAAGCAAATTTCAGTCTTTTAAATTCCGTTTTCGTTCTAATTTTGACCCATATTTTGTTTTTCTACCATTCCAGCCCTCAATTTATATCATATATATATACATACTATTATGTTATATATATATATATATACGTTATACCGTCTTATATATTAAATACGATATGTACAATATATATTTCCTTTTTTATTATATTAAACATATATTATATTATATATAGCATATTACATACTATGTACGTGTATATATATATATATAACATATATATATATTATTAGTTATATATTATATGATATTTATTATGTGTATACATGACTTTTTTCCTTATTATATATGTTAATAGGCCTTGCATTAAATTATATAGTATTATTTATATCATGGTATAATATAATTTTTATTTATTTATTTATCATTTATTTAATTCGTGCTCGAATCGGCCTTACGGTGACCCGCAACGGGGGATGACCTGTATTATTTATGGCCCGTTTAGTGTAGATTTAATTTCCGCATTTCATTTTCTGCACTTTAATTTCCTCGCATGTACTTTCCTGCAATTTAAATTTCGCTCTTTAATTTTTGTATTTAATTTCCGCATTTCTTATGTTCGATCAGGTCTATTTTTTAGATTTTTTAATTTTTGCTCTTTAATCTTCGTATTCATTTACTTTGTTCGCATTTATTTTCCATATTCATCTTTATTATTTATTTATTTGCAATTTTGTGACATGTTTAATTTGTCATTCATTTCACTCCTAATCTATTTAATTTCACATCATTAATTAACTAACCTAACTTATAAAAAGGAGATATTTATTAATTCGATTACTTTGGACTTAATATTGGCTTAATGTATATAGGCTATATATTCAAATTAATTCTTATCGTCTGAATGTAAATTTTAAAACATATAAAATTTCGACAACTCATAACATCACTTTTAACTGTTTGCATCATGCGCAAAGGTTATGAACTCGATTTGAATCGTAAAGTAACACGACAGTCGGTCTTATTCGATGGCGGTTTAATCTACGGCCCGATGTACAATCATCCTTATTAATTAAACATATAATTAATTCAAACCCGCCAAATTGTTAAAGCCCGTTTAATTAAAGCTTATATTCATCCAAGAACAATTAATTAAATTCAATTTTGAATCTCTGTAATTTCCATCGATTAAAAGCAACACATGTTTTGGTACCGATTTCCGGGCGTGATGGGGGTGCTAATCCTTCCCCACACATAACCAACTCCCGAACCTATTTTCAAAAGAATCTCTGGTTTTATGGTGTCCGACCTACCTTAGTGGCCGGTGGCGACTCCAACTCTTAGTTTTCTAAACAAAAACACATATGTTAGGATGATCAATCGACGACGAATAGCCAAGAGAGGGTGAATTGGCAATTAAAAAATTGAAGGGAAGCAAATGGAAAATGAAAAATTGAAGACGCGAGAATTTATAGTGGTTCAAGCTTCTAACAAGCTCTACATCCACTACCTTAGCTCCCCACTAAGGATTTCAAAAAATTCACTATTGAATTCTTCCCCTTTTCTAGGCTAAGGAGGCAACCGTTGCAATGGGTCAAAGCTTTCTACCCAAAGCTTGATCAAGGTTCACTCTTTTACAAGAAGTGGTTTGCAAACACAAAAATATCCTCTCAAAGGTGAATTTGTTTTCCCAAATTAAAGTGCTCACATCCCCAAACTTGAATCTAAAGATTAAAATGAAAATACACAAGTTGGGTAAAAAATTTGACTCTAAAAGCTCAAAGTGGTTGGATTTTGCTTGAATGCTTGAGTGTTGTTCAATAGATGTTCAATTGTCGTTGTAGCAGCTTTGGAGACTTGAATTTATACCCTCTCATTGATTTCTAACTATTTGGGTGGTTGAGGTCATCAATAGAGCCATTGGGGACACCCTTTTTCCCGCAATAAATGCTGTTTGGTGACCTACCGTATTGGTACACGAAGAGCCGTATCGATATCTGTCAAAAGAAGAAAGAGCCATTGTGCAATAGCGTATCGATACGCGTATAGGCGTATCGAAACGGATAAAGAGTAAAAACATGGGCGTATCGATACGGTATAGCCATATTGGTACGATTTTTGCTCACTAGAATCTGAGGAAAAAGTCTAGTGAAAATTGCATCGGTACGCCTAGGGGTGTATCAATACGGGTTGACCAATTTTCAAAGTTTGTTGATTCCCATAACTAACAAGGCAACGATCATATTTTAATGCAAATATTTTTAAAGATCTTAACACACCGTATCGATACGGTGGAGACCGTATTGGTATGCTTAAGCAATAACTTAAACCCAGATAAAGGTCGTATTGAAACAAACGTATCCGTATCGATACGCATAACCTAAAATACAAGCCTAGATGAAGTTCTTATCGAAATGGGCATAGCCATATCGAAACAGTTTGTAAAATTAAAATTCTAGTAGTGAAAACTCGTATCGAAAAACCAAAGGTGTATCGATACGCTTGGGCGTATTTGTTGAGTTTGGCTTTGAAATACTTTGAAATATTTTTGGGTTTAAGTCTTGGACTTAGAAAAACTTTTCCTTTTCATTTTGTGAGACTTTTGAATACTTAAAAATTGTTTTATTTTACAATTTGGTCCTTAAGCAATTTGTTATATCAAAATCGAATATAGGTTTTACAATCTCCCCCTTTTTGATGTAACAAAATCAAAGTAAATTTTTAAGTGATTTTGAAAATTTTGAAAAGTACCCCTTACTTTAAGACTAAAAGACTTCAAAAAATTTTAGCTCAAATTTTTCTCCCCCTTTTTGTTAGATCAAAATCAATGGGATATAAAATTAAAACAATAGATATAAGCAATAAGTAACTCCAATCACTTAAAGAAAACAACATATGCTTTAAAATTCAAAGCATAATTCAAAGCAAGATAATCAAATCCAAATTAAGTCCTAAAAACACAAAGCATAGGAGTTCAAAAACATAAAGACATAGGTGCATAAAACTAATCCTAATATGATATGATATGCAAGATACCTAAGAATCATCTTCATCGTCTTCATCTTCTTCATCTTTATCTTCATCTTCATCATTGGCATGGGTTCCAAGAGATTGACGACACTCTCCATGAAAAGCGGTAAGAGAGATATCCATCAAATTTTGGCGATTCTCAATGGCAGTTACTCTTTCTTCCAAAGATGTGAAACGTGTGTCAATCGCGGCAAACCCGGAAGTCATGGTAGTATCTAAAGATGCAATAGAAGTTCCCAATGATGTGAATTGCTTGTTGAGATAGGCCATGTGAGCATCATGAGAAGGCTGGTCTACCGAAGCTTGAGGAACCTGAACCACTTGAGGTGCCACCACCAGATCGGGTTGAACACCACGAGAAAGATTGGCATTCCGGACCCATTCTCCATTATAGAATGTGAACTTTGCGTAGTGGAGAGAACACACATCAATAGGATCGGTGAGAGGTTCGGCAACATCATAGGAGCAATCAATTCCCATCTTGTGAAAGAGAAAACTCAACGTGGTGCCATATGTGAAGGATGAAACAAGAGTTGTATGCCAGTTTTACACAAGGAAGATGATCTCTGCAAACATTATTTGAGCAAGGTTTGGTCGCTTACCCTCACGAAAGCGTCAAATCCAACAACCATTAACTTAACGGATCGTAGAGAATTTTCCACTGGATGGACGAAACCATCAAGTGATCATAAGGTGAGGGATGCGATCATGAGCATCGATAGCTAAAACGGATGAATCAATTTGAAACCTTTTACCCATAAGATAAGATTCAATAGCTACAACTTCAGATCTATTTTCATTATAAATACACTGGGCATTGGAGTAGAAGATCAAAACAAGGTTTTGGCATAAAATCTCAGGTAAATTAAAAAATTGCATAAACTTCCATTGTTGCATCAACCCAAGATATTTAAATTGAAATCTTTCAGAAGATAAAAAAGGGATGGAGATAGTACGCTCACGACAGATTTTAAAATGTTGCTAATGTTTAAAATTATCCACGACATTTGGAAATCTTGGCTCATTAAAACAATTTTGGAAAATATGGGTAAGGTTGGGTAGATTACCAACATTTTTGGGATTTTGATTAGGAGGATTAGAACTAGAGGCCATATCTTTTCTTGCTTGTTTCTTAGGTGCCATGTCCTGAAATAAAAAATCAAACCAAAAACAATGTATGCATAAATCAACACATTCTATCCAACAAGCAATCCAATGATCAAGGTGTTGTTACAAATCTATATAATGTAGTTTAAAAACCTATACAAGTATAAAAAGAATTTTTGGGAAAATAAAATTTGAAAAACAGTATTGAAAAATATACGGTATAAATTTATATTCGAACAAAAAAAATTTAGTTTTGAAAAAGTTTTTACGAAAATTTTGAAAACAAAGTTGTATACATACTAAATATACAATTTTGAATCAAAAATAGTATATATATATGAACGAAATCAAAAAGAAAAGAAAAAGAGTTTATACCTTGAATTTGGGATTATGGATGAATAAGAAGATGATGATGCACCAAACTTGATGATTTTGTTAAGGTTTAATGAGAAACCCAAAAGCCCTTAAAAGATTTTAAGATTTGTGTGAAAAAATAGAGAGACTTGAGAGGTTTTTATAGCCAAAAAGTATATAGGGTTTGAGAAAGAAAGGGTGTTTGATTTAAATTTGGAAACCCTCTTTTAATGCCCATTTAACTCTCCAGCGGCTGCACATACCTATTTGCCACATGGCGTATCGAAACACGGTTCCAAAATGATTATTACCCGTTTTGATAGTGACCTTGTATTGGTACAGTTGAAACTGTACCGAAACACATTCAAGAACCCGTATCGATACGCGAAACATCGTATCGATATACTTGTGCCAAAAATGTCATTTTTGGCTTCAAGTTGCTCAAAAATTCAAACTTAATTGAATCTATATGCATGAAAATGATATGAGATCATCATGTATGAGCATAAATAGATGCATACTCCCCCTAGCAACAAGTATAGATGCATATAGGAGCAAAAACACATAAGCAAATTTTAAGACCAAAAAGGCTCTAAGGCTCAAGAAAGGCTAGTTAAACCTATCTCTCTCCTAAGAGACCAAAAATGCTTTTTATCTAATGGTTTGGTAAAGATATCCGCTAATTGATTTAAGGTGTCTACATATTATAGAACAACATCATTTTTCAAGACATGATCTCTAATGAAATGATATCTTATCTCTATGTGCTTGGTTCTAGAATGTTGGATAGGATTCTTAGTGAGGCATATGGCACTAGTGTTGTCACACTTAAGAGGGATGATACCTACATCAATTCCATAATCTAAAATTTGTTGCTTCATCCAAATGACTTGAGCACAACAATTTTTGGTCGATATGTATTCCACTTTGGTGGTAGATAGTGCTACACTATTTTGATTCTTAGAGAACCAAGATATAAGCATACTACCTAGGAATTGACAAGTAGCAGAGGTACTTTTTCTATCTATCTTACAACCTACATAATCTGCATTCGAATAAGCATACAAATCAAATGAGGAATCTCTAGGATACCAAAGACCTAAATAAGGTGTGTCTCTAAGGTATCTAAAGATTCTCTTAACGACTATAAGGTGCGATTATCTAGGACTAGCTTGAAATCCAGAACACAAGCAAACACTAAACATAATGTCGAGTCTACTTACGGTAAGATAAATCAAAGATCTAATCATAGAGCGATAAAGCTTTAAATTAACACACTTACCTCCTTCATCTTTGTCAAGCTTTGTAGAAGAGCTCATTGGCGTAGCTTGAGGTTTCACATTCTCTAAGCCAAACTTCTTGAGCATGTCCTTGATGTACTTTGCTTGATTGATGAAGATTCCATCCTTCCTTTGTTTGATTTGGAGTCCCAAGAAGAATGAGAGCTCCCCTATCATGCTCATTTCGAACTCACCTTGCATTAACTTAGCAAAATCTTGGTAAAACAACTCATTAGTAAAACCAAAAATTATATCATCAATATAGATTTGAACTACTAAAATGTCTACCATTTCTTTTAATAAAAAGTGTAGTATCCACCTTTCCTTTTTCAAAACCTTTTTCAATTACAAAACTTGATAATCTTTCATGCCAAGCTCTATGAGCTTGTTTCAAACCATATAAAGCTTTTGAAAGTTTAAAACATGGTTTGAGTATTTTGGATCTTTAAAACCAGGTGGTTGTTCTACATACACCTCTTCATTAATAAAACCATTTAAAAAGCACTTTTGACATCCATTTGAAAAAGCTTGAATTCGTGATAACATGCAAATGCAAGAAGCATCCTAATAGCTTCCATTCTAGCTACGGGTGCATATATTTCATCAAAATCAATTCCTTCTTCTTGACTGTAACCTTGAGCAACAAGTCTAGCGTTGTTTCTCACTATGTTACCACTCTCATCTAGTTTGTTTCTAAAATCCCATTTAGTTTCTATGGTAGACTTATTACTAGGCTTATCAACTAATGTCCATACTTCTCTCAAATTGATTTAATTCCTCTTGCATAGCCAATATCCAATAATCATCTTTTAATGCGTCTTTGATATTTTTAGGCTTAATGCATGAAATAAATGCAACATTAGAAGCATTTCTAAGAGAGAGTCTAGTGGTTACCCTTTTGGATGGATCACCCAAAATCTCACCACCTTTGACATAGTTGAACTCCCTTGGGCAGGAGAACTCCTTTTCCTCTAGAGTCATGTCCTTCAAGGCTTCTAGAGGTGGATCTTGTGGTTCATCTTTTGATTGAATTTCATCTAGCTTTGATGATTGTCCTCCACCATCATTGGCATCAGAATTCCTACATCATCATCATCACAAGAATCCTTCCTCAGAAGGAGGTTATCATCGAAAACCACATGTATAGACTCTTCTACTACTAAAGTTCTTTTGCTAAATACATAATAGGCTTTAGAGTTTAAACAATAACCTAGAAAAATAGCTTCATCACGTTTAGCAACAAATTTGCCTAAATTATCTTTTCCATTGTTTAAAACAAAACATTTACAACCAAATGGATAAAAATAGCTAATGTTAGGCTTTTTGTTTTTAAGAAGTTCATAAGGAGTTTTCTTTAAAATAGGCCTAATCATTACTCTATTTATAATATAGCAAGCCGTATTAGTGGCTTCCGCCCAAAAATACTTACGCAAATTGTTTTCACAAAGCATGGTTCTAGCCATTTCCTCTAAAGTATGATTTTTCCTCTCAACAACCCCATTTTGTTGAGGTGTTCGAGGAGCTGAAAAATTATGTCTTATACCACTTGAGTTACAAAACTCGTCAAAACCTAGATTTTGAAATTCGATTCCATGGTCACTTTGAATATGTGAAATAGATTGACCAAAATCGTTTTGATTTGCTTTTGAAAATGTGATGAATTTTTCTAAAGCCTCATCCTTGGTACTTAAAAATAGAACCCAGGTATATCTAGAACAGTCATCTACTAGAACAAATGCATATGATTTTCCACCCAAGTTAGTTGTTCTAATAGGGCCAAAAAGATCCATGTGGATCAATTGTAAAACTCTACTTGTAGAAACATCAATAATAGGTTTGAAAGAAACTCTTTTATGTTTGCCTTTTGCACAAGTAGCACAAATTTTGTCATTTGAAAACTTTATTTTAGCCAAACCTCTTACAAGATCATTTGAAACCCTAAATGCACCATGTAAATGTTTCCTATGCGATGACCAAAAAGCACAATTTTGTGGGTTTTGATGTTTATAATTTTGCAATCATATAAATAAAAAATCACTACGAAACCTTGATCACAAAGTTCACTTATGCTTAACAAATTATGTTTAGGATCATTGACATATAAGACATTTTCAATAAGTATGGAAAAGTGATTACCAATGGAACCAATTCCTTTAATTTGGCCTTTGGAGTTGTCACCAAATGTCGCTAATCCTCCTCTCTTTAGATTTAGTTCCAAGAATCTACTATTGTCTCTGGTCATATGTCTCCAGCATCCACTATCAAAGAACCACGAATTTACACTTGAAGCTTTGGCCTTGTAGCAATGCTCCCCCTACAAACAAAGATTAGGTCTTGATTTTTGTACCCAAATCATTTTGGGTCCATGAGTATTAGCTCCCAAAATCTTGGTTCCCTTGGGAATCCAAGAAGCATTAGCATGAATATCATTAGAAGCAATTAGGTCGTTAGGAACCCAAACACTTTATAATCCTTTTACCTCTAGAGGGCCTTTGGAAGCCTCTTTGTTTGTAGCTACCAAAGTTCCTTTTCACATAGTTGGGATTTGAAGATTGTCCTTTTTCAAAACTAGATTTCCCAACTTTGTTCAAGGAAGCTTTGAGACCATTCACCTCCTTGTGGTAATGATCATGAAACTCGTAAAGAAGGTTTTTTAAATCAACATTTTCCTTTTCAAAATACTTTTGATTTTCTTGTAAATCACAAACTTTATTTTCAAGTTTCGAGTTGGTTTTAGAAAAAGAATCATTTTGGATTTTTAAATCGGAAATCATTTTCTTGTTTTTCAAAATCGCTTCCTTGAATTTTTCTACCAACTCGTCATAAACCTCTTGCAACTCATCGTAAGCTTCTTGAAGCTCATCAAATGTAAAATCGAAAGTGGATAAGTTAGAGGTTACCTTAGGATCTTCTTCAAGAGCCATGAGGCAAAGATTGGCCACTTCTTGCTCTTCTTCATCGGATGATTCCTCGTCACTCCAGGTAGCAACATGAGCCTTGAGCTTCTTCTTCTTTCCAAAGCTCTTCTTCTTGAGTTGAAGACAATCGGTCCTTATATGCCCTGACTTCTTGCACTCAAAGCATATGAGTTGATCCTTCTCCTCCTCCTTATTCTTGTTCTTGAAGTCTCCTATTCGATGGAACTTTCTTCCTCTATTGGACTTCATGAACCTTTTGGCTAGCATAGCCATCTCTTCATCTTCCTCCTCACTCGAATCACTCTCCTCAAGAGAAGCTTTGAGAGCAATATCGAGTTTTTTTCTTTTCCACCTCCTTCTTCTCTACCTTATTTTCTTCTATTTTTCTTTTTTTCTTCTCTTCCTTGCTTCATGATCTCATGAGTAAGAAGAGAACCCATAAGCGCATCGAGCTTCAAGGACTTCAAAACCTTTGCCTCGATGATGGATGTCCTCTTCCCATCCCATGACTCGGGAATAGATTAGATGAGCTTCCGAACCAGCTTGTCTTTAGGGATGATTTCTCCGAAGCCTTTAAGACCGTTGATGATAACAGAGAAGCGATCGAACATCTTAGTGATGCTATCATCGGGCTTTATCTTGAAGTTCTCATAACTTAAGTTGAGGAGTCCAATCTTGGTCTCCTTTACATCGTTGGTGCTTTCTTAGGTGGTCTCGAGCTTGTCCCACACCTCCTTTGCACTTGTACACGAAGACATCTTAGAGTATTCATCGGGTCCAAGCGCACAAAAGAGCATGTGCAAGGCCTTGTCATTTACTTGCACCTTCTTTCTTTCTTTATCGGTCATTTCTTGCTTGGCTTTGGGAACTTGCCTTTCTCCTTCTTACTTTACCGAGATAAATGGTCTGTCTTCAATTACATCCCAAAGGGAATAATTGTTAGATTTGATGAATAATCTCATTTGGTTCTTCCAATACGGATAGTTGTCTCCTTTGAAGAAGGGTGGTTTAGTGATAGATTTTTACTCATACATGCCAGAAGTAGATGCCATAGCTTGAATGTCGGTTGATTGAATCACCTCTAAGAACGTCTCAAGTGGATGTTAATCCCTCAATGACTTAGGCTCTGATAACAATTGTTAGGATGATCAATCGATGATGAACGACCAAGAGGGGGTGAATTGGCAATTCAAAAATTGAAGGGAAGCAAATGGAAAATGAAAAATTGAAGACACGAGAATTTATAGTGGTTCAAGCTTCTAACAAGCTTTACATCCACTATCTTATCTCGCCACTAAGGATTTCAAAAAATTCACTACTGAATTCTTCCCCTTTTCTAGGCTAATGAGGCAACCGTTACAATGGATCAAAGCTTTCTACCCAAAGCTTGATCAAGGTTCACTCTTTTACAAGAAGTGGTTTGCAAAGACAAAAATATCCTCTCAAAGGTGAATTTGTTTACCCAAATACAAGTGCTCACAACCCAAACTTGAATCTAAAGATTACAATGAAAATACACAAGTTGGGTAAAACAATTTGACTCTAAAAGCTCAAAGTGGTTGGATTTTTCTGTTGTTCAATATATGTTCAATTTTCGGTGTAGCAGCTTTAGAGACTTGAATTTATACCCTCTCATTGATTTCTAACCGTTTGGGTGGTTGAGGTCATCAATAGAGCCGTTGGAGACCTTTTTGCTTGCAATAAATGTTGTCTGGTGACCTATCATATCGGTACACGAAGAGTCGTATCGGTACCTGTCAAAAGAAGAAAGAGCTGTTGTGTAATAGCGTATCGATACGCGTATAGGCGTATCAAAACAGATAAAGAGTAAAATAGGGGCATATCGATATGGTATAGCCGTATTGGTACTATTTTTGCTCACTAGAATTTGAGGAAAAAGTCTAGTGAAAATTGCATCGGTACGATTAGGGGCGTATCGATACGGGTTAACCAATTTTCAAAGTTTGCTGATTCCCATAACTGACATGGCAACGGTCATATTTTAAATGCAAAGATTTCTGAAGATTTTAACACACCGAGACTGTAGGAATGCTTAAGCAATAACGTAAACCCAGATTAAGGTCGTATCGAAATAGACGTATTCGTATCGATACGCATAACCTAAAATATAAGCCCAGATGAAGGCCGTATCGAAATGGGCATAGCCGTATCAAAACAGTTTGCAAAATTAAAATTTTAGTAGTGAAAACCAGTATAAAAAAACCTAAGGTGTATCGATATGCCTGAGCGTATTTGTTGAGTTTGGCTTTGAAATACTTAGAAATATTTTTGGGTTTAATTCTTGGACTTAGAAAAACTTTTCCTTGTCATTTTGTGAGACTTTTGAATACTTAAAAATTTATTTTCTTTTACAATTTGGTCCTTACGTAATTTGTTAGATCAAAACCTCCCCCTTAAACAAAGCATTACATTTTAATAAATTTAGCTCAAATGCTTGACACTTAAAAGACATTGAATTTCAAGATAAAATCAAACTAAGAGCATATGAAATTCATTTTATCCAAGACTTTAAAAATAAAAGAATAGATAACCAAATAAATAAATAATTGGTATAGAGGTTATCTTCTTTATTTGTGTGACTAGAGCATTTCTATATCTTTGCTTTGCTTGCCATTGCTCCAACACACCTACAAGAGACATTCACTTGGATTTTGGTATCCAAATTGCTTTGGATCCATTTACATTAATTTCAATGTCCCTAGTTCCTTTAGGAACCTATACTTGTCTAATCCTATAAGTTTTTCGTTTCTTTATAGGACAAGTATGTAAAGAATGACCATGATAATGGCAATATGAGCATTTCGCCATTATGTGACAAGAATTATTAAAAATAATTTATTTTTCTTTTTTAAGCTTTCAAGCTTAACTCTCAAATCAAGATTTTCTTTTTCTAAAACATCATTGCTTGTTTTTTAAAAATCTAAATCATTTTTCAAAATTTCATTTTGGTTTTCAAAATCCAACTCTATTTTCAAAAGAAAATCATTTTCAAATTCAAGTTTAGAAAACATGTTCTTAACTTTGGAATTCATGGTCTCAAATTCCAAAAATAATTCATCGAAAGCATCTTGTAACTCATCAAATGAATAAGAATTTGAATCATTAGAGTTAGAAGATACCTTGGGCTCATCGAGAGCCAAAACACTATCCACCTTAGGGATTGAGAGGAGATTTGCACATTATGAAGCATCATCATTCTTCTTTCCCTTCTTGCTGCCATAGAGTTTCTCAAGCCTCTCCTATATTTCTTTGGCACTTTTGCATATGGATACCTTCTTGAAAACGTCTTCATTGAGGCCACAAAGAAGAGCGTGCATGGCCTTGGCATTTAGCTTTGCCTTCGTGTCATTTACACTCCTTTGCTTCTTCTTCTTCTTAGTAGCTTCCAAGTATCCATCTTCAATGATATCCCAAACGTCAAAATTGAGAGATTTGATGAAATACTTCATGATGTTGCTCCATTGGAAGTATGCTTCTCCTTCAAAAAGTGGAGGACACGAGATAGAGCGGTCTTATTCAAATCTTGCCTTTTTCTTGAATTGTAGACTTCGAGGAAAAGATCTTTACTCCCGGATGTTAGTCCTTTGATGGAGAGGAGGCTCTGATACCAATTGTTAGGCTTGTAATACGCTCGAATTGATCTTCGAATATTGTCAAAAGGGTTGATTTTGCTTTATGAATGAATTGGCTAAAACCGATAAAAATAGTAGATAATTTGCACAAGGATTTTAAAGTGGTTCGACTACCCAACCGAGTCTACATCCACTACCTTAGCATACCACTAAGGATTTACCAATTCATTAAGAATTCTTCCCCTTTTCACAGGCTTAGCAGACAACCTTTACAACCCTATCTTTTTCTTTGGCTAAGATATAACCACTATAGTTTTCATTAAGTCTAAACTAGAACCTCTCCTTTTACAAGGGATTTGTTTGGTAAACTAAATACCTCACAAGGTGGGTGTTTACAGAAATTAAGCTCATAAGAAAGAGTACAAAAGATTTACAATTAAAACACTTTCCAAGATATGTACAAGAGAAATGAAGAAATAATATTTAGACTCAAATTCTTTTGATCATGTTTCTTGGATATATTCTCTCTACTTCTTCTTCAAGTGTCTTTGGCTTGTATTTATACTGTGGAATAAAAAACTAGCCGTTGGGGACTTTTAAATTACTTGAAAATATATGTTTTGAGTCAAAAACACTTTTAAAAGCTTTCAAACATATTTTTCAAATTAAATGGACTTTAAATTGTTTTTGCAATATTTGTTCAAGTCCAAAAATATTTTTCACTTTGTTATATCAAAATAAATATCGCAACAACATCTTTTATCAAAATCCCCAAAAATTCAATTTTCCCCCAAATTTTTCAAAATTTTTCAAAAAACAAAATTTTCTACACAAAAATTGCCAAAAAATTAAAAAATGTAAAATCCACTAAAATATACTTTTATTTTCTTTCTTCCATTAGTGATCTTTTACGGGAAAAGGGTCGTTACAGCTGGAGACTCCGCTGGGGAGATTTTTGAGAGTTAAGTCAAAAAACACATGTTGCTTTTATCGATGGAAATTCTGAAATTTAAATTGACTTTAATTAATTTGTTCTTTCTTGAAGATACATTTTAATTCAACGATCTTTGATAATTAGTGGCTTTGCATTAATTATTCATTTAATTTTAAGGCATCACCGACATGTGTCGCATCATACTCATCAAGCTCTATACCCTAGCTTTGTCCCTTAAGTAGGAGTTAAACACCATACACCCACATGAGCAGCCCTCCACAGGTCAATAATTCACTTTCGAAATCTACGGCTTTTGACACATGACTTGGTCGTGCTTTCCCTCGAACCGAATCCGATTCGCAAGCTTATCATGGGCCAAAATTGAGGCTTTTGTTATCTTAGTAGATAATAAGATAGATTTTAGTACCGCTCTCTATAACCCAAATCACATGTGTGAGAATCTAGGAAGCCCACTCCTTAGAGCCATGCGGACAACCATAGAAGTCTAGAATTCATGTTGTTAGGCCGTTTTGGTTTTTGTTTGATTCTCATTCTTTATCTGTATATTTGCTACTAATACACTCTTCTTGCCTTGTTTCTTGTTTGATCATTTTTGTACATATCCATATAAAGTATTAATTCCAAAACATTTCAAAATTAAGGGCTTTCGTAATGGGAGAAAGAGTCCATAATGATGAACTAAAGGATTCTGAAGCTCGAGTGGGGCAAATACTAATATAGATACCCCTTTTATTCTCTTTTCCTCGTCGTAATGGGACTCAATCTTCGTTATGGAAGGTTGTTTAACGAGAATGTTCGTCGATCAACACTTTTTGCATTCATTCATACATTCATTTTACCGTGATTGCATTGGCATTCAACATCAATTTCGTTCATTCGTATCATGGTGGCATAACATCTTCATTATATTAAATTAATCATTCTTGCATCAATACCTTAGCATCTAGGGAATTTATCTTGCATTCATTTTGAAAACATCAAGACTAACTTTTGGGATGTCCTGTGATAGTGATTTTGGATCAAAGGAAAACTCAATCGATTTAGCACCCTTACAGAACCCGACAAAAAACCAAAATGGTGAACAAAGAGAGATTAGGCCGAATTGAGCAAACCCAAAGGGACACGCAAGCGGATTTGGCCATAAAGACGGAAGAATAGCTAGCAAAGGATCAACAAGACATGGTGGAGCAGTTCAAAAAGTTTCAACAAGACACGCTAGGCCAAATTGCCCAAATGCTCGGATTTAAGCTCCCTAGACAAGGATAGGCTTCTGTTGTGAATCCTACGGCAAATCCCAATCCCACTTACGGGAATGAGTGTCCCACATATCCTATGGGTTTTACTCCTCCTCATGCTAGGGATCAACCAGAACCTCAGGTGATACATTATCATGGGAAATCACCGCTTCATCAAGCCGGCGCCTTATTCCCTATAAAGCTACCCTCCGCATCGAAAGTCAAGCCTGGGGGTAATCAGGCTGATAACTTTGTCTCTGAGATAGACCAATTAATTGAAATGGAGAGACCTAGAGTTGAAACCTCCAAAGAGATCGAGGATAGATACAAGTGCCGAGAGGAAAAGATAGAAGCCATAGAGGTAACTGACACCTTCATTGGATTTGAGGCTCATAAACTCAGCCTTGTCCCGGTTTAGTTTTACCCCCTAAGTTCAAGGTCCCAGAATTTGAGAAGTATGACGGAATAAGTTGTCCCCGTGCACATCTTACCATGTTCTGCCGAAGGATGATGGAATACGAGAGAGATGACAAGCTGCTAATCCATTGTTTCCAAGATAGTCTCTCATGATCTGCCACAAGATGGTATAACCAGTTGAATCAGCAGCAGATAAAGTCATGGAAAGACTTGTCCAAAGCTTTCTTGAACAGTACTGACATGTCATCGACATGGTGCCAAACCGTTGGATCTTGCAACACATGAAACAAAAGTGAAATTAAGGCTTTAGGCAGTATGGCCAGCGTTGGAGTGACGTGGCGGCTCAAGATCAACCCTCACTCAGCAAAAGAGAGACGGTGTTCATGTTCATCCAAACCTTAGAGGGTTCAGTCTTGGGTCACTTGATAGGACTACCAACTTTGCCGACCTTGTGTTATCTGGTGAGCTCATCGAAAATGCTGTCAAGAGTGGCAAAATCGAAGATAGGGGTAGCTTTTCCCACAAGAAGGCCTCGCATGCAAATAAAGACCATGAAGTGAACTCTTCGGGAGTTTACAATGCCAATTAATCGAAGCCTATCACAGTGGTACAACCCAAAGCCGCGCCAAGTGCCCAGGGTTCTTCGAGCCAAGACATGGTCAAAGAAGAAACCCTAAAAAGATGGAGTTCACCCCATTACCCATCTCGTATGGTGAACTATACAAGTAACTGTTCAATGTCCATGTGGTGGCACCCTTCTATCAAGCACCGTTGCATCCTCCCTTCCCGAAATAGTATGATCCTAGTGCAAAGTGCATATACCATGGTGATCAAGTGGGAAAATTGAGAATTGTATCAGCTTCAAGAGGGCTATGAAAAAGCTAATCAAGCTCGGGGTCATAAGTTTTAAAAAATCTAGTGGGCCGGCTACAACCGCCAACCCCTTACCAAATCATACCAGTGGAGTGAATAGAATCTCTAAAGAAAGCAACCGAACATCTAAGTCCAAGATGTCAAAAATCAAATTACTTCTCAGTCGAGCTTAGAAGAAGCTATTCGAAGCGGGTCTGATAGATCAAGGAATGACGATACTCGAGGGGCACATCGGTCTGTATTGCGAGTTCTATGCTAATAAGGGGTACACTATTCAAGACTACTACGAGTTTAAAAAAATGGTTCAAGATCTGATGGACAACAAAGAAATTGAATTATTTGAGGAATGAACTCGTCTTGCCCCCTTTATCTAGATGCCAAGCCAAAGTGCCAGTAGGTTCCCTTTTGCTTTTGACTCCTTTTGAGTAATGCATAAAAATCAAATCCATCTGCTTAAGCCCAAAAGCGGTGTTGATCTTTTGTAAGGGCTTAAGACTATGGTTAAATTTTTAATGAAAGGATGCATTTTGTTTTTCAACTCTTTCTTCATTTTGTGTATATATTTGTCTATTGAGTCCCCGCGTATCAATTGCATAAGGGACATTGATGTTGGCCACAAAGGTTAAATCCAAGTAGCCTGTGTCTAATTGAAATTCTAAGCTGCGAAGATAATGAATATGTGACTCGCATTTCATATTAAGGACCACAAATAATAATAAATCAGTTTGAGGCATGCTAGTAGGCATTATCAAAACAAGATAAATTGATTTAACTTTCAAGGCCTGGTTATAGGCAATTTAAAAATACAAAAAGCATTTCAAAGCCTGGTAATAGACATTTCTCAAAATTAATCAAAAAGCACTCTAATGTTCGAAACCTGGTAATAGATATTTTCGAATAAGAGTGTAGAATTTTTAGGGCACTCTGCTAAAGCACATTCTAGTCGAAACTCTTTGCTTCATGAGTGATGGTAATATTTTCAAAATCATGACAATATCGAGTAGCTCAGGAATTTGTTGTTTGCTCCATCATTTATTTTGAGCCAAAGGAATGTGATGAATTAAATTCCCCAAACAAAAATGAGACTAAAATGAATCTGCCCAAAGGTAAGTTGGTCAAGCACCAAAGTAACTTAAAATGCACTTCACATAAATAAAGCATCAATTTAACTTTTGAGGTCTCCTAGACATAGGATTCGCTTGGGGCAATCCTCGGTAAACAATTTTAGTGTTGCTCCTGCACATGATATTCGGGGCATTCAATATTGCTTGATATATCCATAATTTGAAAATAAAAAACTCAGTTTTCTTAATAAGCATCTCACGTTGAAATCAGAACATGTAGTTTGAGATTTGAAACAAAAAAGTTTTCTCTGCATTACTTAAAGAAGCTCAAAAGTATATGGACCAACAACAAATGGGCCCTCAGATTATTGCTTCAGCTCAAGAAAGCATTCCCTAGTTGACCTTCTCCTAAGAAGGTAACATTTCAGAAGAAGATTGTCAAACCCACAAGAGGTTGGGGCATCAGTGCACACAAGACAAAAGCCACCTACCCTGTCCATGATGACAACGCTGGAGCGAAAATAAGACCGAGCCATCAATATGACCAAGGAGTCATGGGGCATCCCCTTTGAAGTCAACATCATGGCCAATTGCATTGCATGCCATTTATTTCAACATCATGCCATTCAACTTATCATGCATTCGCATTAAATGCATACATTACACATCAAGTTAGATGCATTCATGCTAAGTGCATTTACTTCATTCATGCATAACAAACAAGTTCATGATGAAAAGCCTCAATCATATAGGACAACAACAAATTGGCAAGCCCTCAGCCATGAAGGAAAGCTGAACCAACAAAGAAGCTGAAACCTCAAAGAGAGAGTATAACAACACCTAACATGAAATGGTGAACCCTCTAGGCTAAGGAAGCCAAATTCAAACTCAAACTCTAAGTGAATAATTACTAACTATTGTTTACTTCTATTTTATAGGTCCTGCCTCATCGTCAGTGGTGTAGCGGATTTTTTCCTCAGATCATGTCTCTTCGTTAGAGTTTTAGCTTGGTCAAATATTCTTCAGATCTTGACTCATCGTCAGTGGTGTAGTGGATCAACCTCTATTTTTCAGATTCTTACTCATCATCAGCGGTGTAGCAGATCAACCAATAACTCAGATCATGCCTCTTCGTCAGAGTTGTAGCTTGATCAAATATTCTTCATATCGCGACTCATCGTTAGTGGTGTAGCAAATCAACCAGTAACTTAGATCATGCCTCTTCGTTAGAGTTGTAGCTTGATCAAATATTCTTTAGATCTTGACTCATTATCAATGGTGTAGCAGATCAACCAATCTCTTAGATCATGCCTCTTCGTTAGAGTTGTAGCTTGATTAAATCTCTCTTCCGATCACGCCTTTTCGTCAGTGTCGTAGCTTGATCGTAACCTATAAACTCAGATCATGCCTCTTCGTTAGAGTTACAGCTTGATCGCCACTAACTCCTCAGATCATGCCTCTTCGTTAGAGTTACAGCTTGATCGCCACTAACTCCTCAGATCATGCCTCTTTGTTAGAGTCGTAGCTTGATTGCAACTAACTCTTTAGATCTTGCCTCTTCGTCAGAGTCGCAGCTTGATCGCCACTAACTCTTTAGATCATGCCTATTCATCAGAGTTGTAGCCTGATCACCCCTAACTCCTCAGATCATTTCTCTTCGTCAGAGTTATAGCTTGATCGCCAACAATAACTCAGATCATGCCTTTTCATCAGAGTCATAGCTTGATTGCCACTAACTCTTCAGATCATGCCTTTTCGTCAGAGTCATAGCTTGATCGCCTCTAACTCCTAAGATCATGCCTCTTCGTCAGAGTTATAGCTTGATCGCAATCTAATTGCCATATCATGCCTCTTCGTCAGAGTCGTAGCTTGACCCAATCTCCCGATCTTATCTCACCGACGGTGGCATAGCAGATTACCCATATTCAAATATATGTTTACCCCATCTTTTTTAATTTTACATTTTTAAATAAAATAAGTGAATACTTAATCTGAAGCGAGTTTCTTTTTACTCTTGCAAGTGTTATCTTTCTGAAAGAAGGATGAAGTAGATGAGTTGACTAGATCCTAACTCTCCGTCGGAGGTGTAGTGGATCAACAGATGAGTTTTATTTCTCTAGAAGTTGAAAGATGGACCAGTTAGTGTTTGAAGGAAGGGTCATTCTAGGAAGGGTACTCTAGTTCGACCGAAAAAATGGCTATCTTTTAGTCTTTGCTCTATTGCCGTTAACAAACAATGAGCAAATAGGGCAACTGTAATAGCCATTTTTCGTCTGGTCCTAGTTCATTTAGAATAAAAACTTATTAAACCAAAAATCCAAAAAATAAATAAAAAATAGTCCAAAATCCAAAAATTTAAATCCAATGTCCATTTACAAACAACCTAATTACCCTTACATTAACCCAATATAACCAGCCCAACTACCTATTACCAGTTTACCCAAATAACCCATCTGCCTAAACCTGACCTACCCATAACCCTCCTAATCTATTTCAACCGTTTAACCCATAACCCTCATAACCCCATCCCGGATATCCTAAGATGAAACCCTAGAAACCCTAACTCTAGCACCCCAAATTCTTCAACCGCCGCCTCTTCAGCTTCCAGGGCCTTCTAGAAGCTTTCCAACAGCCCTTGGCCTTTCAAATCCCTTGGCCACGTCGGCACCACATCGGTGGCCACGTCCATGATCGAAGCCAATCACTGGCCGCATCATCACTAATGTAGCAGCCTCTCAACATCCGACCAAAAACCAAAGCGGTCTCTTCCCCAGCTGTATGCATCACCTGCAAACAAGGACAAAAGAAAAAAACGACAACAACAATGGGATATGCAAACACAATAGCCACCAGCAAACAACAATCAGAGAATGACATAAGCTTTTTCTAGCATTTTTTCTTTTAATTTTAAATCCTTGTATTTCGACTATAAAAAGCCCGAACCAAATTATGTAAAGGGGATGCCTTTTTTCCAAAAATCAAATACATAGAAAATTGAGCCAAGGTATCTTTTTTTTCCTGTTTTACATTTCACACATAAAAAATAGAGATAGTTAGGGTTTTTCTTTTGAGCAAATCTTTTAAAAAATAGTAAGCTCATTTTAAATTTTGAAATCGAAGTTTGTTTCGCCCCTTTTAAGTCTGAAATTGTTTTTTAAAAAAAGAGGATAAAGAGGAAATGACGAGTTACTTGCGCTCTGGGTTGAGGTCGCTGTGTTTCGATTGTTTCCTGAGTTCAGAATAACCAATGAGGTTATGCCGTCGAGGAACGGTGCACAGGAAAGGCTGGGGTTTCGATCGCCCCCTTCAAATTCCAGAGGATTTATCCTCCCTTTTTTAATTTTCGATAACAAATGTTTTTGTTTGTTTTATTTTTGGTTTGTATAGGCCCATTAAACGCTGCGTTTTGGGCAACTTTGAAGATCCACGCGGTGACCTGACCCAGGGAAGGATCCGTGTGTTTCAAGATTTGGATTAATCACCCAGTTGGTCCTTGAAATATCTCCTTGTTTCCATTTCATACATGGTCTAGTTACTCCTTTAGTCCCCCCTTTATTTTAAAGCTAATTTCAGTCTTTTAAATTATGTTTTCGTTCTGATTTTGACCCCTATTTTGTTTTTCTATCATTCCAGCCCTCAATTTGTATCATATGCATATATACTATTATGTTATATATATAAGTTATGTCATCTTATATATTAAATAAGATATGCACTATATATATATATTCTTTTTAATTATATTACAAATATATTATATGATATATAGTATATTGCACATTATGTACGTGTATATATATATATAACCTATATATATATTATTAGTTATATATTATATGATATTTATTATGTGTATACATGACTTTTTCCTTATCATATATGTTAATAGGTCATGCATTAAATTATATAGTATTATTTATATCATGGTATAGTATAATATTTATTTATTTACTGGTTATTTAATTTGAGCTCGAATCGGCTTTACGGTGACTCGCAACAGGGGATGACCCGTATTATTATGGCCCGTTTAGTGTAGATTTAATTTCACACATTTTATTTTCTGCACTTTAATTTCCTCGCATTTACTTTCCCACAATTTAAATTCCGCTCTTTAATTTTCGCATTTATTATGTCCAATCCGATCCATTTTCTGAATTTTTTTAATTCTTGGTCTTTAATTTCCGAATTCATTTATTTTCTTTGCATTTATTTTTCGTATTCATCTTTATTATTTATTTATTTGCAATTTTGTGACATGTTTTAATTTGTCATTCATTTCACTCATAATCTATTTAATTTTACATCATTAATTAACAAACATAACCTATAAAAAGGAGATATTTATTAATTCGATTACTTTGGTCTTAATATTTGATTAATGGATATAGGCCAAATATTCGAATTAATTCTTATCGTCTGAATGTAAATATTAAAACATGTAAAGTTTTGACAACTCATAACATCAATTTTAACTGTTTGCATCATGCACAAAGGTTATGTACTCGATTCGAATAGTAAATTAACATGTCAATCGATCTTATTAGATGTCGGTTTAATCTATGGCCTGATGTACAATTATCCTTATTAATTAAATGGATAATTAATTCAAACCTGCCAAATTATTAAAGCCTGTTTAATTAAAGCTTATATTCGACCAAGAATGGTTTATTAAATCTAATTTTGAATCTTAGTAATTTCCATCGATTAAAAGCAACACATGTTTTGGTACCGATTTTCGGGCGTGATGGGGTGCTAATCTGTTGGGCTCGATGAATCAACCGAAATTGCTTGCCAAGTGGTGGAGAAGTGATTTCTTGGGTGTTGGTGGTTGAAGCAAAAAGATAGAAAAATTGCACAAGGATTTTAGAGTGGTTCAGCTTTCTAACCAAAGCCTACATCCACTACCTTAGCTTCCCTGCTAAGGATTTCCAAAATTCACTATGAATTTTTCCCCTTTTAGAAGGCTTAGGAGGCAACATTTACAGCCTAGACCCAATTACCAAGTCTAGCATCCAAAGCTTACAATCCAAGCTTTGGGAATCCTTACAACAAGAGAAATAAAGCAAACAAGAAATCCTCTCTACAAGATAGATGTTTGCACTCTTTAAGCACTCACTCAAATCCTAATACACTTGAGCATACATTAACACTTAAGCTCAACAAGTGTAGACTATGAAAGAATGAGAATTAAGAACTAAGACTCTTTTACAATCATAATAGATGTTGGCAATTTGATCATTAGATTATTTAGATGCGTCTTGAGGACTTTTATACTACTAATTGAGTTTCTAGCCGTTGGAGACCATTGGGGATGATTTGGAGTCGTTGGAGACTTTATTTCCTGCAATAAATGCAGTTCTGGAGCTTGCCATATTGATACTTAGGGTTACCGTATCGATACTCGTTCTTCAGAAACTAGCCGTTATGCTCACCAACCTTAGTGTATCTATAAGCCTTTGGAGTGTATCGATATGGTGTATCGGTACGCTACAATCTGTATTGATAATGTGTATCAATACAGTGTATCGATATGCTGTAGGGAAAATAGCTATTGGGGGTTTTGAACTAGCCGTTGGGCATTTAAAAACATAGGGTATCGATATGCCTATATGCGTATCAGTACGACCCTCACCGTATCGATACGCCTAAGCCTATATCAATACGGGTTTTTGGTTCTGGAAATTACTATAGCTAAAACCCTAAAGTGTATCAACACGGTGTGTAACTCTATCGAACGGTAGTGCTGAAAACTTTAGTTTGGCTACTTTAAAACATATTAAACACTTCCAAAACCTTTTGAAAATTCCTCAAACTTATTTTCAAGTTGTTTGGACTTAAAAACATTTTTGAAATCTTTTCAATTTAGTCCAAAACTACTTTTCAATTATTATATCAAAACAAATATCCCAACAATCTCCCCCTTTTTGATATAATAAAACCAACTTGAAAAATTGAGTTTGGGATTCTCCCCTTAGTAAAATTAATTTTTAATAAGATTTTAAAAATGTAAACATAGTTAAAGCTCCCCCTTATTCATTTGAAAATTCAAGTTTTTCAAAACATTCTCCCCCCTTTTTTATATCAAAAATGGTTCAAACCAAAGTTTAAAAACTTTTAAGTCCATAAGAATGGAGAATTTTAAAATAAATTTTGACAAAAATATGTTTTTGTTAAAATAGGCTCCCCTTACTCAAGCATCAAATGAAATGTTATTCCAACAAATATATGATGAACTAATTGAATTAAAATAAATAAATCAAATTAAAACAAAAAAATCAACTAAATTTTACCACTTGAACCAAAGGTAGGATGTGAAGCCTTCCTTCTTCAAGTGATATCCCATGTGTGTATAGAGCTCTCTCTTAATTTCATCACTTGTCGATCAAAGCTCCATCACACCTAAAATAAGACAATCAAGTAATTTTTAGTATCCAAATTGCTTTGGATCCATAGGTGTTAGTTTCTCTGACACCAATTGTTGGGCTCTATGAATCAACCGAACTTGCTTGCGAAGTGGTGGAGAAGTGATTTCTTGGGTGTTGGTGGTGAAAGCAAAAAGATAGAAAAATTGCACAAGGATTTTAGAGTGGTTTGGCTTTCTAACCAAAGCCTACATCCACTACCTTAGCTTCCCCACTAAGGATTTCCCAAATTCACTATGAATTTCTTCCCCTTTTAAAAGGCTTAGGAGGCAACCCTTACAACCTAGACCCAATTACCAAGTCTAGCATCCAAAGCATACAACCCAAGCTTTGGGAATCCTTACAACAAGAGAAATAAAGAAAACAAGAAATCCTCTCTACAAGGTAGATGTTTGCACTCTTTAAGCACTCACCCAAATCCTAATACACTTGAGCATACATTAACATTTAAGCTCAACAAGTGCAGTATATGAAAGAATGAGAAATAAGAACTAAGACTATTTTATAATCATAATAGATGTTTCCAATTTGATCATTAGATTCTTAAGATGCTCCTTGAGGCCTTTTATACTACCAATTGAGTTTCTAGCCGTTGGAGATCGTTGAGGATGATTTGGAGCTGTTGGAGACTTTATTTCCCATAATAAATGCAGTTCTAGAGCTTATCGTATCGATACACGGGGTTGCTGTATCGATACTCGTTATTCAGAAACTAGCTGTTATGCTCACCAGCCTTAGTGTATCGATATGCCTTTGGAGTATATCGATATGGTGTATCGATATGCTACAATCCATATCGATACGGTGCATCGATACAATGTATCGATATGCTACAGGGAAAATAGTTATTGGGGGTTTTGAACTAGCTGTTGGGGATTTAAAAACATAGGGTATCAATATGCCTATATATGTATCGGTACGACCCTCACCGTGTCAATGCACTTAAGCCTGTATCGATACGATTTTTTAGTTCTGGAAAATTACTGTAGCTGGAACCCTTAAGTGTATCGATACGGTGTGTAACAGTATCGATACAGTAGTGCTAAAAACTTGAGTTTGGCAACTTTAAAACATTTTAAACACTTCCAAAACCTTTTGAAAATTCCTCAAACTTATTTTCAAGTTGTTTGGACTTAAAAACATTTTTGAAATCTTTTCAATGTAGTCCAAAACTATTTTTCAATTGTTATTTCAAAACAAATATCCTAACATAATCATTCCCCACACGTAACCAACTCTCGAACCCGTTTTCAAAAGAATCTCTGGTTTTATGGTGTTTGGCCTACCTTAGTAGCCGGTGGCGACTCCAACTCTTTGTTTTCTAAACAAAAACACATCTTTTATCAAAATCCCCAAGAATTTTCAAAACTTTTCAAAAAACAAAATTTTCTACACAAAAATCACCAAAAAAATTCAAAAATGCAAAATCCACAAAAAATATACTTTTATTTTCTTTCTTCCATTAGTGATCTTTTATGGAAAAGGGTCGTTACACTCGCGTACTGGTACAATACCCCTTGGGTACCAGTACTCACAAGCATACCGGTACGAATTAGATTTACTTGAATTTTATCTAGCCTTCATGTACCGATACGAGTCGATCCGTGCTAATACCGCATTGCACGACGTTCCAGTATAGGTTGAACACCATACCAGTACCCTATTCAAAGTTTATAGCAATAGAACATTGTTCTTAAACCTAGAACACTACGATACCAATACTACTCCTTGAGTACTGGTATTAAATCCCAAAAACGGCTTCTCTAGGCTCAAGAATCATCCCCAAAGCTCCTAAATCAAAACCAATAACCCCTTAAGTTGATCATACACATTATGGGAGGTATTTAGGGTGATTTAGTATCATTTTTACAAGTCGTTAACACTTAATCTTGGATTTACCATTAATAACCATTTCAAGCATTTAAACATCCAAATCATCAAAACAAGTATAACAAGCATCATCCTTAGGACATGCATGAAACAAGGGAGTTGGAAGTGTACTAACCTTCCTTCAAAGCTAGAAAAACCACTCTTTACCAAAGCTTAAGCCCCCATCTTTCCTTACTCCTTGGAATGCTCTCCAACCTCTTCCACTACAACAAAAAAAGGAAATATAGATGACTAAGGAGGAATCTAACAACAAAAGCGTGGTCAAATCTTCCTTTCACATTGATCTTTTTAACCCGCACCAAAACCCATTTTCTTCTTTGACCTCTATTTCCAACCATTTTTACCTTAAAAGATAGATCCCTTGATGCTGATTACAAAGCCCTCAACAACCACTCCAAAAATCCCACTCTAGAACTCAAAGATTCAACTTTTAACTTTGAGTCTGGGTGAAGATTTGAGAAGAAAAGATGTGGGAGAGACATATGATCAAGGGTGATATCACTCATTTGCTTTTTTGAAATAGACTTAATGCAAATCAACCTTCCCTTTGAAAATTGGGCAAATTATGCATAAGTCCCTCCTATCTTTCTCCGAACGCACACACGCCACCAAATAAGCCTAAAAGACAACCAAAAAGCCCACCAAGGCTCTTTATGCTTCGAATGGGCCTAAAATCTTGGCCCAAACACCCAACATCTACTATTCGAGTAAACTGACCCACATATTTTAAAATCAATGTCATTACAACTCCCCCTTCTTTAAGAAAATTTCGTCCTCAAAATTTACCTGATAAAACATATATGGATAAAGAAAATTCATGTCATTTTTGACTTCTCACGTGGCTTCCTCAACCCCGTGGTTCCTTCATAACATCTTCACCAAGGGTATACATTTGTTACGTAGCTCCTTAACTCCCTTTTCAATGACTCTTATAGGTTTTTCCTCATAGGTTAAGTCAGTGTTGATCTCATTCTTCTCAAGCGGGATGACATGCGATGGATCTAAATAGTAACTCCTCAACATGGAATCATGGAAGACGTTATGAATGTGTGCCATCTCTGAGGGTAAAGCTAAATCGTAAGCTATGGGTCCAACCCTCTCTAACACTTTATATGGTCCAATAAACCTTGTTCTCAACTTGCCCTTCCGACCAAAACGAATTACCTTCTTCCATGGTGACACCTTGAGGAACACATTGTCACAACCTCATACTCTATGTGCTTACGCTTCCGGTCAGCATAAGCTTTTTGGCTATCAAAAGTAGCTTACAACCTTTCCTTGATGATTTAAACCTTTTCCTCTATTTGCCTAATTAAATCGGATCCCACGATCCTCCTCTTATTGAGCTTCTTCCAACACAATGTTATTTTACACTTGCGCCCATACAAGGCCTCGAAAGAAGCCATCTTAATACTCGATTGAAATCTGTTGTTGTAGGCAAATTCTACTAGCGAAAGGTGCTCTTCCCAACTACCCTCAAAATCAATAACAAAACAATGAAGCATGTCCTTCAAAATCTGGATAACTCTCTTGGACTAACCATCAATATGAGGATGAAAGGCGGTGCTAAAATGCAACTTGGTATCCAACGTTTCATGTATCTTTTTCCATAACCTTGCCATAAACTAGGGATCTCTATCCAAAATGATCGACAAGGGTACTCCATGCAACCTTACTATTTCTTGTATATACAACCATACAAGCCTCTCAAGCGTAAAGTCTAGACGTACAAGCAAGAAATGAGCAAACTTGGTAGAACGATCCACAATCACCCAAATGGCATTATGCCTCTTTTGAGTCAACAACAAGCCCGTTATGAATTCCATAGTCACTCGGTCCCACTTACACTATGAAATCTGGATGGGTTAAAGCAAAACACGAAGGAACCTGATGTTTTGCCTTAACTTGATAACAAGAAAGACATCTTGTTATGAATTTCGATACATCTCTTTTCATGCTAGGCCACAAATAAAAAAGGAATAAGTCTTGATACATCTTGTTACTGACTGGATACACAATAAACGAACTACGGTGAGCCTCCCTAATAATCTGATCTCGTAAATCCTCTAAGACCGAAACATAAAATTGACCCTTAAAGTACAAGACCCCTTCGTCTCTCACTTCAAAGCTTGATGGCTCACCATGCTGAATTAACTCTGTAACACCATGGTTTTGGGCTTAGATGTTTTGAAGGTTGGTTCGAAGGTCTGGTGGACCGGTATTAGAGATTCGGGTCAGTTTCAGGATTTAATTGGATGAAATATTTTTGAAGGTGATAAATTGCGGAAAAATACTCTAAAATCATATTTTAATATATGAAAATTGTTGGTGAAATCAATTTTGGAAAATGGGTTTTTGAAGGGTGACATTTTGGTTAGTGACCAAAATATAATTTTTGAAAACTATTTTTAAAGGTGACTAAAAAGAAAATGATCAAATTCTTAGAATCCTTAAGGAGCTAATGTACCAAGTTTTGCTGGTGATTTCTCTCTTCCATTAAGTCATTTTAACATTTGTTTTAAAAGAAAATTAAAAGGGATTTTTAGATATTAAAATTATTTATCACTTTTAAAGAAATTTGACTAACTTTTCTCTCCACTTCTTTTCTGCCAAACACTCTTATTTTCATTAAATCACAGAGGTGAGAGACTTGTTTTCTTAATTTCTTGATTTATAATTGAGTCTTTATCTTTGATTTACAAAACCTTATTGAATTCTTGTGTTTTTCAAGCTTTAAACAATCAATTGAGGGAGAAATCGCACAATAGAGGTAAGGTTTGTTCTTCTCCTCTATTGATGGTTCTTTACTGATATTCCCAAGTATTTGATCCTTGATTTATGATTTATAAACCGATTTTGTGTTTTTATAATGATTGATTCATTTAATTGGGTAAAATTGATGAAATAGTGGAAGATCCGAATTGGATCTATTTTCCAGTGTTGAGGATTGATGTTAAACATATTTTGGATTTATTATATTGTTGTTAAGTTGATTTTAACAATGAAATCCCGAAACTCCTAGTTGTTAAGGTTGTTAGATTTGTGTTTTTGTGGTGTTGAGGTGGCTGTGTAGTTGCTGGAAGTATTTGAATGATTTAATCTTGTTTTTAAGTGTTAATTGATGATGTTTGATGGACTGAATCATTGTAATAAGGCTGGGTTAAGTTCCAGAAGTGTTTGATAATGATTTCGGTATGTTTTTGATAAGTTTTGAGTGGGCAACTTGAGAGTTGCAGGTAATTGCTTGTAGGCAATGGTTTGAATGCATAATAATGCATTTGCCCTCTGGTTTTATGTGGTTAAAACAGGGGATAATCAACTTGACGAAGCTTGACGTTGATTGTGGCTTGCCGGAAGCTTGATTCGCGTTGGCGAGCATAGCAAAGCGTATCAGGGAGTGGAAAGTGGTTTAAATACCTTTAAAAGGTTTAATAAAGTTTTTTGGGAGTTTAGGATAAGTTTGAAATGCTTACCTAAACTCAGAAGTAAGTTTTCCCTCTTTGCTCTTTAATATCTGTTCGGATATGATCATGTGTAATTCATGTTTTGGTCGTAAACATGGTTTGATTTACTTACTGGAAATGCATGATTTTAAGTACATATGCAGGGGGTTTAAAAGTATAAGAAATTCTAGTGAGCATTGGTTTTCATTCCGGTTGGGAATGGTGTTATTGCTTTGGCAATGTGATTGCATATGTGGTGGTTTTGTATAATGCATTGTAAAACAGCGAGTAAATGGTTTTGTAATTGTTATATTGGCTATGTGACATGATGAGGAGACATTCGGATATAGTTGGTATGCCATAGTATAAAGTGCACTATAATATGTTAAAATTTGATCGTGGTTAAGAGTTCTAACCCCTCGACCCGGCCTAGTCGGAAGACCAAACCGAGAGAGCTACATTAGGTTTATCGAAGTAAACCATAACGAAATTCAGCCCGAAACCTGACCATTTTTTTCTTTTATCTTATCTAGATGCAGAATAGTTATCCTATGTGTGCATACAGATTTCTGGTGAAAACCTAACTCAATCGGGCGTCGAATTGCCATCTAATTGGTCATAACTACGATTTAGGGACCAAATTGCAAATCCAGAAAATTACGAGGACTAAACCCAATTTTAAGTTACCATCCTTTAAATAGATAGGTTACATGCTTACACGTCAAAATTTAGCTCAAAACAATCATCCGATCTTATTCAATTGCATCCACAATATTCAGGGACTAAAATGTAAGAAAATAGAGTTTTAGAAGATTCCAAATAACAGACTTAACGGTCACTGTATCGGTACGGTGAGGGCTGTTTCGATACGTCTACCCACTTTTGAAATCCCAAAATTCCAATGACCAAAAATTGTTTCGATACGCCTTGAGCACACCACTCTTGAAAACCCCTGACCGTATCAAAATGCCTTCCCGTGTACCGAAACGCTGGCCATTTTTGCCTTTGTCCATACCGAAATAGTTGCCCGCGTACCGGTACGCTAAGACTAAAATGGCATACCCGTACCGAAATGGAGACACCCGTACCGGTATGCTTGGACCTATAATGTCCATTTTTGCTGGTTTAACAAACTTTCAACCATACCAAAACATCCTAGCATGCTCCTAACACGCAACCAACATAATCTAGAATCAAACCACCACATAACATCACAAATTCATCATCAATTCATGGCATCATGTATCATATTTAAATATATGGACATGCACCCTATAAAACCATTCAAGTAAAACTTGAAACTCCAAACCATCACAAAATCAAACCATAAAGGCTATTTACAACCCAAGAGCAGCTAAAAAAACTTGCTCAAACAGGGAGTTCAACAAAACATCTCCCAAAACAACAATAGAACCCCCTTTGCCCTTATTACTTATAGTCTAACTCAAAACATACTCTGGTTACCGAGTCTTGTACCGATCTCTGGCTTCCCGTTGCCTTCCAAGCTTTTAATTCTCTGCATTGATGGACAAAGAGAGCGTAAGCACACTAGGCTTAGTGAAGAGTGCTAAAAAACAACACACCATCAATGCATTAAAACCATTTCCCAATATTACATTGAAATCTCATTTCAATCATCTTTTAAAACATTATCATGCCTTTAAAACATGCACTTAAGATCTTTAAAACTAGCATATTAAACCATATGAAACATGTATCATTAACTAACAGCAAGTCCCATTGCTCAACCTCAAGTTAAGCCTTCCCATGCATAACAACCATATGCAAAGCTTAAAGAGTAAACATGTATAAATCACATTATACAACATAAACTTTCCAATGATACATCAACATTTACATTGGCTTACAGGTGATCATTAACCAAGTTTATTTACCAAAAGAGTTCATCGGATACACGGATTCAACAAGTGTTTACCTAACACTTCAAGCCATCTCAACCGAAAATAGTGATACAATCACAATCGCGGCACCTAACAACCGGGTACACTTTCAACCCACGGGGACACCAACCCCTTACCTCGGTTAGATGCTTAATCATCTAACGAGAGTATACAGTACGATAAAACCCCTCTACCATTAGGGTACTCGGATGGAGTTTTCGGTCACGGATCTAAACCCCTCAACATCCAAGGCGACTTATTATAGTGCACTATCAATCTTATGGCCTGCCAACTATATCTGATAACAATTTTAAAACCACATCACTTGCCAATATAATTAACCATTTACCATTTACCTCACTGTTTTTAACAAGCATAAAACCAAATCATTTTCCAAAGCAACAACCATGCTTTAAACCACAAGTATAAATCATATACTTACAAGGATCACTTACCATGTGCATCCTTCAGCATCTCATGCTCAAAAACAATATCTCAAATACCTTAAAACACGCTTAAACAATAGAAAACGTGTAATTCCAAACAAGTGCATAACACCATTTCAATCTAGAACGACCGAGAGAGAAAAACCACATTTACAAACTTTTGATTTTAAACAAACGTTTCAAGCTAAGTTTAAACTCCCATAAACCACCTTTAAAACATTCCAAAGTTGGAACCCACATTCTCACTCACCGATACGCGAAACCTTGATTTGTCAACGTGAAATCAAGCGTCCGAAGCCTCCAAAGCTTCACTGATCACTTCCGAATCAACCTCCCCTATTTTGACCACATTAAAACAGAGGATTAATGCAACTCAATGCATTCAAAACACTACAACAACAAATCCTCACAGACTTCCACAATCCTCTCAAAATTACCCAACCCCAACAACCGAAATCATCATCTAATCCCTTCCAAACACAACCCAGCCACAACCTAACAATCTAACACTTCCATCATCATCAATTAACACTCAAAAAAGGATTAACACATCCAAATACTTCTAGCAATTAAACAGCCACTACAACTCCATAAAAACACCAATCCAACAACCAAACAATTAGGGATTCAAGAGTTTTGGGATTCTATTGTTAAAAAACTTATCAATATAAAAATACATCCAAAATATGATTAAAATCAATCTTTATCACTAAAAAATAGATCCAATACAGATCTCTCACTATTTCATCAAAATCACTCAATTACATCAATTAATTCAATATAAAAACATAAAATTAGATTATAAACCATAAATCAAGGATCAAAAACTTGGGAATATCAATAAAGAACCATTTAATAGAGGAGATCACAGACTTTACCCATATTGTGTGATTTCTCCCTCAATTGGCTTGTTTAAAGCTAAGAAAACATAAGATTTCAATGAGGTTTTGTAAATCAAAGTTAAAGAATCAATTACAAATCATTAAACTGAGTAAAATGATCTCTCACCTCTAATTTTTCATGAAAACTTGAGTGTTTGGCAGAAGAAAAGTGGAGAGAACAGTTATGTCAATTTTCTTGAAAATGATAACTAACTTTTTAATAACCAAATCCCTTTTAATTAACCTTTAAAACACATGTTAAAAAGACTTAATTGATAGGAGAAATCACCAGCAAAAGCTTGTTAAAATAGCCCCTTAAGGATTCTAAGAGTTTGATCCTTTTCATTTTAGTCACCTTTAAAAATAGTTTTCAAAATTTGCATTTTGGTCACTAACCAAAATGTCATACTTCCAAAACCCATTTTCCAATTTTTTTTCACCAATATTAATCATATATTAAAATATGATTTTTAGTCATTTTTTCACTTTTTTATCTTACTGAAAAATATTTACTCTCAAATTCGACTCAAATCTCTACTTGGTCCACTAGACTGTCTAACCAAACCACAAAACCGCTAGGCCCAAAATTGAGGTGTTA
Source organism: Hibiscus mutabilis (assembly GCA_019671005.1). Lineage (NCBI taxonomy): Eukaryota > Viridiplantae > Streptophyta > Magnoliopsida > Malvales > Malvaceae > Hibiscus > Hibiscus mutabilis. Next base: position 31,524,896 of record CM033738.1, read on the forward strand.
CAAGATTCCTTGAGGTAAGCAGTCGGCTACTCAGATTATAATGTTGTCTCTTGGGTTGAGAGGTCGGTTCCCCTCGTTAATGTTGATCTTGCGATCGGTAAGGGTGTTATATCATGCGGTCAGCATGGTATGGGTCATGGTAGTGGTCGACTATCATGGGAGATCTATGTATCCAAAATGTAAGGTTAACGGTCAGTTACCTAAAGATTAGCGGATGACTAATCAAGGGTAGAGGTCATTTATCCGGGGTCACTATAAATGCCAATATATGAAAATTCAAGTGTTGTACTTATTTTGTAATGATTTGGAATTTAAGCATGGTTTTGTATATAATGGTTTGGAACTTAAGCATGGTTTTGTATATAATGGTTTGGAACTTAAGCATGGTTTTGTATATAATGCTTTAGGAATTTAAGCATATGGATTATAATGTTTTGCATATGGTCGATATGCATGTTTTGAATTGTAATCATTGGAACTTGATTAGCTCGTAAGCATGGTCTGAAAACAAGTGTTTAGTTTTCAAGGGTTATAATGCATCATTGTTTTAAAGAGCATCCTCACTAAGCATGTGTTCTTACGCTCTCTTTTTCCTAATAATGCAGAGCATTAAAGTTTTGGGGCTGCAAAGGCAAGGCTAAAGTGATCCTAAGACAAAGACTACTTTGAGTATAAACTTGGTTTATGTTTCTGGTTAATAAGGCGATGTGTTCTCCATATTTTGGGGATTTGTATTTCTGTTATTCCATGAGTTTTAAGCATGGGTAGTGCTGGATTTTATTGTTGTTTGATGTCGATTGAGCTAGACTGAATCTTGCCTATGTTATTGCTAGCCAAGTGCTAAAGTATGCATCTAGTTGGCTTTGATTGGTTGCCATGGTTTGGTGATTCAAGATAGTTTGGTATGATGCTATAAATGTGCAAGCATGTTGAGGATGCCTTAAATGTACCAAATCTGAGTTTTGGTTGCTTGGTGAAATGATATTAGGATGCATGCCTATAAAATGTCTTGAGTAGTATAAATGTCATGAATGGTTGTTGAATCTGTGATGCTTTGGTTGGTAATGTATCCTAGTAATGTTGAATAAGTGTTTGAAGCATGTTGGAGTGTTTTGGAAATCATCAAAATGTGATTTAACAATAAATTGGGACATTACAGGTCCAGGCGTACCAATACGGGTGTCCTTGTTTCAGTACGGGTAAGCCAATTTAGGCTTAGCGTACCGGTACGCGAGCAACTGTTTCAATACGGGGCAAGGAAAATTGGCTAACATTTCGGTACTCGATGAGGCATTTTGATACGGCATAGTGAATTAAGAGGGGTGTTTCGATACGCTTAGGCATATCAAAATAGAAATTGGTTACTGGAATTCTGGGGTTTTAAATTAATGAAGGTGTATCGATACACCTCTTCCTGTACCGATACGGTGTTAGTTAAATTTGTTATTTTGGAATCTTTGAAGGTTTATGTTTCTTTCATTTTGGTCCCTGAGTTTTGAGAGTGCAATTGGATGAACTTGAATGATCGTTTTGATCTAAAGTTTGACATGTTGGCATGAAACCCGACTAATTGAGGATCGGTAATCTTAATTTCAGTAATGGTCTAATAATTTATCAGATTTGAATTTTAGTCCATAAAATGTATCGAATGTAATTGATTAATTTCAGTAATGGTCTAATAATTTATCAGATTTGAATTTTAGTCCATAAAATGTATCGAATGTAATTGATTACCTTTTCGTGGTCTATTTCCTTTGAAAATTCACCCGCTGTAGGTATGTAAATTTAGGATTATTAATGTGCATCTAGATAAGGTAAAAGGAAAAAATGGATCGGTTATCATAATTATTCTCTTGTTTGATTCGGCAAACCTAATGTAGTTCTCTCGGTTTAATCGGGCGTCTAGGCCGGGTCGAGGTGTTATATTTTTTGGTATCAGAGTTAGGTTTCGAAAAGTTGGGATGTTTTTTTTGATTAACTGATGTTGTTTGAATTGCACGGTGATTGTGTATGTATTTAGTGAATGCTTAATATCATGTTGGGGGTATGAATTGGGAACACATTGCCAGTTATCGAGGTTTTAAAATGTTTTATAAGGTTTTATTGGATCTTTTGCCTAATGCTAGCCTAACTTTAATGTCTTTTAATGCTTTTGTTAGCATGGTTTGACGTGAGACGCATTTGATGGTTAATAATACGGGAGTTGAACAGAATAATGTTGAGGAAGAGAATACCCTAATGTTTTAACTTCTCCTCCTCTGTTGGTTCCTCCTGTTGATGTTGGGGTGAAGGTGTACCCCAGGCACCTCTTGTGCCAGTTTTTAGTGATATGACTCTGTTAATCCAAACGATGAGGGAGCGTTTCAAGCAGTAGTGTTTGGGGTGCAAGTGCAAGCACCGACACCTGCTATGGTGGTTAATCAAGGTTTACCCTTGGAGCGTCTTCAAAGTTTGGGAGGCAAGGGATTTTAGGGTTTGAGTCCTGAGGCAACTGAGGGTTAGCTGGAGAAGATAATCCACATTCTGAACCAGATGAGTTGCAATGAGGAGTACAAGTTGGGTTGCATTGTGTCACTGTTGCAAGGTGATCCATATCATTGGTGGGTGACCACAAATGCTGGTGTTCCCGAGGCAGATGTGACTTGGAAGTTCTTTAAAAGAGCTTTCAAGAGAAAGTATATTGGCACTCAGTATTTGGATATGAAAAAGCGTAAGTTTATGTCACTATCTCAGGGAGGCATGTCTGTTGCCGAATATGAGGTGAAGTTTGTCTGCCTGAGTCAGTATACCCCAGAGTTAGTTCCTGATGATCAGCAGAGATGTTATAGATTCCAATATAGTCTTGTGAAGGACATTAAGACTTATCTCCTGGCTGCAGATTACACAGATTTTAATGTGTTGGTAATCTGTGCTAAAGATATTGAGCAGTCCTTGGGTTCATCAGTCCAGGCCGCGGGTGCAAGCTTGGGCAAGAAAGTGGCTGATTCTAGCTATTCTGGAAGATAGAATGAGAGGTTTATGAATAAGAAGCATAAGTCAGATCATAGGCATGGTGGCGTTGTTGGTCAGGGTAACCCAAGGGTTCGTTTTGTAGCTGAGTGTGAGCGATGTGATAGACGTCACATGTGCATGCTTGGGAAATACCTTGAGCTATTGGATTTGTGAATCTCTTAATCACGTGAAGCGTGATTGTCCTCGTGCAGTGAGGAATACGCTAGTTCATGTTGCTGCACCTGCTAGGGGATGAGGCCATGGCAGGGGTAATTTCCAAAGGCGTGAGGATGGTCAGAGAGTTTTAGCTCATGCTATTGCAGTGCGATCAGAGAATGGTGGACCAGCTCGAATCTATGCCCATCGCGAGTGTCGCAATGACACGGATACGATCACAGGTACCTTCACTTTGCAATCCTTGTCATTGTTGGCATGTTTGTAACTAGGTTGTTTGGTGAGACAGTTACTACTAGAAAGTTGTATAGGCGGTGTCCCTTGGTTTACAAGGTCACGAGTTTGCCGCTGATCTAATGGAGTTACCATTCCATGGTTTTGATGTCATCTTGGGCATGGATTGGTTGAGTGAGCACAAGGCAGTTGTGGATTATGAATCCAAAAGGATTTCTTTGAGGTTAGCTGATGATTATGAAGTTGTGGTGGTTGGCGAGAATGTGAATTTCTTGTCCAATGTTGTCTTGGCTACCCGGGCAAAAAGATGATGCAAGGAGGTTGCCAAGCTTATTTGGCTATTGTGATGAATCCTGAGGCTAAGGGTGTCCAGGCGCAGGACATTCGGGCTATTTGAAATTTTTTGAAGGTTTTCCTTGAAGAGTTATCAAGTTTACCACCGGATAGGGAGGTAGAGTTTGGTATCAAGACGTATGTAGGTACGGGGCCGGTGTCTATTGCTCCTTATAGAATGGCACTGAAAGAATTGAAGGAGTTGAAGTCACAGCTTCATGAGTTGTTAGATCATGGGTTCATCCAACCGAGTGTTTCTCCTTGGCATGCTCCAATTCTTTTGTGAAAAATAAGGATGGTACAATGCGTATGTGCATTGATTAATGATAGTTGAACAAGATAACGGGGAAGAACACGTATCCTTTACCAAGGATTGATAATCTATTTGATCAGTTTTGCGGGGCAGCGGTGTTCTCTAAGATTGATCTAAGATCGGGGCATTATTAGTTGAAGGTTAAGGATGAGGATGTGCATAAGACTGCGTTTCGTACGAGGTATGGGCATTATGAGTTCTTGGTCATGCCTTTTGGTTTGACAAATACCTCGGCTGCATTCATGGATATGATGAATAGAATGTTCCATGAATATCTTGATCAGTTTGTAGTGGTGTTTATAGATGATATTCTCGTGTACTCATGTACCGAGAAAGAACATGATCGGCATTTGTGGATTGTGTTGCAAGTGTTGAAGGATAATCAGTTGTACGCCAAGTTGAGCAAGTGTGGGTTTTGGCTTAAGAAAGTGATGTTCCTTGGTTATATGGTTTTTATGGAGGGTTTCGTGTTGATCCACAGAAAATTAAGGCTATTCTCAATTGGAAGCAACCTAAATCTGTTTTGGAGGTTCACAGTTTTGTTGGGTTGGCTGGTTATTACCGCCGCTTTGTTGATGGGTTTTCTAGTATCGTGACACCATTGACGAAGTTGTTGCAGAAGAATGTTCCTTATGCGTAGGCAGAGAAGCAACAACATAGTTTTGAGAGGTTGAATGAAGTTCTAACACATGCTCCTGTGTTGATTCAACCTGAATCTGGGAAGGAGTTAGTGGTTTATAGTGATGCATCTTATGTTGGGTTGGGTTGTGTGCTGATGCAAGATGGTAAGGTTGTGGCCTATGCGTCGAGGCAACTGAAGGTTCATGAGCGCAACTATCCAACTCATGATTTGAATCTTGCGGCTATGGTGTTTGCCTTGAAAATCTCGAGGCATTATCTCTATGGTGAGAAGTGTGTTGTTTTCACGGACCATAAGAGTTTGAAGTATTTGATGTCTTAGAAGGATTTGAATCTTAGGCAACGCAGATGGTTGGAGTTGTTTAAGGATTATGACTTGACGATTGAGTATCATCCTGGTAAAGCCAAAGTTGTTGCAGATGCGTTGAGTCGTAAGGTTGCGGTTGAGCTTAGAGCTATGTTTGCAAGGTTGAGTGTGATGCGGGAAGGTAGTTTGTTGGCTGAATTGCAAGTTAAGCCTACGATGTCACTGTTGATTAAAGCTAAGCAACCATTTGATGATTCCTTGGTTGAGCATGTTAAGGATATATAGGAGGATAATCCGACGAATTTTTATTTTTATGATTATAGATTTTTGTGTTTCAAGGGTCAAATAGTGGTGCTGGATGATTCGGAGTTGAGGCACACTATTTTGACGAAGGCATATTCTAGTCCTTTTGCTATGCATCCTAGTAGTGTGAAAATGTATCGAGGGTTGAAAAAAGCGTACTACTGGGTTGGTTTGAAAAAGGATATGGCTGAGTTTGTTTCTAGGTGCATGGTATGTCAGCGGGTCAAGGCTAAACATCAGTTTCCATCTGGGTTGTTGCAACCGTTGAGAATTCTAGAATGGAAATGAGAGAGAATCACCATGGATTTTTTGTGAGGATTACCTTTGACACTGGCTAAAAAGGATTCTATTTGGGTGATTGTGGATCGGTTTACGAAGTTTGCATATTTTCTGCTAGTGCATATGACGTATACGTTGAGAAAGTTGGCAGATTTGTACATTGCCGAGATTGTGCATTTGCACGGGGTACCTAAGTCCATCGTTTTGGATAGGGATCCGAGGTTTACAGCGAGGTTTTGGGTGAGTTTGCACAGGGCTTTAGGTACGAGTTTAAATTTCAGCACCGCGTATCATCCTCAGTCGGATGGTCAGTTTGAGCTAGTTATCTAGGTTTTGGAGGATATGTTGAGATGTTGCATTATTGAGTTCCAAGGAACCTGGGACAAGCATTTACCTTTGGTTGAGTTTGCGTATAACAACAGTTACCAAGCGAGTATACAAATGGCACCGTATGAGGCATTGTATGGCCGGAAGTGTCGTACACCCTTGTGTTAGGCTGAGGTAGGGGAAAAGCATATTTCCTTACCGAACGTGTTGAAGGAAACAAATGAAAAGGTAAAGCTTGTGTGTGATCGCTTGAAAGCGGCTACGGATCGACAAAAATCTTATACGGATTTGAAGCGTAGGGAAATTGAATACGCGGTGGGCGATCATGTATTCTTGAAGGTGTCACCATGGAAAAAGGTGATGACGTTCGGACATAAGGGTATGCATAGTCTGAGGTTTATTGGACCGTATGAGGTTTTTGAGCGTGTTGGTCCTGTGGCTTATCGATTGAGGTTGCCTCCCGAGTTGGAGAAAATACATGATGTGTTCTATGTATCCATGTTGCGGAGGTATCAGTTGGATCCCTCGCATGTTATGCTAGTAGAGCAATTTGAGTTGAGGCCGAATTTGTCCTATGATGAGGTGCTAGTGGAAATCCTTGACTCTAGCAGTAAAGTTCTTCGTGGCAAGACGATTGAGCTTGTTAAGGTCTTGTGGTGACACTGTGGTGTCGATGAAGCTACTTGGGAGAGCAAGGCGAATATGTTGGAGTAATTTCCGCATCTGTTTCCTCCAGATAAATTTTGAGGATGAAATTTCTTAAGTGGGGGAGAGTTGTAACACCCTGGTTTTAGGCTTAGATGTTTTTAAGGTTTGTTTGAAGGTCCGGTGGACCGATATTAGATATTTGGGTCGGTTTTGGGATTTAATTGGATGAAATATTTTTCAAGGTGATAAATTATGGAAAAATACTCTAAAATTATATTTTAATATATGAAAAATGTTGGTAAAATCAATTTTTGAAAATGGGTTTTGGAAGGGTGACATTTTGGTTAGTGACCAAAATGTAATTTTTGAAAATTGTTTTTAAAGGTGACTAAAAAGAAAATGATCAAATTCTTAGAATCCTTAAGGAGCTAATTTACCAAGTTTTTGCTGGTGATTTCTCTCTTCAATTAAGTCATTTTAACATGTGTTTTAAAAGATAATTAAAAGTGATTTTTAGATATTAAAGTTAGTTATCATTTTTAAAGAAATTTGACGTAACTTTTCTCTCAACTTTTCTCTCCACTTCTTTTCTGCCAAACACTCTTATTTTCATCAAATCACAGAGGTGAGAGACTTGTTTTTATTAATTTCTCGATTTATAATTGATTATTTATCTTTGATTTACAAAACCTTATTGAAATCTTGTGTTTTTCAAGCTTTAAATAATCAATTAAGGGAGAAATCAAACAATAGAGGTAAGGTCCGTTCGTCTCCTCTATTGATGGTTCTTTATTGATATTCCCAAGTATTTGATCCTTGATTTATGATTTATAAATTGATTTTGTGTTTTTATAATGATTGATTGATTTATTTAATTGGGTAAACTTGCTAAAATAGTGGAAGATCCGAATTGGATCTGTTTTCCAGTGTTGAGGATTGATTTTAAACATATTTTGGATGTATTATATTGTTGTAAGTTTATTTTAACAATGGAATCTCAAAACTCTTGAATCCCTAGTTGTTAAGGTTGTTAGATTTGTGTTTTTGTGGTGTTGAGGTGGCTGTGTAGTTGCTGGAAGTATTTGGATGATTTAATCTTGTTTTTAAGTGTTAATTGATGATGTTTGATGGATTGAATCATTGTAATAAGGCTGGGTTAAGTTTCGAAAGTGTTTGATGATGATTTCGGTATGTTTCAGATAAGTTTTAATTGGGCAACTTGATAGTTGCGGGTAATTGCTTGTAGGCAATAGTTTGAATGCATAATAATGCATTTGCACTCTGTTTTTATGTGGTTAAAACAGGGGATAATCAAAGTGGTGAAGCTTGACGTTGATTGTGGCTTGCCGGAAGCTTGATTCACTTTGGCGAGCAAAGCGAAGCATATCGGTGAGTGGAAACTGGTTTAAACACCTTTAAAAGGTTTAATAAAGGTTGTTGGGAATTTAGGATAAGTTTGAAACACTGACCTAAACTCGGAAGTGAGTTTTCCCTCTTTTGCTCTTTAATATCGGTTCGGATATGAGCATGTGTAATTCATGTTTTGGTCGTAAACCTGGTTTGATTTACTTACTGGAAATGCATGATTTTAAGTACATATGCAAGGGTTTAAAAGTATAAGAAATGCTAGTGAGAATTGGTTTTCATTCCGGTCGGGAATGGTGTTATTGCTTTGGCAATGTGATTGCATATGTGGTGGTTTTGTATAATGCATTGTAAAATAGTGAGTAAATGGTTTTGTAAATGATATATTGGCTATGTGACATGATGAAGAAACATTCGGATATAGTTGGCATGCCATAGGATAAGGTGCACTATAATATGTTAAAAATCGATCATGGTTACGAGTCCTTAAGGTAAGCGATTGGCTACTCGGATTATAATGTTGTCACTTGGGTTGAGTGGTCGGTTCCCCTTGTTGATGTTGATCTTGCAGTCAACAAGTGTGTTATATCATGCGGTCAACAATGGTATGGGTCATGGTAGTGGTCGACTATCATGAGTGATCCGTGTATCCGAAATGTAAGGCTAACGGTCGGTTACCTAAAGATTAGCGGACAGCTAATCAAGGATAGAGGTCGATTATTCGGGGTCACTATAAATGACAATAGATGAAAATTCAAGTGTTGTACTTATTTTGTAATTTAAGCATGGTTTTGTATATAATGCTTTGGAACTTAAACATGGTTTATTATATAATGCTTTGGGAATTTAAGCATATGGTCGATATGTATGTTTGGAATTGGAATCATTGGAACTTGCTTAGGTTGTAAGCATGGTTTGAAAACAAGTGTTTAGTTTTCAAGGTTTATAATGCATCATTGTTTTAAAGAGCATCCTCACTAAGCATGTGTGCTTACGCTCTATTTTTCCTAATGATGTAGAGCATTGAAGTTTTGGGGCTGCAAAGGCAAGGCTAAAGTGATCCTAAGACAAAGACTATTTTGAGTATGAACTCGGTTTATGTTTCCGGTTAATAAGGCAATGTGTTCACCATATTTTGGGGATTTGTATTTATGTTATTCCATGAGTTTTAAGCATGGGTAGTGCTGGATTTTATGGTTGTTTGATGTCAATTGAGCTTGAGTGATTCTTGCCTATGTTGTTGCTAGCCAAGTGCTAAAGTATGCACCTAGTTGGTTTTGATTGGTTGCCATGGTTTGGTGATTCAAGCAAGTTTGGTATGATGCTATAAATGTGCAAGCATGTTGAGTATGCCATAAATGTACCAAATGTGAGTTTTGGTTGCTTGGTGAAATGATACTAGGATGCATGCCTATAGAATGTCATGAGTAGTATAAATGCAATGAATAGTTGTTGAATCTGTGATGCTTTGGTTGGTAATGTATCTTAGTAATGTTGTATAAGTGTTTGAAGCATGTTGGAGTGTTTTGGAAATCATCAAAATGTGATTTGACATCAAATTGGGACATTACAGGTCCAGGCGTAACGGTACGGGTGTCCCTGTTTTGGTACGGGTAAGCCAATTTAGGCTTTGCATACCGGTACCCGGGCAACTGTTTCAATATAGGCCAAGGCAAAATTGGCCAACATTTCGGTACTCGGGGAGGCGTTTTGATATGGCATAGTGAATTAAGAGGGGTGTTTCGATACGCTTAGGGGTATCAGAACATAAATTGGTTACTGGAATTCTTGGGTTTTAAATTAATGAATGCCTATCGATACACCTCTTCCTGTACCGATACGGTGTTAGTTAAATCTGTTATTTTAGAATCTTTGATGGTTTATGTTTATTTTATTTTGGTCCATGAGTTTTGTGAGTGCAATTGGATGAACTTGAATGCTTGTATTGATCTGAAATTTGACATGTTGGCATGAAACCTGACTAATTGAGGATAGGTAACCTTAATTTCATTAATGGTCCAGTAATTTATTAGATTTGCATTTTAGTCCCTAAAATGTATCGAATGTAATTGGTTGCCTTTCTATGGTCCGTTTCCTTTGAAAATTCACCCGCTGCAAGTATGTACATTTAGGGTTATTAATGTGCATCTAGATGAGATAAAAGGAAAAAAATGGACCGGTTAACGTAATTGTTCTCTAGGTTGTTTCGGCAAACCTAATGTAGTTCTCTCGGTTCGGTCGGGCGTCTAGGCTGGGTCGAGGGGCTACAAACTCTATCTTCGATACAAGCTCCTCGTCTAACACTTGATTCCTTTTGATTTCTTGTACTAAGGTAGGCTTCGCACGAAGCTCGGCTAATAACCCACCATCCTCGGTCGTCCTCAAGTGAGCAAACATTACTCTCAAATCTAACATAGATTTTTGACTCAAAGCATCAGTTACAACATTGGATTTACCGAGATGATACTCTATAATGCAATTATAATCCTTTAACAACTCAATCCATCTTCTTTGTCATAAATTCAACTATTTTTAGGTGAGCAGGTACTTAAGGCTCTTATGATCGGTGTATATGTAGCACTTCTCCCCATATAGGTAATGCCTCTAAATCATCAACGCAAAGATGACTGTGGAAAGCTCTAAATCATGCGTAGGGTATTTCCGTTCGTGAGGCTTACATCAAAATAAACATAATATTTTCTTGATTCGGGTTGCATGAGAATATAGCAAAGCCCATTCAATGAAGCATCGCTAAAAACAATATAATCTTTTCCCGATTCGGATTATATCAACACAAGGACTTCTGTTATATAAGCCTGCAACTATTCAAAACTTTGCTGCCTCTTTTTGTTCCACTCAAATAGAACTCTCGTTTGTAACAACTTTGTCATAAGTGCCGCTATGATAGAAAAACCTTTGACAAAATAATAGTAATGCTCGACAAGTCCAAGAAAGCTATGAACTTTTGAGATATTCCTAGGTTGAACCATTTGTGGGTCCACATGAATCCTATCCTCTGCCACAATATAGCCTATGAATGCTACCTCGAAAAGTTAAAATTCATGCTTACTGAACTTGGAAAAGAGTTGTCTATCTCTCAAGATCTGAAGCACAACACGGAGGTGATAATCATGCTCGTCCTCTGAGCATGAGTAAACCAAAATGTCATCTATGAAGACCACTAGAAATTGGTCTAGATAAGATTGAAAGATCTGATTCATCAAATCCATAAAAGCTGCCAGTGCATTGGTTAATCCAAAGGGCATCACTAAAAACTCATAATGGTCATACCGTGTCCTAAAAGCGATCTTTTGGACATCCTCATCCCTTACTTTCAACTGGTAATATCTTGATCTCATATTGATCTTCGAGAACATGTGAGCACCTCTCAACTGGACGAACAAATCATCTATCCTTGGTAGAGGGTAACAAGTCTTCACCGTCACCTTATTGAGTTGGTGATAGTCGATGTACAACCTCATTGAACCATTATTCTTCTTGACAAATAAGATCAGGGTACCCCAAGGTGAAATGTTTGGTCAGATGAAACCTCTCTCCAACAACTCTTGAATATGATTCTTTAACTCTCTTAATTCTGTTGGTGCCATGCAATATGGAGCAATGGACACTAGTTTTGTACCCGACATTACTTCAATCTAGAATTCTAGCTCACAGTCTAGAGGTAGTCTGGGTAACTCTTCCAGAAACACATCGGCAAACTCTCTAACAGCCTGAATACTATCAAGCATCAGAATCTCAACTCTTGTGTCAACCATGTGGGCCAGAAAGCCTGACAACCTTGTTGAATCATTTTTTGTACCGCTAAGGCTGACACCACATTGGACATGCATGGACTCTTGTTGCCATTTACCACAAGTTTGGCCCCATCTGAACCATGAAGCTTAATACTCTTCGCTCTGCATCCTAGATTTGCATCATGCTCAAACAACCAATCTATGCCCAATATAACAACAAATTATTAAAAGGGCAAAATCATGAAATCTGTGGGGAAAGTAAAACCCTAAACCTCTATCAAACACCTCCGATAAACCATGTTTACCAACACATCATACCCCAAAAGACTGTTTACACAGACTCTAACGTCTTGGTCCTCGGCAAAAATACCTTACTAATGGGATATCCCACTACGAATATAAGAATAAGTAGACACCGAGTCTGCCAAAGCAACAATAAGACAAAAAAAAGGTAAATATACCTAAGATGACGTTGGTAGCCTCGTAGTTCTCTTGAGCCTTGACTATATATTATATTGCTAGTACCTTTGCAATCGACTAGAAAGTTCCCCCACTCTATTGTCCTGACATGTGGCTCACTCTTCCCCTAACAAAACCTTGACCCCTCTGAGTTGTGAAGGATGTCCTTTGATTTTGAACTAGGGCAGTATCCACGGACTCTGGGCAGTCTCTCACAAAGTGGCCAAGTGATCCACAACCTTAGCATACCTTAGTATTCCCATCGCACTCTTCATGATGCCTACGCCCACACTAGCCGCAAACTGGTGCATGCAATCCTCTAGATGAACTCCCAAAACTCATAGCTGAAAAGGAGGAGTTAAGCCTTCGACGACCAACAAACTCAAACCTACGATCCGATCTTGCAAACTAATTCAACGCCCCTCTACCTTGATTCTAATTTCCCCTATTCCTCTTGGAATGGGACTGCGACTAATTAGAGTGGGAATGGTTCCATCCACTCGATCCACCATGAGCTTCCACGTAGCCATAGGTTAACCCTTGCACTTGCTCAAGGAATTTGGCACTTGTGATCAAATTAGAAAACACTTTCGGTGGGACAGCTGTCAAGTACATCTGGATCTTTTTCCTCAATCCCTTTCGGAACCTCTTGCATCTCATCTTTTTTGTCGCAACCAACTCTGGGGCATACCTGCTTAGCTGTAGGATTGCTTGTACTAAAAAATAGGTTGGTTCCCTTAAACCAGGTCTAACACCCCCTTCTCATATCCGTACACCGGGTACGAGTCTAAAATGTTACGACATCTTTAATAAAAAATCGGGGTAATTTAAAATTTTTAGGAAAACTTCTCAATGGTCACCCATCCTAAAATTGCTCTCGCCCAAGCACGCTTAACTTTGTATCTTTCCAAAAATGTCAATTATCATAAAACCCTACCGAACTTTAAAGGCCAATCACAACTCAAATAGGTTTAGCAAGTATACATGCCACTATAATAATCAAACCTCAATTAGGATGTCATTATTGTGATTACCTGTTGAGCTTTCCAATATTGATGCAATGCTATTCTCACTCTCATCTTGATTTACCTACGTGTGCACAATCAAACACACGCTAAGTACGAACTTAGTGAGGCAATAAAGGAAATTAATAACAATAATTTAAACTTTATTCGACTTCATGGCTATGTTTATATAACATGATATATATATGCCAAAGCATCAACTTTCACATTGCATTAGCAATGATTTACTACATGCTAATTTCATAAGACTTTCATGCTTGTTTATTTGTCATAATATGCCTTTTATGCATAAATGCATCATGATCACTAGACATGTAAATCCATCATGTTAATAATATATTAACATAATATAAACCGGATATAGAATTCCTTACCAATATACTTGTCATTTATTCCAAAAGCTTACAAGCTTATTCACTTGTTTATCTTTTATTAACCAATAAACCATAGCCCAAATATAAGCCTATGAGTGTAACACCCTCGACTTGGATGCAACAATTGAGCCACAAGCCTAAACCTCTCTCAAAAAAATTTTCACTTTTAAAAGCCAATAAGATCAATCTCATACATCCAACATTTAAATCCATACTTCCTTAAAACATTCAAAATAGTTAAAGGAGCTACAAATACAGTAATAAAACATTTGACCAATACAAGTTAAATCAATAGAGTTACAAATACATAGGGTCATACGAATACATAGCCTACTACATCTAAGTACTTGTACTCTACCAAAAGCCAATGTTGGATCCTCGCTTAGATGGTACTCTGCTACGCTCGAACTATCTATCAACCTGCGAATGGAAACAACGATTTCGAACGCTGAGCTAACAAAGCTCAGTGGATACACAACCACTCGACCATGCTTTAGGTGAATCATAATTAAGAGCATGCTATGAAATATGATGCCAAGATAGGATAAAGCAATGGTGCTACTATAACTGCCTAAACACATGCTATAAACAGGAAGCACCTCAACAACAGCACAAAAGTAAACAAACCAGGAGTGAGGCCCAATGTCACCCGACACTGGGAGAACCACCCATGCTCAGAATCTCACATCGAGCTACTCATAATCTCACATCAAACGATATACTTGGAATCTTACATCGAGTCTTCGCTCGGAATCTCACATCGAGCAAATTTCATCACCCGAAATCTCACATCAGATGGCCTTCAATTCATCACCTGGAATCTCACATCGGATGGCCTTCATGTGTTGCAACACTCACTCACTGGGTATATGGATCCCATCAAACAAGGAGTCATAACCAAACAAGTGCCCTTACCCGCCACAACTACAACTGATCCACCAAAGATCCCTAAAGACTCATTTACCAAGCAATTTACCTTCATTGCAATACTCAATTAGCCATTTAGTCCATATAAGCAAGAAGAAACACACATTCTCGATTTTACCAGTCATTTTATATCACAAGAGACCTATTAGGACCTTTGTCACAATTTATAGAACCCTCGAACTCAAAACGTAAAAAATTGGGCAGATTGCCTAGCGAATATCGATACTCTAAGGTGAGTATCGGTACTCCCCTTTGAGTACCGATACGCCATTTAGATTCGAAAGAAATCGGCCCTTGCACCATACCGTTACGCTTCGTTCCGTATCGGTACCCTAAAGCGGTACTGGGATGGCCTCGTATCGATCCTTCCTGTACCGATACGCCTACCTTAGCGTACCGGTACGCAAAGCCTTTCTAGGCAATGCAACAGTGGGTACCGATACGCCCTGAGCGTACCGATACACCAAAGCCTCTCTGGAATTCTGCTCTAACGTGGGGTATCGATACGCCTCTCACAATTCAACCCCTGAGATACGAAGGAGTACCAATATGTAGATACCCCGTACCGGTACTCGAGCCCTGATTTTGAAACCTGGAGCTCGAGATTGTACCAAACCTTCCCTCAATCACCATGGTTAAGTCTCAAAATGTTCATACACGTTATTTGAAGTCATTAGGTGAGTTTCTAGCCATTTTTACCCTTAAACATCAACAATTACAAGATTTACCATTGATGATCATCCAAGCTCTAAATTATCAAAACATCATATATCAAGCAACACATACCAAAATGATGATGCACATGAGCACCTAGAAGTTAGAAGTGTACTAACCTCAGATTTCAAGCTAAGAAGAAACCCCAACTCTACCTCAAGCTTTCTTCTTCCCTTGGGCCTTTGAACAATCTCCAACCTCTTGAACTACAAGGGAAATGTTGTAAACAAGTTACAACGTTGATGAGAAGTTAAAAGAAGCTCAAAGGACGATTCAACAACAAGAAATGGGATTAAAAAAACCATTCCCGTTCTCACTCAAAACCCCCCACTAAAACCCCTTCTTCCACCATTGCAAGCAAAACATACCTTGGATTGTAGATCCTTGAATGTCTAACAACTTTCCCTTCTACCAAATCCGGGATTTCAACTCAAAACTAACAAAGGTGGAGCTTTTTCTTTCAACTCTAATGGAGAGAAGATGAAGAGGGTGGGAGAGCTTTTGGGGGACAAGGTGACTTCATCACCTTACAACAATCTGCAGCTCATAAATCTCCCCACTCTCATATTTTCTTCAATTGAGAAATTACCATAAAGCCCTTCTCCAAAGCCCCATAACTCAAGCCCAAAACCAAAGCTAAGCCCACCAAGGTTCAAGGCCCAACAACAAGACCCAAATGCGAGGCCCGTACCTCGGGTTAGTCCAACGTTCGGGTTCCCAAAACCTAATTCATTATAGCTCTCCCCTCCACAACATCTTTACGAGGGGTATACACTTGTTACGAAGCTCTTTAACTCCCCTATCAAGCACTCTCACTGGCTCTTCTTCATATGTCAAATCCGTGTCAACTTCCACATCCTTGAGCGATAAAACGTGCAGAGGATTAGAGCAATAGCGTCTCAGCATGGATACATGGAAAACATTGTGGATACGTGCTAACTCTGGTGGCAAGGTTAACCGATACGCTACAGGCCCAATCCTCTCGATCACCTCGTATGGTCCAATGTACCGCGGGCTCAACTCACCCTTTCATCCAAAACGAATCATCCTTTTCCATAGTGATACCTTTAAGAACACTTTTTCACCAATCTCGTACTCGATATGCTTGTGCTTCCTATCCGCGTAGGCCTTCTGTCGATCAAAGGACGCTTGTAATCTTTCCTTGATGACGTGAACCTTCTCTTCGACTTATCTAACCAAATCAGATCCCTCAATCCTCCTCTCATTAAGCTCGGTCCAACACAAGGGTGTTCTATATCTACGCCCCTATAGGGCTTCGAAAGGGGCCATCTTGATGCTTGATTGATAACTGTTGTTGTACGCAAAGTCAACCAGCGGTAGCTGCTCTTCCCAACATCCTTCGAAATCTACAACACAACACCGAAACATGTCTTCAAGGATCTGAATAACCCTCTCAGAATGGCCATCAGTGTGAGGGTGAAAAGATGTGCTCAAATGTAGCTTGGTGTCTAAGGCGCTATCAATCTTCTTCCATAACCTTGCTATAAACTACGGATCCCTATCCAATATGATCGAAGATGGCACTCAATGTAACCTTACTATCTCTTTGATGTACAACTGAGCCAACCGCTCTAAGGTGAAATCCATGCAAACAGACAAGAAATGAGCAGACTTGGTCAGGCGATCCACTATTACCCAGATCGCATCATGCCTTCTTTGAGTCATTGGAAAACCCGTAACAAAATCCATGGTGACTTGATCCCACTTCCATTGTGGAATCTGAATCAGTTTTAGCAACCTTGATGGGACTTGATGTTCTGCCTTCACTTGTTAGCAAGCTAAGAATCTCGTCACAAACTCAGAAACATCCCTCTTCATGCACGACCACCTATAATAAGGTTGAAGATCTTGGTACATCTTATTGTTCCTTAGATGTACAGTTAAAGGACTACGGTGTGCTTCATGTAAGATACGGTCCCTCAAATCTTCTAAAGCTGGAACACACAACCTGCCCTTGAAGTACAAGTACCCACTGTCTCGTACATCAAAATTCAAGGTCTTGCCTCTCTGAACTGCCTCAATTTGGGCCACTAAATCTTCATCCAAAACCTGACTCCTCCTTATCTCTTGTACTAATGTGGGCTCAACCCGAAGCTCAGCTAAAAGCCTTCCATCCTTGGTCATTCTCAAACGGGCAAACATGGCTCTCAAATCGGACATCAACTTACGACTTAGAGCATCCACTACAACATTTGCCTTGCTGGGATGATACTTAATAACACAATCATAATCTTTGAGCAGCTCAATCCAACGACGTTGCCTCAAATTCAACTCTTTCTGGGTGAGAAGATACTTTAAACTCTTATGATCTGTATAGATGTAACACTTCTCCCCGTAGAGATAGTGTCTCTAAATCTTCAACGCAAAGATTACCACGGCCAGCTCCAAATCATGGGTAGGGTAGTTCTGTTCATGAGGTTTAAGTTTTCTTGAGGCTTAGGCAACCACCTTAGCCTCTTGCATGAGAATGCAACCAAGTCCATTCAAGGACGCATCGCTAAACACAACATAATCTTCTCCCGACTCGGGCTGTGTCAAAATTGGAGCCTCGGTAAGGTAAGCCTTCAACTGTTCAAAACATTGTTGTCTCTTCTCATTCCATACAAACATCACTCATTTCTGAAGCAACTTGGTCAACGAGGCAGCTAAGATTGAAAACCCTTGACAAATCGTCAATAATATCCTGCTAGTCCAAGAAAACTACAAACTTCTGAAACATTCCTTGGTGGTTTCCACTCTACTATTGCTTGAATCTTCTGAGGGTCAACGCGGATCCCATCTGCCGCCACGATGTGACCCAAAAAGGCCACCTCAGAAAGTCAAAACTCACATTTACTGAACTTTGCATAGAGACGTCTGTCTCTCAACGTCTGGAGAACTACTCGCATGTAGTAGTCGTTCTCCTTAATCAAACGTGAATAAACCAGAATGTCATCAATAAACACCACCACAAACTGATCCAAATAAGGCTAGAAGATTATGTTCATCAAATCTATAAATGCTACTGGAGCATTAGTGAGCCCAAAAGGCATCACCAAAAACTCATAGTGTCCGTACCACGTCCTAAAAGCGGTCTTCTGGACATCTTCTTCCACCACTTTCAACTGATAGTACCCCGATCTCAAATCTATCTTTGAAAAAACTCAGGTACCCCACAACTGGTCAAACAAATCATCTATTATGGGAAGAGGATAGCGATTATTCACCGTTACCTTATTTAGCTGTCGGTAGTCAATGCACATTCTCATTGACCCATCCTTTTTCTTAACAAACAAGACTGGAGCACCCCAAGGAGAGACACTTGGTCAGATGAAACCTTTCTCTAGAAATTCCTGAATTTGCTTCTTCCACTCCCTCATTTCTATTGGTGCCATCTGATAAGGTGGAATGGACACCGGTGTGGTGCCAAAAATTACCTTAATTCAAAACTCAAGCTTACGATCGGGTGGTAATCTGGGTAGCTCCTCTAAAAAGACATCTATGAACTCACAAATTGTTCTAAAACTCTCGATAGACGGGCTCTCAGCTCTTACATCCACCACATAAGCCTAAAAGGCCTCACAACCTTGTTGTATTAACCTTTGAGCTATTAGAGCCGATACGACGTTAGGGATGCAGGGGTGTCTCTCTCCTCTAACCGTTAGCTAAGATCCATCAGCCACACAAAGCTTTAAACTCTTGGTCCTACAACCCAAACTAGCGTCGTGCTCAACAAGCCAATCCATACCTAGGATTACGTCAAACTCTTGGAACGGCAAAACCATAAGATCATCTCGGAAGATTGAACCTTGAACTTTGATAGGACACCTCTGATACACCTTGTCTGCTAACACATCTAACCCTAATGGGCTAGACACACAAACTCCTATCTCTAGGTTTTCAGCTGGTATGCCCCAACACTGGGATATCCGACTACGGATATAGGAGTGGGTAGACCCCGAATCCACTAACACAACAATGGGAACAGAGAACAAAGAGAAGGTGCCTGCAATTGCGTCGGTGGGCTCGTAATCTTATTGAGCTCTAACTATATACTGCCTCACCGGTGCCCTCGTCGTGGACTGAAACGTACCCTTACTCTAGTGGCCGGATAAGAAACCTTCAGTGCCTGAACAGAAACGACTATGGTAACAGCGGGGCAATCCTTCACAAGGTGATCTTGAGACCCACACTCAAATCAAGCTTGGTTTGCACCCCCAACACTCTCCTCGGTGCCTACGCCCATACTGATTACAAGACAGTGTGCCCGCACTCCCTTGAGAACTATTTGGGCTCATAATAGACGAAGATGATGTAGGCCTCCTATGGTTGGCAGACTCTAATCTACAATCTAACCTCACACTCTGATTCAAAGCTCCCCTTCCCTGATTCCATTGATTTTTATCCCTCCTCGAGTGAGACTGTGAGCTGTTAGAGAAATTCTGAGGCCTCTCACTAGGACCTCTTTGTCCACTAGCAGAACCATATGTCAAACCTTGTACTTTCTTAAGAGACTTTGCACTAGCAATTAACTCAGAAAATACCTTGGGTGGGGCAACTGTCAAATAGGTTTGTATCTTCTTCCTTAACCCCTTTATGAACCTCTTGCACCTCATTTTTTCGATGGCCACAAGCTTGGGCGCATACCTTTTCAACTGCAGAAATTCTTGTTCACACTCAAAGACGGTGCGTAAACCTGTCAACGTGAGCCTCACCCACGTACTTCTTCTCGAACTCATGAAGAAAGTCATCCCAAGAAGGTCGGCTAGGGTGCCATTCCAGCTCTACGGTTTCCCACCATTCTCTCATGTTTCCCTTGAGCAAAGATAACACACAAGATAACTTATCCTCGGACTGCAACCTCATCTACCTCATAATCCAACGGGTGTCTCGAAGCCATTGATCTACCTTCACCGGGTTGTCCTGTCCCGACCCAAGAAAATCTATGGCACCTTGCCTACACACCCTCTCAACCGGTGCCTCCCGAGGGGCAGATGAATGCCTCAGAATCGCCCAAACAATCCTATCTAGGGCCCGGTGCAGATGGGAGAAATAGTTGGCTTCATGACTATCTCCTCCATCGGACTCCTCCACATCCGGCACGTAGTCTTCATCGGAGCTTCCACCTCGGGAACCCAAACTTTCTTCAACATTCCTAGCTCTCCTTGGCATGGTTCAGCTCTGTGCAAACAAACAACATGAGTGCACCATCGAAAATCCAGCTTAATCCAAGTACAAATTTGACTTATGGGCATGTATTCGTTAAACGCCTATTTACTACACTAGACTCCCCCGGGGACTGCCTAGAACCGACTAAACCTAGGCTCTGATACCAAATGTAGCACCCTCAACCCGGATGCTACAATTGGGCCACATACCCAAACCTTTCTAAAAAAAATTCACTTTTAAAAGCCAATAATATCAATCTCATACATCCAACATTTAAATCCATACTTCCTTAAAACATTCAAAATAGTTAAAGCAGCTCCAAATGCAGTAATAAAACATTTGACCAATATAAGTTAAATCAATAGAGTTACAAATTCATAGGGTCATACGAATACATAGCCCACTACATCTAAGTACTTGTACTCTACCAAAGGCCAATGCTGGATCCTCGCTTCGATGGTGCTCCGCTACGCTCGAACTATCTATCAACCTGGGAACAGAAACAATGATTCTGATGCTGAGCTAATAAAGCTCAGTTGACACACAACCACTCGACCATGCTTCAGGTGAATCATAATTAAGAGCATGCCATGAAATATGATGCCATGATAGGATAAAGCAATGGTGCTACTATAACCGCCTAAATACATGCTATAAACAAACAGCACCTCAACAACAACATAAAAGTAAACAAACCAGGAGTGAGGCCTAATGTCACCCGACACTGGGAGACCCACCCATGCTTGGAATCTAACATCGAGCTGCTCAAAATCTTACATCGAGCAGTATACTCAGAATCTCACATCGAGTCTTCGCTTGGAGTCTCACATCGAGCAAATTTCATCACCCGGAATCTCACATCGGATGGCCTTCAATTCATCACCCAAAATCTCACATCGGATGACCTTCATTGTTGCAACACTCACTCGCTGGGTATCCGGATCCCATCAAATAAGGACTCATAACCAAACAAGTGCCCTTACCCAGCACAACTACAATTGATCCACCAAGGCATATATTCTGTATTTATTTCAACCATGCCAATGTATATCAACATAATTTAACATTGGGCAGTTCACACCCGAAATAACATTCATAGTATAACATCATTTATAACTAGTGACCCATGCATTTATATTCAACTTTTGACATATTTAAAATATGTCAATCATATGCTCCATGACATAAATATAATGACAATAAAATTTGGGTAGGCTCATCGCAAGCCATCCCAATGATGTATAAAACACCAGTGTTTCATGATATGTATGCAATTGCACCCACTTTGGACACTTAACACAATGCCTCACTAAGTCCTAGCCCGATCCTTTCTTTCATAGTACCTCGAACCTTCTTTGATTCGGACTTGACTTCATTAATCACATGAATAAAATAAAATATTTGTTAGATTCAAATCTAACAACACCTTAAACATGTTGTCTAATATAATCATTCAAATATAAAATTTCCAAATATTTTTCCTTTCTTCCTTGTACTGTTCAAAAGATCATCATGGTCCTTAGTGACCAATTTGAACTTCCATTAATTCTTCCGAGCTTACTAACTAACATTTGAATACAAAATGTTTCAAATTTCATTTTCTAACAGCTTGCGCTACCTTTAAAGATTTACTTATACAGGGTAAAATACATACTGGATATTAATTTCCTTTGAACTAGAAAAACTAGATTCAATAACGGTTTCAACGGTATAAGCCACATAAATTAATAAAATCTACAAAAATTATGAAAAATCACTGAATTCACGTCACAGACTGTCCACGCAGAAAACTGCTCTATATTTTTTCTGACCTTCATTCGAATAAAAATTCATATCTTTTAACTCGGAATTCGAAATTAGTTTCCGTTTGTTGGAAACGGAACTAGACTAACAATTCTTTCCAACGGTATAAAATTCATCATCTAACCATTTTTTTAGAATTTATGGCAAATTTTTAAACTTACTGCCATAATTCAAATTCCAACATAACTTTCCATGAATAACTTCTAATTTACACCAACTTTTCCTTATTTCTCTACTTGTCAATTTAGTCCCATCACTTTACTTCAAATGGATAGAATAAAGATTGTATTCATATGTTCTATTTACATCCTTCATAAAAATAGGCTCAAACCTTTACTTCTCTAATTTCTCTTAATTTGTCGAGATGGTCACCAAATTTCAAATATAAGGATTCAAGCTTCTTAACTTTGCAAATTAGTCCTCCAATCAACATTAATACCTTGATTCCATCATTTTAACTAAAAATCAGATTTACTCCTTCTACATATCCTCTTTGCCGAATAGACCATTCATGTTTGACAATTTGTCAAAATGGTCACAAATGTGATTAATCGTCAGTTTAGCATTCTAACTTCAATTTCATGTCTCTAACATTATAATATAAATACACATCAAATTCATAAAAATCAGATCTCGTCCCTTAATTTTGAAGCTTGCCGAAATGGTCCCTATGTATTTAACTTAGGGTTTTGCTTCCAAACAACAAATCAAGCTTACTAGATCATTAATCCATCATCACAAACCCTAAGTTAGACTTGAATCCATAAACCCTAATATTCTCTATGCAAACCGAAATATGTAGGGTTTAAATCCCAACTCAATAACATGATTCCAACATCATAAAAGCATGATTCTAACTTAAAATCAACCATGGATTCATAAAATCATAAAAGCCCCAATTTTTCATAAACCCTAATTTCTTCCACATATCAAATCTCATCAACCAATCAAGTATTCTATAAATTATTTACATCAAATGATGGAGCTCAAAGAGTATAACAAGTTTGTAGTTCGAAAGATTACCTAAAAATTGAGATTCGGGGCTTAAATCGAGCTTGGAAATTTCCCTCTTCTTTCTCCTCTTTCTCCATGGTTTATGGTTGGAAAAGATGAACATTTTTTTCATCTTTTTACTATTAAATTACACTTGTAACTATTAAATGAATTTTAAATTCATTTAAATAGTGAAATTACCAATTTAGCCTTTAAATCCAATGGCTAATTTAATCTCATCCAAAATCAAGGGCCAAGATGAAATCCATGCATATTTCATCCTCCAAAAACGTCATCGACATTTCAAAAATATTTTAAAATTGTCATCCTTTCCAAATGACCAATTTGTCATAATCTAACTAAATTAGTTCCTTCTCAACTGACCATTATTCCATAAATATCATTTTATGATTTTCCATGGCTTATGGAATAGTCTCTGAAATTCTAATTCAATCCGATTTCTCGAGATTTACTAAATACTTCTACTATGATTTTACCTTTACCGAGCTATCGGATCTATTCTGAAAATTCTATATTTCTATAATGTACCTCATGTCATCATCCTTCATCCAATGGCCTAGATTTAATTCAGAGGTAGTAGTTACCAACCTTGCCTTTATAATTTTCTAAAATTATGCTCTTTCCATTTTTCATCTAACGACTCATATTTAACATGGAAAATCAACTTAAATCCAAGGGTTCATATTCTTCCAACAAAAGAAAAATATATTAGGCATGTAAAATGACATAATTAACTTTGCCTTATCATCCTTCAAAATATCTTGGATATTCGATTCGATCCGATTATCCAAATATTTTTCTAAACTTTATCGCTTTATAGCCATTAATACAAACTCCGTACGAAAAATCCGGGTAACACGAAAACATCATTCTTGGAGGTAAACTATTCATTTACGAGACTAAAATACATAACTTTTGAAAATTACAATTTAGTCCCTAAACTTTTCCTAAGTTTATACTTTATCCACAAAACTTTCAAATTTTACATTTTAGTCACTAGCCAAAATTTGGGATATTACACCAGGTGTGTGAACCGGTCCCTCAAACTATCCATATGGGCTTCACCCACATGCTTCCTTTTGAACTCATCAAGGAAGTCATCCCAAGTGGGTCAGTTAGGGTACCATCCTAACTTCACGGTCTCCCACTACTCTTGAGTATTCTCCTTTAACAAATAAAGTATGCATTTCAGCTTGTCTTCCGGTTCCAACCCTATCTGATGCAAGATCCAATGGGTATCTCTCAATCATTGGTCTATCTTGATCGGATTGTCTTGTCCTATCCCAAGAAAATCCATTGCACCATGACGACAAAGCCTCTCTATCGAAGCCTCTTGAAGGGCAGCCAAAGGCCTAGGAGTAGCCCTTACTATATGGTGAAGTGCCAGATACAGGTGGGAGAAGTAATTGGCCCCTTGACCCCTCTCATCCTCATACATTTCATCGGATATTCACTTTAAGTGAGTACAACTTCAACTTATGGGCATGTATTTATTAAGCATACCTTTTTATGACTCTCTACTACCCAGGGTTTTCTAGAACCAGCTAAACCTAGGCTCTAATACCACTAAATATAACTCCCTTGACCCGATGTCACATTTGGGCCTTTATCCCAAACCCATACTAATTTTTTTTCAAACTAGATTTAGCCTAAACATCATCATTTCATAAAATCCATACATGTCATAAGATAATCTAATACAAAAACAGTTAAAACATTTACATGGGAGATCCAATTTAAAATCAAGTTAATTAAAACATACAACATGATTATTAAATCAAAAATTAGAGTTACAGACTTAAATCAAGGGTCCTATGAATATATTGCCCGACAAGTCGAAGTATTGTACTCTTGGTCACATCAATGAAATATCCTACTCCGATGGGGCTCATTCGCATGCAACGCAACAATCTAAAAACCAGCGAACAAAAACAAGGATTTCGAATGCTGAGCTCATAAAGCTCAGTGGATACACCTCTACTCTACCATGCTTCATGTATGTAACACCCCCTTTCTGTATCCATTGTTGAATACAGGTCAGAGAAGTCACTAAGCATTTACAATTGACCATATACATGAAATCAATTATAAACTTGTTTCTTTTATCACATAAATATAACCTTTTAAAATTAGTCATTTAGCTAATCGCGTAAATTTTAAAAACATAATTTTTCTAAGTTCATTTCAAACCTAAATTCAAGCAGCAACTAGGCAGTTTACTTAGCAGCTATTTAAATAATAAAACTGCTTAAAAACTGCCTAATTTAAAAATCCTTTAGATATTAAATAAAATACAATTAATCTAACTCATTTCTAAATATTTATATATCAGAGCAACCAAAAACATTTATATTATACATTCCAACTAGAAATAACAAAAGACAACATTAAATATGTCATACTAATCAATGATGCTCAATCCTCAAAATGTGATGAAGTCTACAGCTGCTCCTTACTCCTTACTTTCCTTCTTACCTACGCGTGAAACAATCACATGCTAAGTATATACTTAGTGAGGCAATGTAACAATATTTAAAACATTCCATAGTAAAATAATGATAAGAACAATTAGAGTGCAAAATTATAAATATCAAAAAGGATTTGAAAATCATAAAACTAACTTGTCAAAACCATTCCCTTTTTCGTAACATGTAACAATATCAATATTCATATATAATACAATACAGGTTATATCAATTTGATCCATTATACTTCACTTTCCATATCAATATAGCCCAATGTAATATGGATGAGAATACATGGTATGCGAGTCAATGATGAGTATGCACATGTGCCCGACAACAACTATTTAGTTGTGCCATTAATAAAACAATGTATCAGTGTATCGATGTATTGATATCAATGTATCAATACCAATGTATCAACGTCAATGTAACACTATCGTAACTTAACAGCGTAAAAATAATAATAGGTCATTATTGTAGAACACAACTCACTATATCACTACCGTAACTTAACAACAGTATTAACCAATAGGCCATAGCCGTAGAACACAACTCATTGTCTCATTATTGTACTTTATAGTAATATCATATTAATATACTCCACCTCTTTGGCATGCCAATATACCAAGACTCTCAATAATTATACAATGGGCTTTCAAATAATTTCCTACTATGAACATTTCATTCATTTTCGATAATATCAATGGATCAAGATAATCACATCAATATGTAAAAATATGCATTGGGCAGTTCATACCCGAAAATCATTCATAAAGCATTCCAAAATCAATTAATAAAATTCAAATCCTTTTCTTTCAACAATCGAGAATAACTTATCACCAGCCTTTCTCATTTCATAAATAGAGTAAGTAGAATGCACTTACCTTTGCCTCACTAGTAACTTAGCAAGTTGTACAATCACCTTCGACCTTATTCTTGAACTTTTTCCTTATCAACTGCTTTATTCAAATCATGAGTCTGATCACGATTACGATCTACACAACATTACAACAACACATGCCATTCAAAATACATATTAGTATCTTACTAACATTAATACATATTAGGAAGAATATTTCTAATAATTCTTCAAAATTCCCAAAATATTCATTCTAGTCCTAAAGACTCTTTTTAATCTTCCAACCATTATTTCCAACTCTAAACCTCACATTCTTCATTCTTTACACTTGAGGACCCAAACTTTAAAATTTTACATTTAATCCTTAAATTTGTCGAAATCACAATTTGGTCCCAAATTCCAAAACTTCATAGTCAACCTTTTAATCATTAAACTTGATTTTCCATCACAATACACTTCAACGACAAGTTTAACAACTAAGTCCTTAAATTTTCCAAAATTTACAACTTAGTCCTTATTACTTCACAACCTTCCATATTAGTCCAAATGACTTTCCAAAGCTTACAAAATCATCCTTACATCATTTCCAAGCTTAGGAAAATTTTCCATAATTTTCCCCCAAATTTCTTCACTTAGCCGAATACAAATGGTCACTTTGACCTAACTTTCCAACTTGATTCAAGCATAAATTCAACCTCCTAACATCATATTCAAGCTTCTAACATCATTTCTAATTCAAATAAAATTTTTGCAAGAGTTTCCCCTAATTTTTCAATTTTCCCAATTTCAACCTACATCATAATTCATGGAATTTTCACTATTTGCAAGCCTAGAACAACCTCACAACATCATATTAGATCAAAAGAATCCATAAAACATGAAAATCCAACTTGTTCTTCATAAACCCTAATTCCCAAACTCAACATATAGACATGGAAACTACTCAAAAATTATACCAAATGAAAGAGAATTTGATGGAGATCAATTTTCTATTTCATGTCTTGAACCAAAAATCAACTAGATCAAGCTAAAAATTGAATCAAAGATTTCCTCACCTTTGCTATGTTGAATTCAGCCAAGGGAGAAAGAAGAGAGAATTCTCTAGCTTTTTCTATCATTAATTTACATTTACAAATGGCATTTTAATCCTTTAAATCCAATTTAAAAATCTCCATCAATAGTAAAATTGCCATTTTACCCCTCCATTATGACCAATTAGGTGTTGACACCTAACCTCATCACTTTTCCATAATCATCTTTAATTAAAAAGTAAAGGTAAAATGACCAAAATGCCGTTAATGAACCTTGGTATTTTCAAAAATGCCATTAACCCCTATTTACTCAAATACTGTATAGAATCGAATCCAAATCGAATCAAAACGATCTCAAAACTTAACACCATCTTCTTTTAGTCTATCTAAGACTCCCATAAAATTTTCACAATTTTCTGCACTAAAATGATGATCTGAATTAATTTCTGAAACTTGTCCCCTTTATAGCTTTTTACACAATTCCCGTACCAAAAATCTGATTCACACCAAAAATCTTATATCAGGATAAACTATTCATTTTTGCCACCAAAAATCTGATTCCCAACTTTTCACTTTTGCCACCAAACTTTGAATTTTTACATTTTAGTCACTGAACTAGAACCACCAACTTTTAAATCTTTGCAATTTAGTCACTAACCAAAAATTGGGGTATTACAATGCAGATCATAAGTATAAGCATGTAACTAGATAAGATGATATGGAAATTCAAATGATACGCGGAGCTAACATTAGACGCCTAAACACATACTAATATCATCGAAGTCATCAAAAGAGGCACACAAGGCCAAAACATACCATACCACAACAACACTAGAGTGAGGCCCGAGTCATATAGCATCGATAACATACACTATATGGGTGAGGCTGAGCTACGAAGCATCGAAAAATACACCCTGGGTGAGGCCGTGTCACCTAACATCAGAACATATACCCATACTCGGAATTCCCTTCAAGTATTTTTAAATGAGGCTTGGGTTACATAACATCAATAACCTTCCTTTGATACTTCTCTTACCATGGTGTTGCAAAATGTCTTGGGTATCTGGATCCCACCAAACAAATGTCTACATGGTACACAACATCATCACATAACCATACCATCTTATGGTTGCTATCAACATATAAGTTACACAAGCCTTTTACCGAGTTCTTAAGTTTTATGCTCGATTCTAAGGAAATTTCTTAGTTTCTCATTTTTACAATTTATTTCAGACCATTAGAAGTCTATTGGGTCGAACGATATAATTGTTTAGCCCTCTGAGCAAAATTAACAATTTTTGGGCAGATGACCCAGTGGGTACCGGTACTTGTCCTCGAGTACCGGTACGGACCCCTTGGGTACCGATACTCACATGTGTACCAATATGAATTGGACTTACTAGAATTTCGTCCAACCTTCACGTACCGATACGAATCGACTCATATCGATATCATTTTGCACGGCATACCGGTATAGGTTGAACACCATACCGGTACCCCATTCAAAGTTCATAGAAATAGAATAATATTCTTAAAGCTAGAATACTAGGGTACCAGTACTACTCCCTGAGTACTGATACTAAAGCCTAGAAATGGCTTTTTAGGCTCGGGAATCATCCTCAAAGCTCCCAAATCAAAACCAATAACCTCCTTAAGTTGATCCTACAGATTATGGGAGGTATTTAGGGTGATTTACTATCATTTTTACAAGCCGTTAATACTTAATCTTAGATTTACTATTAACAACCATTTCAAGCATTTAAACATCCAAATCATCAAGACAAGCATAACAAGCATCATCCTTAGGATGCGCATGAAATAAAGGAGTTGGAAGTTTACTAACCTTCCTTCAAAGCTGGAAAAGCCAGTTTTTCCCAAAGATTAAGCCTTCTTCTTTCCTTACTCCTTGGAATGGTCTTCAACCTCTTTCACTACAACCAGATATTGTAAAACAGATTACGACACTACTAAAATGAAATAAAGATGACTACCCTTTTTCTTTTTTTTAACTCTATTTCCAACCATTCTTACCTTAAAAGATAGATCCTCTGATACTGATTACAAAGTCCTCAACAACCACTCTGAAAATCCCACTCCAAAAGCCAAAGATTCAACCTTTAACTTTGAGTTTGGGGTGAAGATGGGAGAAAAAGAGATGTGGGAGAGACAAATGAATAAGGGTGATATCACCCCTTTTTTGTAGAAGACTTAATGAGAATCAATTTTCCTTTTGAAAAATGGACAAATTCTGACATAATTCCCTCCTATCTTTCTCCCAACACACATAGGCCACCAAACAAGCCCAAAGACAACCAAGAAGCCTACCAGGCTCTTTAGGCTTCGAATGGGCCCAAAATCTTGGCCCAAACACCCAACGTCTACCATTCGGGTGAACCGACCCACATATTTCAAAATTTGAGTTGTTACAACCAATCATAGACATGCACTCTCACACTATCTGTTAAATCAGTAGTTCGTACTCACCTTTGATTTTAATAATCAACACAAATCCAAGTGATATTAATATTGATTTGCATGCAACAAGTACAAATAAGATGATCTTATAATTTAAACTAAAACATCTAAGTAGACTTGTTTATTCTCACTTTTATCACGCCTTTAGTATATTGCTTCTTTATTTTAGATCAGAATTTGGATAGTTCTAGTACTTGATATGGAGAATTTTCTGCACCAGCATCATCATTTTACTTTTCCAAAATTTCAACTTTCTTGTAACCTTTATAAATGTCTCGAAGAAAATTATTAGTACAAAAAAAAGAGTCAACATCTATTTTAGCATATTTCCAGGAGCTAAGTAAAAAAACATTATAATGTCTTAAAAGTTTAAAACGTAAATTGCTATACTTCATTTACTTAGGCATTATAACAGTACATAAAAACCTTTTTTAATTCATAAAACACTTTGGTTTCCATCATTAATATTGAAATGCCATTAATAATAATTAACTTCCATTACAACATATTATTGTGTTCACCACCATGCATTATTGTCTTTATCCTCGCCCCACAACCTGCGAAATTTGTAATCATTCCTGCCCAATCGAATGCGAAGTAGGGTGAATCCTCGCAAAACCTACCCTACTGACATCCCTAGTTGTACTTTTCCAAGACTGAGGATCTAATGTGCTTCTTATGTTTTCTTGTGTTTTTAGAACTCGCTATGCCAGGTGGTGCAAATCTTGGTAATGATGGTTGTGATAAGTCATGTACCTTTTGGGTACGACTATGAGGATGAGTACGTCTTGGATACAGAAAAGGAGGACATTAAAGAAGATGAAGTTACTTACTTCTTGAATTTTAATGGCTTTCTCCACTGTCTTGTTAGAGCTTTACCGAGACCCTCTAATATGCCACGAGAGACCCCCACAGAGAGGATTCGCCGCTATGGGGTTAAGAATTTTTGTGTCACCGATGATTGCAATCTAGTTGCAATGGATAAGTGGTAGTGGGATGTTTAGTGGACTTTTAGACAGATGCAGCGCAAACCCGATGATAGGCTTGATTGTACTACCTCCCTTCTAAAGGGTAATGCTAGAGAGTGGTGTGAGCTGTAAAAATGGGATTGGACCATAGGCTACCCACTTATGAGTACTTCTTGAAGGAGTTCAAGAGAAAGTACATCAGAGAAGCTTAGATTGTCATGTTTAGAGACCTGTTCTCCAACTTGGTGCAAGGGAACTGATTAGTTTTCTAGTATAAGCGGAATTCCTACAGCTGAGTAGGTTTGCCCCAGAGTTGGTTGCGATAGAAGAAATGAAATATAAGAGGTTTCGTTGGGGTTGGAACATAGACCTCTAGATGTACGTGACTATAAATCCACACAAAACCTAGAGACATACTAAAGGTTAGCCAATAGTGTTAGCTCTCTCGAGTAGGTCGGCATCTTGACCTAGGGACATATTGGAGGGTCCCAAGGTCAGTTTAGGACCTATGAGATATGAGGTTCATTGTAGAGTTCAGGCAAGAGATCGCAAGCTTCTTGGGATTCAAGGAGAAACAACAAGAACCAGTCGTAGATGTCTAATCAAAGGTATGGTTTGAGTTATCGTAGAGGTATTCAAATTTCTTGTCGATGATGAGTGAAGGAGGTTCGTCTGGATCATCACCTATTTTGTGTTTGAGGGGGAGGAAGCTCTTTTATTTTTCTCACTTTATTTAGATCAATCTCAATTCTTTTCTTGCTTACGATAAAGCCCAAGACTTTCTCAGACGTAACCCTGAAAGTGCCTTTGGCAGGTTAAGTTTTAGCTGGAATTTTCTCAACCTTTGGAAGAGTTTTTCCAGGTTCACTATATGCTCTTCTTCTATTTGGGATTTTGCAATCATGTCATCCACGTATACCTCAATCTTCTTATGCATCATGTCGTGGAACAAGGTTACCATAGTTCTTTGGTAGGTTTCATCGGCATTTGTTAGATCGAAAGGCGTTACCTTGCAACAGAAGGTCCCCTATAGTGTTATAAACGTGGTTTTCTCTATGTCTTCATGACACATCCGATCTGGTTGTTTCCCAAAAAACCATCCATGAAAGAGAATAGGGAATGGTCCATTGTACTGTCCAGTAAGGTGTCGATATACAACAAAGGAAAGTTATCTTTAAGGCTTGCCCTGTTGAGATCCCTATAGTTAACGCACATCCATACTTTTCTATCTTTCTTTGGAATAGGGACAATGTTGGCTGCCTACTTAGGACACCTGGCTTCTTGTAGGAATCCAACATTATATTGCTTCTATACTTTGTCCTTTATTTTTAAAGTATTTTGGGTCTCATCCTCCAAATTTTTTGTTGTACGGGCTTGCATTCAGGTTTTATGGGCACTCGGTACATCATGATGTTGGTGTCTAAGCCGGGCATGTCTTGGTACGACCAGACAAATACATATTTATAGTTTTGTCAAAGCTTTATTAGATTCTATTGTTTTTCTACCATGATGGTGGTGTCAATCTTCACATCTTGTTTTTCTTCCTCGGTCATGAGGTTTAGAACTTCTAACCCTTGTTTGTAAGGAAGAATATACTTTTCTTCACTTTCCATCAGTCAAAGAAAATCATCATATAGATCACATTCAACCTCTTCATCGTAGTCTTCAACCATTTCTAAACATGTAGACCGTTCAAAATCAACTTGTGGGTTAGACTCAAGGTCACTTATGCCATTGTTATCTGAAAACCTAAAAAGAAAAGAATTAGAGATATATACAACGGTATTGGGAAAACAAATAAATCAAATGTCTTATTTACTTGTTTTAGTTTGTTTTTGTTTGCTTTATATGCATTTTGTTTGCATTTCATGAATGCACATTTGCCACAAAAATTTACTGGAAAAGCATCTTTTATTAATTTAGGAACCAAATGGTTTATTATAGGCCCTTTACAAAAGATACCCTACTACTCTCGGGCTAATGACAGTGGGTTGATTTTGAGAATTACTCTGGAGATGACTTAAAAACTATAAAAAGTTCTTCTGCAGTCCAATTATTCAACTCGTTGCATAGGTGAATCATAGACAAGTATCCACCCTCTTCACCTTCCTCTAATATGGCATTGATGCTCAAATTCCTGAACACGTCGGTAATATGGCCTTCTTTTTTCTCAGCTTCCGTTACATTAGGGTTCATAAACCCTCCTGACATAAAAGTGTAATCTAGGGGTGGAAACATTATTGGGTCCCACACAATTTCTTTTTCGTTCAATCATGCTTTTATTATCTATTGGTTTCTCTTCATAACACCTCTCATTTGTATGGTGTTGGGCTTGAATCCTAGCCCAAATCAACCCTTATTCTCAATGATGGTCATTAGGTACAACCTCCCTTGGTGTCCTTTCCCAAAGCCTTTGCCAACCTCAGGCCCTTTTCCTAGAGTCTCCTTCACTTATATCTTAGCACACTTGGATAGCCCCGACTTGTGAACCTTACTTCCCTCCGTGACAAAGGTTGCATTAACAAGTTCGAATGTCCTGAAGAAGTATTCTATGGCATATGCCCCAATCTCGATATAGGGGACATCGATTGAAATTGTAACCCTCTTAACTCGGTCTAGGTGCTAGGCCAAATCGAGCGAGCAAAATTAGGTTTGCCGAAGCAAACCTTAACCGAATATCTCGAATTAGGTACATTTTTATCTTATCTAGATGCACCATTATTACCTAAGGTATACTATAATGGCCAAAATTTCTTAGTCAACATATGGGAGTTGACCCGGGTTATGGATCTTCGTGTTGGATTGAATAATTGGAGCCTTTGGGCCAAGTTAGGGCATTGTTGGATGAGATCTATGCCATATGGGCTTGGATAGTGATCATTTTGGATAAAGGATGAAAGTTGGGGGCTTTGGGTGGTGAATATACCGGTTTTTAAATTGAAGGCTGATGTTCCTCTTTATTTTTTTTCTTTCACGTAGGTTTAGGGGACAAGATGATATCATCTCTTTCCCCACCTTTTTTCCTCCTTCTCCCTTCATATTCTCTTCCAAGAACACCATAGTTTCCAAAATAAAAAGGCAAGTTTTCTACCTTATTTTCTACATCCGTGATTTGAGTTAGAGATATGTTAATCTCCTCTTCATCAGCTTTAAGAAAGGTATAATCTTGTGAGGGAAAGGTATGATAGTCATTTTTGGGTTTTTGGAAAGTTTGAAGCTTTAAGGATTTTTGGAGTTCTTCATTTGATTTTAAGATTGTAAATTCATGGTAGATCCTTCTATAACCTTTGATTCAAGATTTGATTCATTTTCCTTAATCTTGTGGCTAGAAGAAGTGTTTTGGGGGTTTCTTCAAGCTTGAACAAAGAGAGGAGTTAAAGAAGCTAAGTGGGTGATCTTGATTCAGGATTCCTGCTATAAGGTCGGTACATCTCTAACTCCTACTCATCTTGAAGATCATAAAATGATTGCCTTGCTTGATGTTGTGGATTATTGTTGGTAAATTGGGTGATTGGTAGTTTAGAGCCTTATTACTGGTTGGATTAAATGTTAGAAGTGTGTAAAAATGGTAGTAAACCACCCTAATTAACTCCCATAAAATGTAGGTTTAGGTTCTGAGGTTAAAGGTTATGTTTTGGAGGCTTGCAAAGTGATTTCCTGAGCCTTGGAAGCCATTTCTATGCGTCAATAATAGTACACAAGAAGCCCGTACTGATACCTTGTGTTATATATGTTGAACACATACGATTTTAGAGGGGCATATCGGTACGCCTAAGGAGGGTATCAATACATCATGCATTACCCAAATTCTAGGAGCTAAATTATGTATTGGTACGCTTGGAGACGAATTCGTACCGAGGGTGTATCAGTATAGGGTGTTGGTTTAACCTCTTTTTTGCATAATTTAGGCATCGATACGCATAGTCTGGGTATAGGTACCCAGAGGGGAGTATCGATACCCTTAAATGAATAGTAAAACTATGAAATTGAGTTTTAACCCTCATGAGTGAGAATAACGTGTAATAACTTGGTAAACGATGAATCAAGACAACCATGTTGGTTACTGTTGTGCCTTGGGGGCATTTTTGATTTCCTGGCTTGGTGCCATTTACCTCTTGGTGAGGTGTTTGAATGCTCGGGGAGCATGTATTATCTTATGATTGTGGTAAAGGAATCAGAATGTCCTAGAGTCAGTACTACAATACTTATATAAGGGGATGCGTACTTTGGGTTGTGTGAACAAGTACATCCGACGTACCCACGAGCTAAGTGATATGGGTGTGGTTAGAAACCTATTTGTGGCTACAATGATCTAGATGAGGTATTAAATTCGATAGGATGAGTGAGCTTGAGTAACCTAATTGGTTGAGTGACTACATGAAAAGACTACTTGTGGCTAAGGTGATCCAAGCATGTCTAGGACGTATCTGTGGCTATGGTGATCTGGATACAGTCTATGTAACTTGACGGCTGTGTGAACACAGGTAACCCAACGACTGTGTGAGCTCGGGTAAGGTAGGGCTTCGTTGTCCATTATGTAGATGATGTATGGATATATTTTATATGCTTTTTGGATGCTATAGATGATAGCCGTTACACCTGATGGCTGAGTGATCA
This sequence comes from Hibiscus mutabilis, assembly GCA_019671005.1. Lineage (NCBI taxonomy): Eukaryota > Viridiplantae > Streptophyta > Magnoliopsida > Malvales > Malvaceae > Hibiscus > Hibiscus mutabilis. The sequence goes on from CM033738.1 coordinate 31,560,464, forward strand.
TGGTATAACATGTATTAACTCGACAGGCTAAGTAACTCGATAGGCTACGTGACCTCGAGTATGGCAAAGCCTTGTGGAATCATATATGATTTGTTATAGATTTAATGATACCTTGAGATAGGTGATCTAAGAACTCTAGCTAGTGTAGGCAAGACGATGACTCAAAGATAGAAAGACGTTATCTATGCTCTCCAAGCTATATTATTCTTGCATGATTATTTTATGATAATCATGAATTATGGTAGAGTAGAAATGTACCACTAACTTTGTTAGCTCAACAAGCAAATGTGTTGTTTTCTGTGCATAGGTTGACAGGTCATCCCTAGGAGGAGCACATTGACGAGGATTTCCCAGGACCGTGTTCGCTTAACGTACAATACTTGTTATTTAGTTTGGGATAATGTATTCATAGAACCTTACCACCGTTCAGTCTGTACTCTATTTGAAATATTAGTTTGGTATACGGTGTTTTAAACTTGGAGCTCCTATTTTGTAAACTTATTTAAATGCTTATTTAATTACATGGATATATGGATGATTTGATATTTTGAAAATGGCAAAACTTATGGTTTTAAATAGAAATTTTGATGGGTTGATTTTTGGGTGACCCAAATGTAATACTTCATATTTGAATCAAAATTGGGGTGTTACATGTACATACTGACAGTGATTAAATTCTCGTTCGAATCGGGCGTCAAATTGACATCCAATTGTGCGAATTTGTAATTTAGGGACCAAATTGCAAATCTAGAAAAATATGAGGACTTACTTAAGTTTGGGCTTACCAATCCTCAATTAGTCAGGTTACATGCAAACATGTTCAATTTCTGCTAAAACGGATCATTAAAACACATCCAATTAGCGTACATGTGAAATAGGGGCCAAAATGGAAGAATCTCAATTTCAACAACCAATTAACTAACATAACAACCATCGGTATCGATACTCGGGGTCCTGTACCAATACCAGGCTTCATACCCCTGGGTTTTATCGATACTAACATACACGTACTGATTCCTAGGTCACAGAAAAAGTCTCGTACCGATAAACTTCCTCGAGTATCGGTACCCTGGCTTAAATGGACAAAACACAATTTACAACGGCTCAAAACCGTACCAATACGGCTCACCCTATACCGATACCCAGGCCAATTTTTGACTTCACAAACCTAATTCAGGCCCTATGTACCAATACAGAGGGTACCATGTCGATACCTAATGGCCTGTGATGCCTATTTACATGGTTTTAGACATTTAAACCAACACGTATTAGTCCCAAACATCCTAACATGCATACTAAACACATTTATCATGTAATGCTTATATCCATAGCATTTCGTACCATCAAATATGCACTTACAGACAAGAAAGCGTAAACTATGTGCATGCTTCCTAAACATATCAACCAACAAACTCGAAAATGAAATTAGGCATAAGTCCATCAATCCACATCACAAAACAGAACATCAAACCATCAAACAACATGTTACAATCCTTGGGAGAAAGTACAATCAAATTAAAAATCCCCAAACTTGGACAACACCTTGCCTTATTACCAAATGCTTAAAACTAAAACCATACTCTCAAACGATGTCTTAGGATCTCCTCGCTCCAATGCTTCCTCAATCCTCAATTTTTTGCAAAGAAGAATGAGAGCGTAAGAAAAAATATGCTTAGTGGTGCCACTCCTCCACATTCAACAATGAATTTAAACATGAGCATAAAAGCCAACACTTTTGAAACCCTTTTAAAATCATGGCATGCATAGTAATCCATATGCAAAATATAGTTTCCATTTATTTCTCATATATTGGCATTTACAGTGACCTTTGTAAAACCACATCGGATACAAGGATTTCTTGTTAGACAACCTCTACCAAGCCATACCTTGTCCTGGAGAGTCTCACCTCAATCCTTCACAAGGTGCAACATCAGCTTGTGTAGCCTACTGCATACCACAAGTGACAATCCACCAGCCCGTGTAGTATACTGCATACTCTAAGGGTCGCGGAGCGATCAACTTTATATATTATAGTGCACTTTAAACCCTATGGCATGTCAGCTATATCCGATACTTTTCTTTGATTGTCACACATAGCCAATATACACTTTTAAACACGTTTACTTACTATTATTCCCTTATGCATTTTTGCAAACAATTTCCATATGCAAATATCACGTTGCTCAAATTAACAACCATATTCCATTTAGAAACCATTTCTCGAGGCTCTTAAGAATCCATAAACTTTGTAAATCATTGCATATCATTTTAGAGATGCATAAAACAATAAGTAAATCAAACCATGATTTTAAACTAAAACATGTAAACCAAGTCGCATATCAAACAGATATTCAAGGGCGAAATTAGGGAGAACTGACTTCCGAGCTTAGTTAAGCTTGCTAGGCTTTAACTAAACTCCCAACTCCTTATTCAAACCTTTTAAGAGTGTTTTAATTACATATACACTCATCGGTGCACAACACTTCTCTCGTTGTTGCGTTCCACGCCTCCAAAATGAGCCAATTTCCACAATATGATCTAGGATTGACCCTCACCTGTTTTTCCCCCACAAAACCAGAGGCAAAATGCATTCTAACACCAGCTTACACTCAGCCTAAGCAATCTCAATGAAATGGCATCCAAAATCTAGTCGAAACATCGAAAACCACCTCAAACCACAAGCAAACAACATCCAGCCACAAATATAAGATTCTAACATCTTAACAACACCATTGAACATCCAAAAACACATTTCTAACATCCTTTTACCTCCATCCATCATGAATCTAACATAATAGCCACAAAATCACCTTTAAATTACCTCAGGAACTAACCAATTAAATAGTTTCGGATTGATTATAAAAATATCATTTCATATTATTCATATACAACCAAAATGTGAATTAACTAGTAAAAACCTTCAGCAATCATCTTGTAAGACAAGAATTTAGACTAATCATCAAAATTATCAATAAATCCCATTTTCTTGAATTAAACTGCAAAACCATGTTATAATCCACAAAATACAAGACAATAACTAGGGAATATAAATAAAGAACTTTAGTTTTAAGAGAAAAGAAGAAATTTATCTTTGAAGAACCTCCCACCAAAATTGATATAAGTTTTTTTCTTGAAAACAACTTGAGAAATCAATGAAATCTTTGTGAAATCTCTTTAAGGTTTTGCTAGGAATCAAAAGATGAAATCTCCATTGAAAATCAGTAAGGAAAACTAGAAATCATGATCATGAAAAAAGAGATTGATAGTGTGGGAAAATGAGAAAGGAAAATCCAAGAAAATTTCATAGAATATGAAAAATGATTTTGGTAAACAAACTAACCGTCAAAATCTTACTCAATTAAGGTGGAAAAATCTTAATTAAAACATTCAAAAATAATAGCACTCTAAGGATTCTTAGTATTGGCCCAATTACATTTTAGTCACTAAAAATAGTTTTGCAATTTTTACGATTTAGTCACTATATCAAAATGTCACCTCGATTAATTTAAATAGTTCACAAATTAATTACCAAAACACTTGATAATATAATTAAACATTTTTAGCAAATCAAACCAATTTTTATCTCAACCATTTCTATTTTTAAAATATTAATCCCAAAACTCATTTTACCGGTTCGACCGAGTTGAACCCGACCCGACCAAACCTCTAAACTTCTAACCTTATTTTTGGGGTGTTACAACTCTCTCCCTCTTAAGAAATTTCATCCATAAAATTTACCTAAAGGAAACAGATGAGAAAACTGTTTCTTCATGTCCTCGTCTGTCTCCCATGAGGCTTCCTCGACTCCCCGATGTCACCATAATATCTTGACCAACTCTATAGTATTTCTGCGAAGAACCTTCATACTAGAATCCAGCACTTTCACGGGCTCCTCATCATAAGAAAAATCTGGACAAAACTCGATTTCCTCAATAGGTACAACATGCTGCGGATCCGATCTATACCTCTGAAGCATTGACAGATGGAACACATCATGTATCCTTTGTAACTCGGCTGGTAACCTCAACCTATAAGCAACTAGGCCAATATGTTCAAGCACCTCGTACGACCCAATAAATCTAGGAATCAATTTACCTTTAAGTCCAAACCTCATAACCTTTTTCCAAGGGGAAACCTTTAGGAACACTTTATCCCCAATAGCATACTCAATCTCCCTTCGCTTCATATTTGCATATGACTTTTGTCGATCCAAAGCTGCCTTTAGCCGATCACTCATTGTAACGACCTAAATTTCTAAGTCAATGTTTGGGGTGTTGACCCGGGTTAATGACCCTCGAGTTGGTTGGAGTAATTGGAGTCTTTGGGCCAAGTTTAGGATTTGTTGGATGAGATTTGTGCCACATGGGCTTGGGTAATGACCATTTTGGATAAAGGATGAAAGTTGGGGGGTTTGGGTGGTGAATATACCACTTTTTTAAAGAAAAAGTTAATATTTCCCCCTTTATAGTTGCCTTTCACGCGGATTTGGGGGACAAAGTGATATCATCACTTTGCCCACCCATTTTCTCATCATTTTTTCTTCATCCTTTTTCCTCCAAGGCTCCATAGCTATCCAAAGCTTAAACATTCAAGCTTTCAACCTCATTTCTTCCTTCCAAGGACTAAGATTCGAGTATGTGGATCTCCTCTTCATGTGCTTCGGGAAAAGCATAGTATTGTGGTGGAAAGGTAAGGATTTCATTAATGGATTTTTGGGGTTTAAGCTTGATTTAAGCTTTTCTTTGAGGTTTAAGGTTATAAATTCAGAGCTAATCTTATCCCTAGTGGTTACCTCAAGTCTTGATTCGTTTTTGTTGTTGTTGTGGCAAGAGGATGTGTTTTGGGGGGTTTCAACAAGCTTGGATCAAAAGAGAAGTTGAAAGGCTTTGCTTGGGAGCTTTATTTCGGGTTTATTGCTTAAGGTCAGAACATCTCTAACTCCTACTCTTCTTGAGGATCATAAAGTGAATGCCTTGCTTGAATTGTGGTTTAAGATTGCTAGATTTGGTGTTTGGTAGCTTAAGGCCTAATTAATGGTAAATCATGGATTAAATGTTAATAAGGTGTAATAAGAATAGAAAACCACCCTAATCAACTCCCATAAGATGTAGGATTAAGTTAAGGGGTTAAAGGTTATGTTTTAGGGGCTTGGGAAGTGATTTCACGAGCCTTGGAAGCCATTTCTGGGTTTTGATACCGGTACACGGGGAGCCTATATCGATACCTTGTGTTTTTTATGATGAATGCAAGCAAAATTTAAAGGGGGTATCGATATAAGATAGAGTCGTATCGATACCCACTATTACATTGAAATTCTAGTAGCTTAAAATAGTATCGGTCCGTTTAGAGCGGTATTGATACCTAGGGCGTATCGGTACGCAGGGATTGCGTACCGATACAGGGTCAACGATCAACCTCTTTCTTGTAGAGAATGAGTATCGGTATGCTTAGGAAAACTATCGTACACGTAGGCAAAATAGATTTCCAGTATCCATTTTGGGTATCACTATGAGTGTAGACGTATTGGTACCCTAGTTGATTTAATAGTGGTATCGATACACGTGATAGGGTATCGGTACTGCCTGAGCAATCTGCCCGAAAAATATGAATTTGAGTTTGAAGGGTTGGTAATTCGATGATTATGGTCCAATGGGCTTCTAATGGGATAAAATGAATTGTAAAACTGAAAAGCCAAGGTTTAATTCTCGTGGATGAGAATAACGTGTAATAACTTGGTAAATGATGACTCGATATAACTATGATGGTAGTGTTATGTCTTAGGACATTTGTGATGGCTTGGTTTGGTGACATTTACCTCTTGGTGTGGTTTTTGAATGCTCGGGGACCATGTATTGTGTTATGATTATGGTAAAGGAATCCAGATGTCCTAGAGTCAGTGCTATGGTACTTATACAAGGAGATGTGTACTTTGGGCTGAGTGATCAAGTACATCTGACGTACCCACGGGCTGAGTGATTTGGGTGCAGTTAGAAACCTATCCATGTCTATGGTGATCCAGATAAGGTAATAAACTCGATAGGCTGAGTGAGCTCGAGTAACCTGATTGGCTGAGTGACCTCAGGTAAAGACTACTTGTGGCTAATGTGATCCAAGTATGTCTAGGATGTATCTGTGGCTATGGTGATCCGAATATGATCTATTTAACTCGATGGCTGTATGAACACGAGTAACTTAACTGTGTGAGCAGGAGTAAAGTATGGCTTCATTGGCCATTATATGGATGATGTATGGATATATTTATATATGTTGTGTGGTTGCTATAGATTGATAGCTTATGCACCCTATGGCTGAGTGATCAAGGTATGGCATGTATTAACTCGATGGGCAGTGTGAGCTTGAGTTTCTCGATAGGCTATGTGACCTCGAATATCATAAAGCTTGTAGATCATGTAAGATTTCTTGTTGAATTGTTGATGTCTTGAGATAGGTTATCTAAGTACTATAGCTTGTGTAGGCTAGATGATAGCTCATAGATAGTAAAGCCTTATCTGTTCTCTCTAGACTATATTATCTTGCGTGCTTATGTTATGATCATCACGAATTTTGGTAGAGTAGAAACGTACCACTGATCTTTGCTATCTCAGCGTGCGGATGTGTGGTTTTTCATGTATGTAGGTTGACAGGTCACCCTTTAGAGGAGCTCATCAAGAAGGGATTTCCTAGCACCGCGTCCACTTTAGAGTACAATACTTGTTATTTTAGTTTGCGCTAGTGTATTAATAGAACCTTGCCACTGTTGAGTCTGTAAATCTATTTGAATTATTATTTTGGTATACGATGATTTAAACTTGGAGCTCCTATTTTGTGAACTTATTTAAATGCTTATTAAATTATATGAATTAATAGATGATTTGATATTTTGAAAAAATGGCTAAACTTATAATTTTAAATTGGAAATTTGAGGGGTCAGTTTTTGGGATGCCCAAATGTAGTGCTTCGAATCGGGATCGGGGTGCTACACTAATAAGCTTCACCTTCACATTCGTACCTCTAAGCAAATCAGGTCTTGTGACATGCTTTTCGCCTACCTTTGCTGAACAAAGCAGCGTCTGATATCTACGTCCATAAAGAGCTTCATAGGGAGCCATATGTATACTCGACTATAAACTATTATTAAAGGCAAACTCAACCAACGGAAGTTTCTTCTCCCATGTCCCTTGAAACTCGATAATACAACAACATAACATGTCCTCCAAAATCTAAATAACATGCTCGGACTATCCATCCTTCTAAGGATGATACGAGGTACTAAAATTAAGCTCGATTCCCAAAGAAGTCCGTAGACTCTCCCAAAACCTCAACATAAATCGAGAATCTTTATCCGATATTATAGAATTTGGAACCCCATACAACTTCACAATCTCAGCAATATACATTTTACCAAACTATCCAACGTATAAGTCGTATGCACAGCTAGAAAATGCGTACACTTTGTAAAACGGTCAACAATCACCCATATGGAATTTTCTTGGTTGGCGTCAAAGGTAACCCCATCACAAAATCCATAGTTATCCTTTCCTATTTCCATTCCGGAATTTGCACAGGTTACAATAACCCAGTAGGAAACTGATGTTCAACCTTAAATCGCTGACACACCAAACAACGAACAACAAACTCCGCTACATCCTCTTTCAAACCAACCCAGTAATACTCTTCCTTTAAATCACGGTACATCTTGGTACTACTTGGGTGCATAACAAAAGGACTAGAATGAGCTTCAGACAGAATAATGCGCCTCAACTCCTCATCTTTTGGCATAACTATTTGAACCTTAAAACACAAAACACCATCATCATTGAAATGAAAATTCATCGGATTACCATTCGCAATGTCCTTGACATGCTGAACCAACGCTTCATCAAATGGTTGCCTCGCTATGATCATTTGAGACAATATAGGCTTAACTTGCAACTCCGCCAACAAACCCCCATCTTGTGTCACACTTAACCTAACAAACATCGCCCTAAGCTCGGTGACTTCCATTCAGCTCAATGTATCCGCTACAATATTAGCCTTTCTAGGATGATATTCAATCGTTAGATCATAATACTTAAGCAACTCAACCCATCTTCGTTGCCTAAGATTTAACTCTTTTTGAGACATCAAATACTTCAAACTCTTGTGATCAGTGTAAACGGTACACATCTCACCATAGAGATAGTGTTTGTAAATCTTTAAAGCGAAAACCACAGTTGCAAGCTCTAAATCATGCATAAGATAATTGCGCTCTTGTACCTTTAACTGCCTTGATTAAAAAGTTACAAACTTTCCCTCTCGCATCAACACATAACCCACACCAACATACGATGTGTTGCTATACACCATGAACTCCTTACCCACTTCTGGTTGAATCAACACAAGAGCGTGTGTTAAAACCTCCTTTAACTTCTCAAAACTACGTTGAGGATACTCAGCCAAACTAACTAAACATTCTTTTGCAAAAGTTTAGTCAACGGGGTAGAAATGCTAGAAAAACCATCTACAAAGCACCATAATACCCAGCCAGGCCAAGGAAACTGCGGAATTTAGATACCGTCTTAGGTTTTTTCTAATTAAGGATAGCCTCAATCTTTTGCGGATCCACACGAATACCATCCACCGATACCACATGACCAAGAAACATCACCTCTTCAAGCCAAAAATTGCACTTATTCAACTTAGTAAACAACTGATTCTCTTTCAATGCTAGCAACACTATCCGACGATGTTGATCATGCTCCTCCTCGATACGGGAGTACACAAGAATATCATCGATAAACACAATCACAAATCAATCCAAAAACTCATGAAATACCCTATTTATCATATCCATTAAAGCAACTGCGGCATTCGTCAAACCAAATAGCATCACCAAAACTTGTAATGCCCATACCTTGTGCAAAATGCAGTTTTCGGCACATCCACTTCTTTAACCTTTACCTGGTAGTACCCGGACCTAATGTCAATCTTTGAGAACACAACCGCACCTCAGAATTGGTCAAATAAATCATCAATCTAGAGTAACGGGTACTTTTTCTTAATAGTTAATTGTTTAATTGCCGATAATCAATACACATCTGCATGTTTCATTTTTCTTCTTTACAAACAACACTAGCGCAACCTAAGGCGAAACACTTGGACGGATGAAACCATGATCTAAAAACTCTTGAAGTTGGGTTTTCAACTCCTTCAATGCCATGCAATAGGGTGAAATGAACACCAAAGTTGTACCAGAGTACGTCTCGATGCAGAACTCAGCTTCTCTATCTGGTGGCAACCTGGGTAAATCTTCTAGAAATACTTCCAAAAAATCATATGCCATCTAAATATCATGTACTCAAACTCCTTTGGTGCCCAGATTAATCACAAAATCCAAGAAGGCTTGACACCACTCATTCATCAACCTTTTAGCCTGTAATGCCGAAACAACATTAGACAAAAAAATTAGCATTCTCACCTACCACAACAACCATATAGTCTTCGGCAAGTCTTAGAGAAATCTTTTTGGCTTCAAATCTAACAATAGCCCTATGTTCACTTAACCAATCCATACCCAATATAACGTCAAAACCATGGAACAACTCTATTAAATCAGCAACAAACACATGGTCGTGAACAACCAACGTGTATCTTCTATACATTATTCTCACAGCAACAGTCTCCCTAAGAGAACTAGTTACTAAGACATCCACATTCAAAATTTTAATAGGAGTATCTAATAATTATGTATGCTCACTTAGAATGTATGAATATGTGGAACTAGAGTCAACCAAAGAGAATAAAAACAAAGATTGCAAGGTGAAAGTGCCTACGATCACATCTGTGTCATTACGGCCCTCGCAATGTGCATACAGTCTTGCTTGACCTCCGTTCTCTAGCTGAATAGCTATTGTATGAGCAACAATCCTCTGACCCTCATCACGCCTCTAAAAATTACCTTTGCCGCAGCCTCGGCCCCTAACAGGTGTAGCTGCAACATCTGCTTAAAACGGTACCTCATTGACCACTTGAAGACAATCATGCTTCTGATGCTCTTTTGAACCACAAGTATAACAAGCACCAGTAGTCGGTGCTCCCCAGTACCTCCCTGAGTGGCGTCTCCCACAATGCTCACAATTGACCACAACAACCACAAAGGTTTGAGCATCCTGACCATGTCTACCACATTGTTTGCGATCTAACTTGTATCGTTTGTCCTTTGACCTCTTATTCTGACCTCGAGCAAAATTAAACTTAGTGGCTCTTTTTTCCCAAACTACTATTCCTTGACTTGGGAGTTGGACCCAAGGAATGTTCAATATCCTTGGCCTTATTGACCAACACATCAAAATAAGTGTAGTCAGCTGCAACCAAATACGTCTTGATGTTTTTCATAAGGCCATAACAAAACCTATCGCAACGCTGACGATCATCCAGAACCACTTTAGGAGCATACAAACTCAAACAGACAAATTTCACCTCATACTCGGCCACAGATATTCAGCCCTAAACCAAAGCCATGAACTCTCTTTTCCTCGCATCTTGATACTAAGAACCAAGGTACTTCCTCTTGAAAGCCCTTTAAGAGAACTCCCAAGTAACATCAACATCTAGTACTCCAACAATAATGGTTATCCACCAATGGTATGCATTACCATGTAATAGAGACACTATGCAACTGAGCTTCTGTGTACCTGTGCACTCCATCTAACAAAGGATATGCTCTGTGCTTTCGAGCCACTCTTCTATAGATTCAAGTTTCAACACTCAAAATGCAACCCCTCCTAAGCTACACATATGCTCTAGCAGCAATCCATGATTAGCCACATTCGTCGGGGCTGGCGCTTGAACTTGCACTCCAGCAAAAGCTGCTTGGAAAGCTCCAGTCATTGCCTGAATTAAAGGCATAATATCCTCAAAAATGGGTCCTTATGGGGCTTGGGGTATGTTTCCCCTACCTGCTTAAGCTAGCAGATTAGGTGGAGGTGATCACAATCCATTTCTAGGAATCGCGCCATCCTCAGAATTTTGGTTATTCTGAGCGCTACTCGTGTTAGCTCGAGTCTCACGTCATGGGCCCATATTCACTAGGAACTAAAACATGTAAAAGCAATTTTAGTTAGGCTAGCATTCAGCAAAAGATCCAAGACAACCTGCAAAAATTCATTTGAAAACAATGGTAATAGGCAATGTGTCCCACTTTAACCCACATCTAAGCAAAATGACATCATAGCAGTAAAAAGTCAAGCTAAACCACAATTAACATCACAACAATAACCAAAACATTCAACAAACCATCTGAACCTTTCGAAACTTGGTTGTGATACCAACAAATGTAACCTCATTGACTCGGCCTAGGTGCTAGGCTAAATCGAGCGAGCAACATTAGGTTTTCCATAGCAAACCTAAACTGAATATCTTGAATTAGGTCTATTTTTTATCTTATCTAGATGTGTCATTATTACGTAGGGTGTACATACTAACAGTGATTAAATTCTCATTCGAATCAGGCATCGAATTGACATCTAATTATGCTAATTTGCAATTTTGGGACTAAATTGCAAATCTGGAAAACTATGAGGACTTACTTAAGTTTGGGGCTACCAATCCTCAATTAGTCAAGTTACATGCATACAAATTCACTTTTAGCTAAAATGGGTCATTAAAACACAACCAATTAGCTTACATGTGAAACAGGGACCAAAATGGAAGAATCTCAATTCCAACAGCCAATTAATTGACATAACAGCCTTCGGTATCGGTACTCGGGATCCTGTACTGATATCAGGCTTCATACCCCAGGGTTGTATCGATACTAACCTACACGTACTAATACCCAGGTCATAAAATACAACGCCCGTACCGATACGCTTCCTTAAGTATTGGTACCCGGGCTTAAATGGCCAAAACACAATTTTTAATAGCTCAAACCCGTACTTATATGGCTCACCCCGTACTGATACCCAGGCCAATTTCTCACTTAATAGACCTAATTCAGGCCCTGTATACCGATACAGAGGGTACTGTATCAATACCGAGACGCTTTTAATGCCCATTTTACCTAGTTTTAGAACTTTAAACGAACACGTATTACTCCCAAACATCCTAACATGCATACTAAACACATTTATCATGTAATGCTTATATCCAGAGCATTTCATACCATCAAATATGCACTTACGGACAAGAAAATGTAAAGTATAGGCATGCTTCCTAAACATATCAACCAACAAACTCATAAATGAAATTAGGCATAAGTCCACCAATCCACATCACAAAATAGAACAACAAACCATCAAACAACGCGTTATAATCCTTGGGAGCAAGTACAACCAAATTGCAAATCCCCAAACTTGGACAACACATTGCCTTATTACCAAATGCTTAAAACTAAAACCATACTCAAGTAAAACGATGTCTTAGGATCTCTTCGCTCCAATGCTTCCTCAATCCTCAATTTTCTACAAAGAAGAATGAGAGTGTAAGCAAACATATGCTTAGTGGTGCAACTCTTCCATATTCAACACTGTATTTAAACATGAGCATAAAAGCCAATACTTTTGAAACCCTTTTAAAATCAAGACATGCATAGTAATCTATATGTAAAATATAGTTTCCATTTGTTTCTCATATATTGGCAATTACAATGACCTTTATAAAACCACATCGGATAGATAGATTTCTCGGTAGACAACCTCTACCAAACCATACCTTGACCCAAAGAGTCTCACCTCAATCATGCACAAGGTACAACATCAACTTGGGTAGCCTACTACATACCATAAGTGACAATACACCGGCTCGAGTAGCCTACTGCATACTATAGGGGCCGTGGCGCGATCGACTTTATATATTATAGTTCACTTTAAACCCTATGGCATGCCAACTATATCCGATACTTTTCTTTGATTGTCATACATAGCAAATATACACTTTTAAACACATTTACTTACTGTTATTCCCTTATGCATTTTAGCAAACCATTTCTATACGAAAATATCACGTTACCCAAAGCAACAACCACATTCCATTTAGGAATCATTTCTCAATTCTCTTAAGCATCCATATACTTAGTAAATCATTGTATATCATTTAAAAGATGCATAAAATAGTAAGTACATCAAATCATGCTTTTAAACCAAAACATATAAAATAATTCGCATATCAAACTGATATTCAAGGGCGAAATTAGGGAGAACTTACTTTTGAGCTTAGTTAAGCTTTCTATGCTTTAACTAAACTCCTAACTCATTATTCAAACATTTTATGAGTGTACAAAACACATATACACTCACCGATGCACAACACTTCGCTCACTGTTGCGTTCCACGCCTCCAAAACCAGCCAATTTCCACAAGATGAGCTAGGCTTAACCCTCCCCTGTTTTGTCCACACAAAACCAGAGGCAAAATGAATTAAAATGCTTTCTAGCACCAGCTTACACTCAACCCAAGCAATCTCAACGAAATGGCATCCGAAAGCTAGCCGAAACATCAAAAACCACCTCAAACCACAACCAAGCAACATCCAGCCATAAACTTAAGATTCTAACATCTTAACAACACCATTGAACATCCAAAAACACATTTCTAACATCCTTTTACCTCCAGCCATCAAGAATCTAACATAACAGCCCCAAAATCACCTTTAAATTACCTCAAGAACTAACCAATTAAATAGTTTTGGGATTGATTATAAAAATCTCATTTCACATTATTCATATACAACCAAAATGTGAATTATAATCCACAAAATTCAAGCCAATAACTAGGGAATATCAATAAAGAACCTTAGTTTTAAGAGAGAATAAGAAATTTACCTTTGAAGAACCTCTTACCAAAATTGATGTAAGTTTTCTCTTAAAAATAACTTGAGAAATCAATGAAATCTTTGTGAAATCTCTATAAGGTTTTGTTAGGAATCAAATGAGGAATCAAAAGATGAAATATCCATTGAAAATCGGTAAGGAAAACTATAAATCATGATTGGGAAAAAGAGATGGAAAGTGGGGGAAAATGGGAAAGGAAAATCCAAGAAAATTTGATAGAATAGGAAAATGATTTTGGTAAACAAATTAACCATCAAAATCTTACTCAATTAAGGTGGAAAAACCTTAATTAAAACATTTGAAAATAATAGCTCTCTAAGGATTCTTAGTATTGGCCCAATTACATTTTAGTCACTAAAAACTGAACCCTACGACCAAACATCTAAACTTCTAACCCTATTTTTAGGGTGTTACATCGAGGCAATGATGTCTTCTTTAGTGTCAATTATCACCAGTTGGCCGTCGACCATGAACTTCAGCTTCTGATGTAGTGAAGATGGGATTGCTCCTACTGAATGGATCCAAGGGTGCCCGAGTAGGTAGTTGTATGTGGATTTATGTCTATTACCATGAAATTGATGTCAAAAGTGGATAGCCCAATCGGCAGCGGCACTTCTATCTTTCCTAGCACATTCCTCTAGGTTTCGTCAAAGGCCTCGTAGTGTTCTGATATGCCTTTAGATGGGAGCTATCGATTGGTAGCTTTTTCAACGTCACTATGGTAAGACATTCAGAGCCGAGCCATCGTCAATCATGACTCTCGGTAGCATATGTCCCTTGCAGCGAGTAAAAATGTGGAGGGATTTGTATGAGCCTCTTCCTCCCTCTAGGATCTCCTCATCGCTAATGGAGATGAAATTATCCATGGTTATATGGCTGACCAACCTCTCCATCTTGTCAGTCATTATTTCTTTTTGCATAAATGTTTGATTGAGAATTCTGAGTAGGGTGTCACAATGCCCCTTAGAACTCAGCAATAGGGACAACATCGAGATTCATGTCGAGAGATTGTGGAGTTGCTATACCATATTGTATTCGCTATGTTTAAGGATCTTCAGGAATTACTGAGCCTTTGACTCATTCACAGGCTTATAGTACTCTAGGATTTACTCCTCATAGAAATTTCTTTCAGGCCTATCAACTATGGCTTTTATTTGGGCCACATCTCACTCATCGACCATTGGTGGGGAATAACATCTATCACTTTTTGTAAAGTATCCCACCTCATTAATATCTTTTTTCTTATTCTCGAATGACTTTGAACCTTCTGGAGCCATATCAGTGCTTACTGTCTTTGTAGGGAAAAGGGGTCAGTGCATTTATCACTAGTCGTGGGATCACATTCTTGGGAAGCTTAGTAATCTTTTCCTTGGTTCTAATCACCAAAGGCTTTATTCCAGCAAAATTCTTTTCCATTAGAGACTCTTTCGATGCACATACATTAACTTGATTGTGTGTTTTTTTTCTCGAAGAACTCAAGTTCTCTGCTATCCATCTTGGTGTGGACCAGGTGTCTAAACTCCTAACAAAGATGGATCTTAGGTCCTTTCTCTTTATGATACATGTAGCAAGGCTTATTGACCATTATTCTGGCCTCTATCATTTTCCCCATAGCCATCTCAATAAGGCTTTGATTTTCGACACACGCTTTTTTACCATCTTACTATTTTCCTCCATGATTGCATTTACCCTCAAATTTTGGTGACTGGTAAGGGATTCCCCTTTACCTCGGGTGTATCAAATAACTGCATTCCTAGCTTTATTACATATTCCACCATTCTTTTGAAGGTGCTACAGTTATCGATGGTATGTCCCATAATCCTGTCATGATACTCATAACGTACATTGACATCATACCATAGTGGCTATGGGGGCGACAAAGGAGTAAGGTGTCGTGGCACCACCAATCTAGATTCGACCAATTACAAGAATAACTTCGTATAGGTTATAGGTATAGGGGCAAAATATGGTCTCTCCCTTCTAATTCCTTGATTCTTCGGCTCTGCCTTCATTCAGTTTTGTGTTATCGTACTTATAGTGGGCTGTTAGGATTGTTAATGACCACCACCTAGGAGTAGTTGGGGTTGTAAGTGCTAGTCTTGTTCACCTCTGTCTCCTTTACATTGTAAGGTTTCTTTGTGTTGCCTCCATCGAACTTCCTGCTCTTGGTGGCATGATTAATAATGCGATCATAGAATGGTCCTTTCAGTATTTTCACAAACATTGGTGTGATCTTATTTTCTAATAGCGATGGTTGGACCTAGTTGTCTACGTCTCGCTATCTTTGTACGTACTAGTGGAAGCTCTAATTGGGCCTTTGTTCAATCACTTATAGCATGAGTCGGTTGGGACCATATCAGTCATGTGTTTGTATTGTTCTAAGAAAACTCTTGATAGATTCATTCAAGCTCGTATGTTGGCTGGACTTAATTGGGTAACCACTAGGCTACAGATCCAGTTAGTCTATCTTGGAAACAATGTATAATAATCTTCTCATTGTCCAAGTATAAGGACATCTTCTAATAGTACATGGTGAGATGTACAAAATGGTGGGTGGTTCCATCGTACTTCTCGAATTCATGATCTTTAAACTTCGAAGGAATTACCAGAACAGTGACCAAACTTAGCTCATGGGCATCCATGTATGGCTACTCCTTGTAGGGCCTTAACGAGCCCCTCTAACTTGTCACTACGATCTTCTAGCTTTTTGTTCGCTTTGGCATTGTTATCTATAAACCTTGACTTCTTGATTATCTCTTGACCTATCCCAGACTCGTCTCAAATATGAGAAAATTTTTTAGCCATGTGGATCTGGAACTCCCCCTGGGTGGGAATGTTTCATGGGTCACCCCTGGTGCAGGCAAGGTCACGCTGACATCTTCGATTGCTTTTCCCATTTCAGGGTCCTTGTACCCTAACATGGAGGCTATCTGGCGAACAATGCTCTTTTAAGCTTGAATAATCTCATCCTTCAAATCCTTCCTAATCTTCTCAAGCTTGTATTGGGCTCCCTTCAAGCTGAATTCTACAGTTGCATAATTTTCTTGGTGTGGGCATGGGTACCATACTCGTGCATAATTTTATGGTGATCTACTGCCATTGAACTTCCTGTAGTTAATTTATTGGAGTTTTTAATTAAATGCAAGTTGTTATGATGCAATGCAAATGAATTATGAGAATGATGCAAGACCGTTGATATTCCAAAATCAAAAGCACGTTTCACTGATCATGAAGTTTATGTACACATTATTTAAAAAAAGAAAATGAGATGACTCCATCATTATGATTGCTCTTCCCCTCCTCTGAGGCTCTTCATTCATGGTTGCTCAATTTCTAGAACCAAGACAACCTCGCTTCAAACATGGCCAAAGAACGAGTTCGCGTACTGGTATTACTCAATTGTCTCATCTAAGAAGTTCAATAGTAGTTGTCCATATTCCCTAGTTGGGAGAAATCTCTTTCGCAGCGCCTCAACTCTATTCTTCATCTCGTGGGCCTTGGAGACCATTTTTCGTAGCTGAGAGGTTAAGTGATCGATGTATAACTATCTCTCTAAGCATGCAACATTGGTGGCCCATTTTGAATCACACCATTGGATCCTATCGTAATCTCATTCATCTATGAGGGTGCGAATGTGGCATTTGTGTGCTTGCAACTATGTTTTTAGATCCTCTCGAGATTGTTGTGTGCCTGGGAGCACTAAATCTCCCAATGTCATTTTCACTAAAAAGTCTATCAACTCTCTCTTTTTGCTTTTGGGCCTCATGCTGCTAGTGTTTTAATTCTTTCTTCATCTCCTTGAGCTATGTCTTTTCTTCTTTCAAGAGCCTAGAATTGCTGACACTTATCGCTTTTGCCTTCAAGTGGTTGTTTTCCAGGGTCAGATCCTAGACATCTTTCAAATGGAGCTCTTGCTTGGCCAAAAAACTTTTCACCTCTTTCTGCTAGCCTTCTCACTGATACTCTTCTGTAACAAGCTTTTCTTCAAGCTCAATAACTCTTTTCCACAGTGTCGTTTTTTTTTTTTGAAATCTTGCTTGTAAAGTTCTAGTTCTATCATGAAGGCACCGGGCTAAGGATTATTTGCCCTGTTTACTAGAATTGAAGCACCCAAGTTCTCAATTCTTTGTCTTCTCCACTCATCATTGTCAGGTGCAACCCAGCAAATAAGGCCACCTCCATACGGCACGATTGTTTTCAGGCATTGGCCATCTTTTCAACCCATTTTGCAGAGTTAGGCTCCATCTATGCAAACTTCTCTTTTTGTAGCCCGTGGGTGATATGGATAAACTGGAGAGATCCATATTTCTGTTGCATAAGTAAGGGTGCATAGCTAGTGGCTCCCAACAGGACCATAAGGGGGACCTATTCCATCTCTCTACATCGTACAAGATGAGCATAGGGTACATCCAATTGGCCCTCCAAGTAATGCCATCACTAGTAAGGCCTCAGAAGAAATTGTCTCACTGATCACGGCTTTTATCTCGAGCCATCTTTTATTGGTAATTTCTCTGATCGGGGCCATGTCTCCTGAAGTCGGATGCATACAAATTTTCTCGCTATCCTAAAAGTGAGTCTGCAACCACAAGTAAAAGAGATGTGAACATCCGGTGAAGGGACTATTCCTACGTGTCTGACAATAATTCAGGGATCTCACTATTTCGGCTAGGATTGTTAGGACCGGATTCACGCCTTTTTGAACTAGTAACTCGACTATGGCTATCTCTATGTACCCCAAGACCTTCAGGAAATTCACTAGCCCATAAATGGCTAAGGCGAGCAGATCCAAGGCTTTTTCATGTTTCAGGTTCTTCATAATCTGGGAATACAGGAAATCCACAATGAGGCACTGGCTTTTATTCTTTGTACAATGTGAGTATCCACTCCCTCAACCCTCAAACGGGTGAGGCCAGTAAGCTTTCTTCGATAACCCACGTTCATGTCCCTCGAGTACATTATGTCAGACCTTCTACCTCTAAGCGGAGTAAGACCATATACTCCTCGATAGTGAGGGTCATGTCTTTTTGGTTGAAGATAAAGCATCGATATGATGGGTCCTAAAATTTAGCGGTTGCTAAAATCATGTGGTCGCCTACCTCTACTTTGAGCAACAAGGCTATGTCTCTGAACTTTCTGGCAAATATGGTTTGATCCTAAGTCTTCAAGCTTTCCCACATAGTGATCAGCTTGGACAGGTTGTTTCGTGGCAGGCCCATATGCACCCATTCTGGCAAGTTCTAAATCATTTCCTTTCGTACACTGTCGTCATGTCAACTTTAGAGCTTTAAAGAATCATTTTAGACATTAGTGTTTGGACGGCAAGCCCCGATGTTGGATAATGCCATTTGAACATTTATGATCAAGGACTGACTTTTGATTCGTAATATCAAAGGTGTATGGCATGATGCATACTAAATAAATAAGTCATACAACAAAAAGGGGTTAGTACAACATAATAAATTATTAAAACATAATATATTACAAAAAACATAAACCCTAATACGTATGCATTCTAGTTCTCTATGGTTGTTTGCATGGCTATAGTGGGGCGGGTTTCCTAGATTCTTATTCATGTAGGCTCATGGTCTAAAAGGTTCTCGAACTGACCTCACCCCTACTAAGGTGGGTGAGAGGTTCGATCCTGGCCCATTACAAGCTTGTGGATCGAACACAGTTCGAGGGATGTATTTTACTATACCCATACGGAGGGTTACTCACAAAGGCATATGTACTTTGGACCCTAGAAGTGTTCACTGGCCCATAAGGAGGATTACTCACAAAGGCAGAGCTACTAACTTCCAGCTAAAAAGATTAAGCCCGGGTAGAAGGCACATGTCATGATGCACTCTGAAAATGAAAAAAACATTAAAACACATTAGTACATAAATATATATATAACAAATAAATAAAAAAACTTAAATACGAAAGAAAATACCTCGTGACCAAATAATAGTTGTGCCCACTTACATCTCCCCAGCAGACTCACCAAGCTATCGTGGCCTTAGACTTGGGGTAGGTAAAAACACGTTTAGAGTCGCCACCGGTCCTTTTAAATAGGCGGACCAAAAACCTAAAATAAACCAGAGATTACGAAATCTTGGGTTAAGGGACACAATTACGTGTGAGGAAGGATTAGCACCCCATAACGTCGTCATGGTCACTAGTATTTTCTAACGTTATTCACGTTCATACACGCTGTAACACTCATTTCTCGTGTCTATACACCAGGTACAAGTTGGAAATGTTACAACTTCTTTAATCCAAAAATCAGGGTAATTTAAAATTTGTAGAAAACTTCCCGATGGTCACCCATCCTAAAATTTCTCTAGCCTAAGCACACTTAACTTTATTTAATATTGACTTAAATTATTTGTTCAATTTTCAATCATAACTCAATTACCTTAGCATGCAACTCATCACCTAAGGTTATTCTTAACCTTGAATCTTTCCAAAAATGTGAATTATCTTGAAACCATAACGAACTTTAAAGGCCAATCACAACTCAAATAGGTTTAGCAAGTATACATACCACTATAATAATCACACCTTATTTAGGATGTCATTACTGTGATTACCTATTGAGCTTTCCAATATTGATGCAATGCTTTTCTCCCTCTCTTCTTGATTTACCTACGTGTGTACAATCAAACACATGCAAAGTACGAACTTAGTGAGGTAATAAATGAAGCTAATAACAATAATTTAAATTTTATTCAACTTCATAGCTACGGTTATATAGCATGATATATGCCAATGCATCAACTTTCACATTGCATTAGTAATTATTTACTATATGCCAATGCCATAATATTTTCATGCTTGCTCGGTTATCATAATATGTCGTATATGCATAATTGCATCATGATCCCTAGATAAGTATACCATCATACTAATCATGTATCAACATAATATAAACTGAATATAAATTTCTTACCGATATACTTGCCATTTGCCCTGAGTGTTCATATAAACTGGATACCCGATTTCATAGCCCGATTTTATAACCCAAATATAGACCTATGAGGACCCTGGATACACGAGTCAAATATGCACCGAAGTGCTGATTCCCGCACATTTATAAAGTTGTGCTAACCATACAGTAAGTGGCCTTTAGGTACACTATAGTGTTATCCCGAATTCCCGATTATGCAGCTTGCTGCTGGACTCTATGGTATGACAACTATATCCTGTCCCTCAGTTGACTTATTTGGGCATAATTTCTGTATTTATTCCTTCCATCGCAATCTATATCAATATAATTGAACATTGGGCAGTTTATACCCGAAATAACATTCATAGCATGTCATCGTCAATAACTAGTGATCAATGCATTTGTGTTCAACCTTTGACTTATTTAAAACATGTCAATATATGATCAATGACATAAATATCATGTCAATATATAAATAAGGTACATTCATCGCAAGCCTTCCTAATGATGTATAAAACATCCAGGTATCATGTTATGTATGCATTGCACTCACCTGAGCCATTTATTAGCATGCATCACTAATTTCTACTCGATCCTTTCCTTTATAGAACCTCTAACCTTCTTTGATTCGGACTTGACTTTATTAATCACATGAATAAGATAAAAATATTTGTTAGATTCAAATCTAATAATACCTTAAACGCACTGTATAACATAATCATTCTAATATAAAATTTCCAAATATTTTTCCTTTCTTTATTGTATTGTTCAAAAACTCATTATGGTCCCTAGTGACCAATTTGAACTTCCAATAATTCTTCCGAGCTTGCTAATTCACATTTAAATACAAAATGTTTCAAATTCCATTTTCTGACAGCTTGCGCTACCTTCAAAGATTTGCTTATACTGGGAAGAATACATACCGGATTTTAATTTACTTTATACTGGAAAAACTATATTCGATAACGGTTTTAATGGTATAACCCACATAAATTAATAAAATCTAAAAAAAATATGAAAATTCTTCAAACTCCCATCACAGTAATGTCCTTATAGAATCTGCTCTATAAATTTTTTAACCTTCATTCAATTAAAAATTCATATCTTTTAACTCGGAATTCGAAATCAATTTCCGTTTGTCGGAAACAAAACTAGACGAACACATCTTTAAAATGGTATAAAATTCATCATCTAGTCATTTTTGTAGAATTTATGGTGAATTTTCGAAGTCACTTCCAAAATTCAATTTTCTTCATAGCTTTCCATAATAAACTTCTAATTTCTACTAACTTCTTCTTATTTTTCTACTTATCAATTTAGTCCCATCACTTGCTTCAAACCACCAATTCATAATCTTCTTCATCCAATAATTATTCAAAATAATTCCCTCTAATTTTCTTTCTTTGCCCAAAATAGTCACTAATAAAATGCAAAGGTAAGAACTCAAACTTCTTAACTTTGCAATTTAGTCCTCAAATCAACACTACTACCTTAATTCTATTATTTTAACTGAAAATTAGATTTAATCCCCTTCCAAGAATTCATTTCCTTTTTGGTCACTTGATTTTGACAATTTGTCAAAATGGTCCCTAATTCGATTCAACATCGGTTTAGCATTCTAACATCAATCTCACATCTCCAACATCATTAATTACTTAAATACACTCCAAATTCATAAAATTCAGATTTGGTCCCTTAACTTTGAAGCTTGCCGAATTGGTCCTTATATATTTAACTTAGGGTTTTGCTTCCACACAACAAATCAAGCTTACTAGATCATTAATCCAACATCACAAACCCTAAGTTAGACTTAAATCCATAAACACTAATCTTCTCCATGCAAATCAAAATATGTAGGGTTTAAATCCTAACTCAAAAATATGATTTTAACATCATATAAGCTTGATTCCAACTTAAATTCAACCATGGAATCCTAAAATCTCAAAAGCCCCAATTTTGTTCATAAACCCTAATTTCCTTCTCATGTAAAATTCTCATCAATCAAGCATGTATTCCGTGAATTAAGTACATCAAAAGATAGAGCTTGAATAGTAGAATAACTTTGCAGTTCGAAAGATTACTTGAAAATTGAGTTTCGAGGCTTGAATCGAGCTTGGAGATTTTCTCCCATTTTCCCCTTAATTTTCGAAATGTAAAAGATGAAGAAAGATTCATCTTTTTTCCTTTTAACTTTGAATTCCTCCAATTATGCCACTTATGTTTAATAAATGAATTTTAAATTCTTTCAAATAGGGAAATTACAAAAGTGACTTTTTTATCCAACAGTTGAGATTGATTTTATCATCATTCAAGGGCCAAGATTTAAACTTCAAATTTCTTTTTCAAAAATAGCCCTTGTAACTTCAATTATTTCAAAATTGTCATCCCTACCAAATGACCAATTTGCCCTCCAACTAGTCTTTATTTACTAGTTTGTTTCAAAATTGTCATTCCATTAAACTCTAACTAAATTAGTTCCTCCTCAACCGGCCACCATTCCATAAATATCATTTTATGATTTTCCATGGATTATGGAACAGCCTCTGAAATTTTAATTCAATCCAATTTCCCGATATTCAGAAAATACTTCTACTACAATTTTACCTTTACCGAGCTATCGGACCTATTCTGAAAATTCTATATTTCCATAATATTCCTCATATCATCATCCTTCATCCAATGATATAAATTTAATCTTGAATTAGTAGTTTACCAACTTTGACCTAGTGGTTTTCCACAATTACGATCTTGCCATTTTTCATCCAACGACTCATATTTAACATGGAAAATCAACTTAAATCCAAGGGTTCATATTCTTCCAACACAAAGAAAATATCTTAGACATGTAAAATGACAAATTCAACCTTGTCTTATCATTCTTCAACATATCCTAGATATTCGATTCGATCCGATTATCTGAATATTCTTTCAAACTTTATCGCTTTATAGCCAATACTACAAACTTCGTACAAAAAATTTGGGTAACACGAAAATGTCATTCTTGGGGGTAAACTATTCATTTACTGGATTAAAATACACAGCTTTTGAAAATTACACTTTGGTCCCTAAACCTTTCCAAAGTTTACATTTTAACCCCTAAACTTTCAAAATTTACATTTTGGTCACTAAACAAAATTTTGGGATATTATAATTCTCCCCTTTAAGAAAATTCTTCCTCGAATTTTCAACACATACCTGGTTCAAAAATTGAGGAAATTGTTTTCTCATATCTTTTTCTCTTTCCCAAATCGCTTTTTCGACTTCATGATTTCGCCAAAGAACTTTAACAAGCGAAATCATTTTATTTCTTAATCCTTTGACTCCATGTGTTAATATCTTTATCAATTCTTCCTCATAAATCAAATTCAGTTGAATCTTTATTCCTTTCGGGTTAATGATTTATAAAGGATCTGATCAATACTTCTTGAGCATCGATACATGGAATACATTATGAATCTTGTCCGTTTCCGGAGATAAGACTAACTAATAAGCCACCAGACCAACCCTTTTCACAATATTATATGACCCATAGAATCTCGGACTTAACTTCCCTTTTTTATCCAAACCATAACACCTTCTTCCAAGGTGAAACTTTTAAGGAATACTTTTATCCTTAACTTCATACAAATATTTTTTCTTTCAGGATCAACGGATAATACCCACCATTCTAAAGCAATTATAAATTACTTCAAACCATTCATACTTGATTCTCCAAATCCTGAACTAAATCAAATCAGATTCAATCACCTCTTAGTTCTCTTTTCATCATCCTCGAAAATATAAATTACTCCTTGATAACATGAACATCCTTCAGACTTAACATCGAAATCTTTATTTTTTTTCCTTTTTACCTTACTGAATTCTTTCCAGGCATATCTTATCTTTTATCTATAAATCTTTGATCCAATTTGTCATAGTAGACTCGAGCTGAGGCTATATAATCGATACACTATTTTCCTCCAAAGATAATTAAGCATTTAATGCTTATAAGGCAAAGAGTAACTTTTGGCTAAATACATCAATTGTTGTTTTAGCCTTATTACATCACTACACATCCCAACCTATTATGGGACATATTATTGAATAAGGTAGAATCCTTACTAGATTCATATTGTACTAATACTAGTGCTACTATCAAATCTTCCTTTATTGGTAATAATATAATCATAATTTAACCTTAGAGCAACATTACTACTTCTTTAACTAATATCACTGAAGCTTTCTCAAGTGATATACCAAATCGTATAAAACCTTCATCTAATGACTCTTGCAACTAGATGTTTAGCTTTCTCAATCTAGTAAGAGCCATTTTGTAGAATGTAATCAATATAAGTTCAATATTGGATTAAATCCAATCCTAAACTTAGCCTCTTGATTTAGCATCAAGCCTGACGGCTCCTCTTGGGCAACCATTTAAAACTCATAAACAATAATAATACTCTCCTAGCTTACCTTTGATGCTTGGTATCCATAGCATAAGTTAAATCATTTTCATATTGATAACAAATTCCAATAAAACCTCTACATGCTCATGCATGCCCATTATTACCACACTTATATGATTGATTTTGTGGTTTTCTTGAATCTCCAACATTAATTATAAATGTCAAGAGTTCTTAATTTTCCTTGTCCTGATCTCTTAACGGAACTATGTAATAAATTCAACTTGGCATTTTTGCCGGAAATCCTCACTACTTTTTAAAAATGGTTATCTTGATTCACTATTCCTCTTTACGAACTATGACCTCTATTTAGATATTTTCTCATTCTAAACTCTTTCCATTGCATTCAGTATAGTGTACTGCTTCATAGAATTTTTAAATTCATAGGGCAGTCAGTACTTTTTTGTACCTGACCTCGAATCCTCTATGAGTTGTCATAACAGGCTCTCCTTCTGTCTATAGGAAGCAGTTTAGAAACAATTTAACTTAGTTTATTAAACTTGCACTAATGCCCGTAAATGATCCAATTGCCCTAATTAAGATGCAAGAAACTTCGTTGCATCTCTAGATAAACTTTGTTACGGAACACTCAAAGAAAGAACTTTTAGCTAACAGATTTTTGAGTATATACCATAACATTACTTTATCAAATATAGATCTAATCCTTTCAGATGAGATACTACTTTATTTTTTTAGTCTCCTCTGATCATCAATATAAAGTTTCTTCAACCTAATATTTATATCCTTAAACCTTAGACTAACAATCATAGGATCTCCATTAATGTCTCTCTAAAAATTTAGTGTGTCAGAACTCCCAATTCTTTTGCAATCGTTGCTTAAGCAGGCTGATTCATGATCAAATCTAGTGTCTGGAAGAAAAATCTTAATCCATAACATACACATCATGTTACCCTAGTGCCGCTGCACCATGCTAAGCTGAGGGTAAAATATTATCATTAACTTTATCATGCTCGTGAATCTCTTATTGATTCACCCGTCTAAACACTTGACATAATTCTTTTACCCTCACACATTGGAATTTAACATTATTATCATAGTAAGCAATTGCATCCATTCCAACAAGTAAAATCATCAGTGATTCTAACATCCTAGTGGCACGTATACACTTTTGACCTTTACCATACTTTGTTTAATCACCAAAACTGGCTAAACCTGTATCTCTTATACCAATAAATGTAACACCCTTTCCCGTATCCGTACACCGGGTACGAGTCGAAAATATTACAACTTCTTTAATCTAAAAATCAGGGTAATTTAAAATTTGTAGAAAAATTCCCGATGGTCACCCATCCTAAAATTTCTCTAGCCCAAGCACGCTTAACTTTATTTAAATTTGACTTAAATTATTTGTTCGAGTTACAATCATAACCCAATTATCTTAGCATGCAACTCATCACCTAAGGTAATTCTTAACCTTGAATCTTTCTAGAAACGCCAATTATCTTGAAACCATAACGAACTTTAAAGGCCTATCACAACTCAAATAGGTTTAGCAAGTATACATGCCACTATAATAATCAAACCTTATTTAGGATGACATTACTGTGATTACCTATTGAGCTTTCCAATATTGATGCAATGCTTTTCTCCCTCTCTTCTTGATTTACCTACGTGTTTACAATCAAACACACGCTAAGTACAAACTTAGTGAGGCACTAAATGAAATTAATAACAATAATTTTAATTTTATTCAACTTCATAGCTACGTTTATACAGCATGATATATGCCAATGCATCAACTTTCACATTGCATTATTAATTATTTACTATATGCCAATGTCATAATATTTTCATGCTTGCCCGGTTATCATAATATACTGTATATGCATAATTGCATCATGATCCCTAGAAAAGTATACCATCATACTAATCATGTATCAACATAATATAAAACGAATATAAATTTCTTACTGATATACTTGCCATTTGCCCTGAGTGTTCATATAAACCAGATACCCGATTTTATAGCCCAATTTTTATAACCCGAATTTATAGCCTAAATATAGACCTATGAGGACCCTAGATACACGAGTCAAATATGCACCGAAGTGCTAATTCCCGCATATTTATAAGGTTGTGCTAACTATACACGAAGTGACCTTTAGGTACACTATAGTGCTATCCCGAATTCCCGATTATGCAGCGTGCTGCTGGACTCTATGGCATGTCAACTATATCATGTCCCTCAATTGACTTATTTGGGCATAATTTTCGTATTTATTCCATCCATGGCAATGTATATCAATATAATTGAACATTGGGCAGTTCATACCCGAAATAACATTCATAGCATACCATCATCAATAACTAGTGATTAATGCATTTGTGTTCAACCTTTGACATATTTAAAACATGTCAATATATGATCAATGACATAAATATCATGTCAATATATAAACAAGGTAGACTCATCGCAAGTCTTCCTAATGATGTATAAAACATCCATGTATCAAGTTATGTATGCATTGCACTCACCTAGGCCATTTACTAGCATGCCTCACTAATTTCTACTCGATCTTTTCCTTTATAGAACCTCAAACCTTCTTTGATTCGGACTTGACTTCATTAATCACATTAATAAGATAAAAATATTTGTTAGATTCAAATCTAACAATACCTTAAACATATTGTCTAACATAATCATTCGAATATAAAATTTCCAAATATTTTTCCTTTCTTCCTTATATTGTTTAAAAACTCATTATGGTCCCTAGTGACCAATTTGAACTTCCAATAATTCTTTCGAGCTTGCTAACTCACATTTAAATACAAAATGTTTCAAATTCCATTTTTTGACAGCTTGCGCTACCTTGGAAGATTTGCTTATACCGGGCAGAATACATACCAGATTTTAATTTCCTTTATACTGGAAAAACTTAATGGTATAAGCCACATAAATTAATAAAATCTACAAAAATTATGAAAATTCTTCAAACTCCCATCGCAGTATTGTCCTTACAGAATCTGCTCTATAAATTTTTTGACTTTTATTCAATTAAAATTTTATATCTTTTAACCCGGAACTCGAAATCAATTTCTGTTTGTTGGAAACGAAACTAGACGAACACATCTTTACAACGGTATTAAATTCATCATCTAACCATTTTTGTAGAATTTATGGTGAATTTTAGAAGTCACTACCAAAATTCAATCTTCTTCATAACTTTCCATAATAAACTTCTAATTTCTACAAACTTCTTCTTATTTTTATACTTATCAATTTAGTCCCATCACTTGCTTCAACCCACCAATTCATCATCTTCTTCATCAAATAATTATTCAAAATAATTCCCTCTAATTTTCTTTCTTTGCCCAAAATAGTCACTAAAATGCAAAGATAAGAATTCAAACTTCTTAACTTTGCAATTTAGTCCTCAAATCAACATTACTACCTTAATTCTATTATTTTAACTAAAAATCAGATTTAATCCCCATCCAAAAATTCATTTCCTATTTGGTCACTTGATTTTAACAATTTGTCAAAATGTCCCTAATTCGATTCGTCATCGGTTTAGCATTCTAACATCAATTTTTATACTTACAAATGTTCCTTGTGCGCAGGCCCGACCGTGGGCAAGGGCAATAAGGGTGCCCGCCCAAGGCCCACCATTTAAGAAAATTAAATATTTGTATTTTCTCGAATTATATTTATTATTAAGGATTTGATTTTTTTAATATTTGTTATTAGAGGTCTTTTTTTATTATTCGTTAATAGGGGACTAAGTTTTTTCCAATATAGATTATTAGGGGTCTACTCTTAATATTCATTTTTTCTAATACTTTTTATTAGGGTCCTGATTGTTTTTCAATATTTCTTATTATGGGCATAGTCTTAAAATTCAATTTTTTCCAATACTTGTCATTAGCGCCTAGTTTTTTCAATACTTGTTATTGTGGATCAACTCTTAAAATTTAATTTTTTTCATTATTTGTTATTAGTGACAGAGATTAAATAGCGGAACACAACTGCAACAACGACCATTATATGAAGGTAGTGACACCATTTGAAATCGCAATACTTGCAATCGTATGTGCAAAATAGCTTATGTTATTAAAAAAAATTCATAACCGCAATACTCGCAGTGGCTGAAATAGCATCTATTATGCCCACAATCTTGATAAACACAACACGAACGAAAATACGACTACAATTGCAATTACAAATTAAATCCCTGACATAGGTCCAATTTTTAAGATCGCTCATGGCCACCAAAAACCTAGGGTCGATCCTGCTTTTGCGATAATATCGTGAGTGATAAGTTAAAGTCACTGGATTTGATTTACAATAATTTAAAATCAATCATTATATAATTAAGAATTTGGTAACTAAGAATTTTTGTAACCCCAGTAGCCCGGCCTAGCAGAAACTAGACTAAAAGAGTCACATTAGGTTTGTCGAAGCAAACCCGAACTAATAACCTAAATTGGGCCTCATTTTTTTCCTTTTATCTTGTCTATATACGTATTATTATTATTATCCTAAGTGAACATGACTCAGCGGAAACGTCATAAGTACAAATGCTTAAAAATTCACATTAGGGACCAAAACATAATTTTTGCAAATTACAAGGTCATTTTCATAATTAAAGTTACCCAATCTTTATTAGTCCAATTTCTTGTCATATGATAAATTCCAACTCAAAACAATCGCCCAAACTCAATCAATTGCATACATAACAATTAGGGACTAATTTGCAAGATTTCCAAACTTCAGCACACTGGCATACATAAAATCAATAGTGATTACCGATACAGGCA
Source organism: Hibiscus mutabilis (assembly GCA_019671005.1). Lineage (NCBI taxonomy): Eukaryota > Viridiplantae > Streptophyta > Magnoliopsida > Malvales > Malvaceae > Hibiscus > Hibiscus mutabilis. The sequence continues at coordinate 31,590,423 of CM033738.1, forward strand.
AGTCTGTACCGATATAGCCTAACGAAATTAATGGCTACTTGTACCGATACACAAATCAACTGTATCTATACAGTGTGTTAACCCACCCGTACCTAAACGGCCTTGATTTGTACCGATTCCCCATGCATTTCTCAAAAGCTCAGCATTCCAGTGAGCAAATCGCATACTGATATTGTACCCCACGTATCGATACGGCTCTTTAAAATTAAAGGAATCATACCGGTACTCAACCCTGTTTATCAATCCCAGTACAATATTTCCTCAAGGTGTACCGATACGGTGGCTAGGCGTACCAATACCCTCTACTTTATTTCGATGATTTGAGCCTTTCCAGACCCAGCGTACCAATCCTTGGGTACACGTACTGGTATGCAGAGGTCTGTAATGACCTCTAGGTCTAACATATGACACTTTGGCTCACTCAAAACAACCTTAACACAAATCTAAACAACATATAACCATAGAAACATGCTTGGCCACAACATACTAGCATTTTAAGCAAGCCTAACAAGTCTAGCACAATCAATCACAAAGTCTATAGGCATGCTCCCTAGTCAACATCCAAAGCATAAATCCATCCACATCTCAAGCACTTTAAACCACTTACAAATCCAAACCAACCATTAAAACTTGCACATACAGGGAGTTCACCAAATATCCCTCCCAAATCAACATTTGACACATTACCCTTATTACTACTATATAACGTTCCAAACCATACTTTGAAAATAAGGCCTTGGAATTCCTTCCTCGCTACCCTTAACCTTTAATTCTCTACATTGATGGAAAGAGAGAGCGTAAGCACACAAGGCTTAGTGAGGAAAGCTCAAAAACCAACCACCATCAATGCATTTTAAACCATTTAACAAATCCTTTTGAAAACCACTTTCTAAAACACTTTTCAATCATATTTTCCACACCATGCCTTATCAAAACCATGCATTTATCATATCCAAAACAGCATATTAAACCAGATGCAACATGCACTACAACAAAACTGATTTTTAGCGGCACTTTTGCCGGTGTTTTTAGAGTAAACGCCGCTAATATTTTATATATCGCGGCGTTTATAAAAAAAAACGCCGCAAAATGACAAAATTCGCGGTGTTTGTGAGGAAAAGCCGCTAAAGACATAATATATAGTGGCGTTTACAGTCACAAATACTCTTACTATAGTGGCATTTTATGTTACAAACGCCGCAATAGTATGATTTATAGTGGCGTTTTCAGTGAAAAGCCGCAAACTCTTGTTTGAGTATTATTTTTTTAAAAAAATAATTTTATTATTTCACCCCCGATACCCAAACCCAGCAAAACACAATCCCTAATTTTCTCCATTACCTCTCTCAGTCTCTCATCTCGACCGGTCAGGTGGCCCTCAACGCCGACGATATTTCTCCCATCTCTCCGTCATAGCTCTCTGCCTAAAGGTTAGCCTATCTCTATCTTCCATCTCCTTTGTTAACCCAGTCAATATGTTCCCTTTCTCTGTTAAGAGAAAACTGATGATATGTTCTCGTCTCCTTTGGATTTTTTAAAATTGTTTATGCATTTTAATCTGTTACTTAAGGTAGCTATAGGTTAGTCTAGTTTTTGAGCCCCTCTTCTCCCCTTTTGGTTTTGTTGGTGAGAACTAAGGTGATATAAATAGTTAGGGTTTTTTTTTGCTCTCTCTGAAGAACTAGAATGGTGGGAACAATCGAGGCAGTGGGTTCATCAGCCTCCAACAACAAGAAGAACCGTATCCAAGTCTCCAATACACAGAAACCCTTCTTTTTCTATCTTAATCTCACCAAGGTTCCTTCACTTTATCAGTTTCTCTCTTCCGATGATTAATGAATGATATGAGTTCGGGTTTTATTTGTTTTTCTTTTCAAAATTTTGATGTCGTTCTGCACGCTTAGTGGATGTTTATGATCATGATGTGAAAAATTACTAGATCAATGGGAATTATATGAACAAAAGAGAGTAAAGATTGTTCTTCTTAGTTGTTTAAACAATTATTTTGCTCCTTTTTGGCAGAGGTACCTGCAGCAATACAGTGAGGTGGAACTCTCTGCTCTTGGAATGGGTATTCTTTCTTTGCACTTTCATTCTATTTCCCTTGTTGGCATACTCATTCTTACAACTTTTTTATTCGGATGTTTTTGTTAGTATTGAAGTGGCAATTTGCTTTGCTGTTCTCTGGATTTCTTATTACATGCTATATGTTTAGCTTTTGAAGGATAGAAGTAGAACTGATAAAAAATCATTAAAAGATGTGTGTTAGGGTTAGTAAGTACTTTGCTTATCAAACAAAACCTTGTGGTTACAGTATTCTTATATTTTTCCTTTGTCTTCATTGCTCTTCAAGCTTACTGCACGTACTTTTGGAATTCTCCAAACCATTAAAATCTAATTGAATGGGAGTTCTGCATGTTTTTACATAAATTATTAGTTTTGATTAAATGTTTTACCATTAGACATGCTTACTTGATGGAATGATCTAGTAATTTGTAGTCAAAACAGATTAAACATTTAGGGATTCAAGTTTCTTTAAAACCTTTACTTATGTCTAACATCAAATGAGCAAAGGAAGGCAACATTTAGACATTTAGGTGCTGAAAAAAGTAGCACCTGTGAAAAAGAAAAAATCGAGTAAAGAGATGGATGCTACTGCATGAGCTGCTGCAAACGAGGCTGCTGCAAGGAGTGCAAGGCTTGCTGCTGCAAAGAAAAAAGAGAAGAACCACTACAATCAGCAGCCGCTGCTATAAAGTAGCACAAGAGCTTCAGTTTTGCTTTCAGATATAAACGTTTTACCTTCTTCTGTTCGTTTTTAATTCGGTATAAATACAATGATTGAGTCATTAAAATTATCATATGAAAGGTTATGAAATGTGTAAAACTATTTTAGCTTTATTGTGATGTAAGTGGATCTTTCTTTATTTCATCGATTTTTAATAAAATAATAAAATCAAAATAGTAGCCAGAAAAGAAATTAACCCTTTCATTTCATGGAAAGCAAGGCACTCTGACTGTTATTATTTGAAAACTAGAAAACAAAACATAGTAGCCAGACACAACCTACATTAAGCCATTATCCCCTCTAAACTTGTTGCACAAATAAGACATTGTTGTGGTAGTAGCTATCAAGATGGATTCCTACCAGCAACGATCAGGTTTACCATTGTTCAAATTCTTAAATGCCAACTTACCATTCTTAAATGTATTTAGGATTGCTGCCATGGACTGTGTCGAAAAGCTTTATAAATTGTGGTGTCAAGTGGACTTTTCCAGCAAGAAAAATGGTATGATGGACAATATTTTTCTTTTATATGGTTACATTTATTTGTTTCTTTTTTTTCTTCTCTAATATAATTTAACACCAGCATGAACTATAATTAGTTTTGATTCTTTCTAATCACTTAAACAGATATATGTGTTTATCTTCCATCTGTCTTTACCCAAAGAAAGTTGTTGTGGTCTTTGTAGGGGTTGATGATGGTTGTTATACAAATTTGTGAAGTGGGCTAAGGTTGTGTAGTATGAGTTTGTGTAGTATAAGTTTGTGGAAATAGATTTGTAATGTTGGAATTTATTTTAAATGTATAGTTCTGATTGTTCCAATGATTAATTGTTTATTTGAGAAAAAGAACGTGGATTGGAATTGTAGAAATTGGTGGATGCATTTTAAATTATTATATAATAGTATGCTTTTTATTTGAGTTTTTTTTTTGGGTTTTATTAGCGGCGTTTGTAAACACAAGCGCCACAAAAGAATAGTTATTTATGGCGTTTTTAAATATAAACGCCACCAAAAATAGGTTATTGCAGCGTTTTTAAAAACAAACGCCACTATAGAACAGTTATTTGCGGCGTTTGTAAATATAGATGCCACTACAGAACAGGTTTTATTGCAGCGTTTATCCAAACACCACTATAGCCCATAACTTTTTAACAGCGTTTTGAAAATCAAACGCCACTATAGATCTTGACTTTTTGCGGTGTTTTCTATACAAAAACGCCGCGAACTGTTGCGGCGTAGGTTTTTCTGGCACTTCTTGTAGCGATTTCCTTAGTACCAGGAGAGTTTTTAGTGGCGCTTAAAAATAGGGCTAAAAAAGCCGTGAAAGACTTGTTTTTTGTAGTGATGTATCATGGATTAACAACATATTAAACCACTAATAGGAGTCTTCGGTACAATTTAAACCCCTCGACCGTTAGAGTACTTGGATGAAGTTTTCGGCACTACAGAACAAAACCCCTCAATATCCAAGGCGGCTTTTTATAGTGCACTATCAATCCTATGGCTGGCCAACTATATTCGATATCATTTACAAAACGTTTTCATACCATCACTTGCCAATATAATTCATTTCATTAACAACAACTCACTGTTTTCATATGCATCATCCAAACCATTTAACCAATGCAATAAACCTTGCATTAACCAATGTTCATAAGCATTAACAAAACGTGCATTACTTTCAAATGAGTCGACATCATTATGTAATCAATTTCCAGCATTAAACCATGCTCAAAACATGCATATACAGTGAGTAATTAAACCATTTAAACAAGTGCATAAAAACCAATTTCCAAATCGAGTTCGAGAGAGAATTCATCCTTTACTTACTTTCGAGCTTAGACCAGCGTATCAAACTTGATCTAAACTCCCAAACACAACTTTTAAACCTTTGCACTCACTCACTAATGCGCAAAGTTTCACTTGCCGATACAGTAACCTCACCTCCAAAGCTTCCGAAACAATCGCTCAAGCTTGAGGACCAACTCCCAAAAAATAGAGGATTCAATGCATCAAAATGCATTCAAAAACACAACATAAATCCTCAACATCTAAAACCCAATTTCACTCCACAGCAACCGAAATCGACATCAAACATCTTCCAAACTTAACCAAACCACAATCTAACATTTTAACCCATCAATTAACATCTAAAAACACGACAACAATATCCTTATACCTCCAGTGTTCATAAAACCTCCACAACACCTCAAGAACTCACAACTAAAAACCTAGAAAATTAGAGATTCACATAGTTTTGAGATTCCAATGTTAAAGCCCACATATTAACATTATTAAACATCAAAATCATGATTAGAATCAATCAATTTAACTTTGATTTAACAAATCTTCCATAATTAAACCATCAAATAAAGTTAGAAAACATATGTAAAGGATCAATAACTTGGGAATTTCAATAAAGAATCTTGTATTAGAGGAGAAGAATGAACCTCACCTCTAATGGCTGTTTTCCCCCTTAATTGGATGGATTTACATAACAAAACAAAGAGAAACCATTTAAATTTTGTTAGGAAATCATCATAATTCCATTAGAAATCAAACGATCAATTAAAATAAGATTTTACCTAAGAATTTTGAAGAGAAAATAAGTGTTTGGCTGGAGAGAATTGGAGAGAAAATTCTTTTTGAGAAAAGTTAGTTACGTCAAATTGTTTAAAGCCTTTTTAATTATCCCATTAATTCTCCAAGCCTTTTATATTATTTTAAAATCATTTAAAAGAATCAATTAAGGGGAAAAGTCTGATATTAGACTTTAGGTAAATAACCCCTTAAAGATTCAAAATTTTGACCCTTTTACAAAACAATCACTAAAAATAGCTTTGAAACTTTACATTTTTGTCACTAACCAAAAATGTCCAATTTGGAGACCCCTTTTTGTAAAATTAATTTTTAAAAAAATCATTTCCATATTAAATAATGATTTTATATTATTTTTCCATATTTTTATCTTACCCAAAAATATTTATTCCAAATTAAATCCTAAAACTGACTCGAGTCCTCTAATTCGATCCAACGAACCGTCTAAACCACTTAGAAAACTCCTAGGCCTAAAACCAGGGCGTTACAATTTTTTAGTACCATCATCTTTCATTTTGTATTTATGGTACAATGATCCTCACAATTCTTTATCTATTTTTAAACATTGTACACTTCATAATGTGCATCAGACGAGGGCTTTAAAAATGTAGTTCCGACATAGAAAAAAGAGTTATACCATGCTTTGATTCAAGACCTCAGTCGGAATCAACGCTTTAGATTCTGTTGAACAGAATCGGTAACCAATGTTACTTCCAATAACAAATTATGTTAAAATAAATTTGTCCATTTTGTTTGAAAGGAGGTCAAGTAAACTCGTTAAAACGACATGAATTAAATTCCCAAAAACAAATTTATTTACAAGATCTCAATTTGCAAACAAGATTTTCAATAAATAAATTCAACGATTTATTTCTCAAAAAAATAAATTCAACAATTTATTACTTTTTTAAATAGAATTGTACAAAATTCCCAAGAAAATAATTCAGCGATTTATTTTTTTTCTCAAAATATGATCATACAAGATTCCAAAGAGAATAAATTCAACGACTTATTTCCCCTCCTTTTTTTTCAAAACAGAATCATACAAGATTCCCAAGAAAATAAATTCAATGATTTGTTTCCCTTTACAAAATAGACTTATACAAGACTCTCAATAAAATAAATTCAATAATTTATTTTCCTTACAAAGTTAGAATTAGCACAAGATTCTAACGAAGGAGTAAATTCAGTGACTTATTTCTCCTCTTTTCAATTTTATGTCTTCTGTTAAACAACAAGATTAGTACTAGTAAAATCTGAAACATATATATCAAGACAACCCAATTCTGTTTAACAAACAACAATCAAAAGGAAATAATTCTTTGATTTTAATTTCGTAGAATCTTGTTTGGAAAGGAGATCAAGAAAATTCGTTAAAATGATAGGAATAAAATTCCCAAAAATGAATTTATTTACTAGATCTCAATTTCAAAAAATTTAAGATTCCGCCTACATATCTTGTTCGTCTCTATAAATTTCTCAAAGAAAATTTTTAGTAGGAATAATAAAATTCACACTATTTCTAGAAAACACAAGCAATAATCACATTTATTAATAATTATTAGGGCACAAGATATTCATATTTATGTCATATTTAATATTTCATATAAAATGTCAAATTAATCCTTTTAACATATATAATATTATCTTTATAATACATATAATAATACCATAGTAATATTATCAAAATAATATTAGCAAAGTACTACAATAATTCAAGGTATTAACATTACCATAATATTTGAAATAGAAATAAAATATACAAGAATATTTAGCCTTCAATCATGGATAACATACCAACCTTAATTAAATGGCCAGTTTCCTATTCCACCTTGCTTTCCAAGTATGTGTCATACTTTAAGTTTGGGGTTCATATTAGGGTACTGGAAATTTTGGATACCCAGGATTTTCAGGTACCAAAAATTTGTCTTATGACCCGACCTATAAGAATCGAGTACTCGTAAAATTCGAGTAGCCGCAAAATTGGGTATTGATAACCTGTTCAATTTTTTAATCTAATTTTTTTAAAAAAAATCACATAAAAACACATAATTAATATTCCATAATACATAATTCAAACATAAAAATTAATAATTTGAAGTTAGTTTTAAAAGAGATTTTATATATATATATATATTCGCTCAGCAATTATTAGGATTTTATTGAATTGGAGGAGAAAATACCTCTAAGTAGACATAATCCCCAGTACAAAACATCATCAACAGAGTTTCAAACATCAATATAAAAAACTAATTAAAGATAAATATTAACCCACAGTGAAGACAATCATCAAGCTAATAGGGAACTGCAAAGTAGTCTGGGCAAGAACAATAGCTCGACTGCAAATTCAAATCAATTATCATCGAAAGAATATATTAAAAATATTAATTTTGATCATGATTTTTTCCTTCAAATCTCATATTGATAAAATAATATAAATATTATTAAAAATATTAAAACTTAAAAGTACATAATACGAGCGTAGAAAAAATTTAGAGATTTAAATTTAGTTTAAGGGTAAAAATAGTAAGAACCCTAAAATAAAAATAGAATTTAAAATTTAAATATATATATTAAAATTACCAGGTTGGGTCGGGTACCCTATTACAAAAAAATCATCCTTGACCCAGTCTGACTACCCGAGAAAAATCACGGGTCGAGTACCCGACCCGAAAATTTGGGTATTTTCACTTCAAATACACGACAAATTTTAATCGGATCGACGGTCAGGTAATTCAGGGGTAGTTTTGAACACCCCTACTTTAAGTTGAATATTTCAACAATTTTGCCTTGCAATTTCTATTGCAATTTTTTAGAACAATTTCTATCTAGGGGATGGGAAGTGGAATTTGTTCCTATTGGTTCTTGAGCTCACAATCTAAAAGAAGGGGAAGATATCAATTTGAGAGCATTAACCACGTGCTCTAGATATTGTTGACTTCTATTGCAAAATTAAACAAACATAAATAATAAGATACGTATAACATGTTTGCGTCGTTGTAGCAATATCTAACATTGTTCCAGATATTGCGATGGCGTACACGGAAGACTATTCTAAGCATAGACCAAAACCGTTGACCGTCTTGTTCATCTCGAATTAAAACTTGGAAAAACTGTTAATCTAGTAATAAAATAAACATAATATAAATTAAATATTGATATTATTATTATTAATCAAAATAACATAATATAGATACAAAATATCAAAAACTAATATAAAATAATATTAAAATCGTTTACTTGTAGTTGACAGAAAAACCATTAGGAAGAAACAGTTTAGGTTTGTAGTTACACAGTTTTCTTAAGACATATTTTCGGCCACTCCTTGGTGCTTGAGATTATTGGTCGTCTGTCTCTCAAGATACAATAACTAGATAATCTTTTATAGTAGTACTGATGCAGAGATCCCGAACTATAACTTTGCCTTCTTCTATCACCTAAAAATAGTTTTGAAAAATCATAGAGTAAAACAATAGAAAATTCTCTATGTTTTTTAAATTGTGTTAAACCTATTAGGTTTACATGGTATTTATAGGGGTTTCATATAGTGGACTATTGGATATTTTTGACCTAATGTAGCATTTAATATTGAGAATTAATGATCTTTTAAAGAGCAACTTTCAAATTTACTGTTTGAATTAAATGAAGCTTTTAATATTTATCCTTTGGCATAATGTCAAAAATGCCCCATAATGTTTGACTAAATAGTTATTTTGTCTCCTATTCTTTTTTTGAAGCAATTTAACCCTCAACGTTTCTCTTTGGGTCAAAATGGCTCATTTGCGAATGCAAACTGTTAGTAAACTAACGGTAAATGACTTGAAATGACATGACAAACCTACATGCAGTGCACGACTCAATAGTAGTGTCATATAGGCAAACATGTTGACTTTACAGAATAACACATAAGTCAAAAATAATTATAAAATTGTATAAAATATAAAATATTTTTCTTTTAACATGTCATTCTGTCAAGTCATTTCAAGTTGTTTACCGTCAGTTGACTAACATTTTTCATTCACAGAGGGGCAGTTTTAACCCAAAATGAAACGTTAAGAGATAAATTACTTCAAAAAATAGGGATCAAAGTGACTATTTAGTCAAACGTTAGGGGTATTTTGCATTATATCTTGTCATTTTAATTGCAAAACATAATTTGGAAAATATATGCTCTATTTGAGAAAAATATTTGGGTTAAAATATTTGCAAGTCCAAGGAAGGCCCTACCAGTCCAGACATTCGTGTTACCTTGCACATTTAATAACCAACAATTGGTTCCACGTTTTCCTCAACAATGTTTGGATCAATCTCTTATTTAAAACTCCAAAAATATTATTATTTTTTCCAACAGAATTATAGAGTACTTATGAAGGCTTGACGACAGCTTGGAGTCTACATGTTTCTCGAGTAACCGTTGAAACTAATAACAAGGACGCATATAACTTATTAACTTGATGTGATCAAGGAATATTGCTTCATCGTTGCAGCCTTCCATAGCTGCAATGGTTAAACGAGACTGGTTGATGAGATTCAGTTTGGTAAATCGTAAAGGGAATGCAGTGGCCGAGAAGCTAAGAAAACTGGTTTGAAAGTTGTCAGTTCGGATACAAAATATTTTTAGAGCCTCCCTTTAGTGAGTGATGTCTGTTCATACATATTTTTAACCTAACAAGTGGTCTTAATGGAAAAATAGATTATGTTCATCCTAAAAAATCCGTGTTTAATCGTTTTGTCTGCAAGGTGTGTATAGTCAAAAAGTTGAGAATATGTATAAAAAGATATTATCTTATAATCACTTTTAGACTATTCAAAAAAATCTATTTAATATTTAATATAAAAATTAAGAGTACAAAAATTTTATTTGACCAATATTAGACTAAAAATATCTAAAATATTATGATACCAAATATTTAAAAAACCAAATTTCAATCTAAGGAACCAGAACCCCACTCTCGAAAAGAAACCCCATACTCGAGCTGTCGAGCATTTGGATCCTTTACCTAGTAATTCAAAAATTAAATCCGGTGGACATGTTTGTTTTATTGTAAAAACTATAATTCTTCACCAGAACATTACTCATCATTTCAATATTATCTCGAACATTAGTTGGGGCTCGTATGTATTTCCTCTAACATAAGAAATTATGTTAAATATTTTTAAAATTTAGAAATTATATCATATTGATTACTTTTTTAAAATTTTCAATATATTACAATTCTAAACCTATTATAAAAAATGTCTATGATTTGAAAAAATCACTAAGTTGATAAAAAAATAAGTTAAACTAGATTTTGTCACACCTGCAATATGGATTAAAGAATATATATATATATATTGTACAATTTTATCAACAATGATTATTGGTGGAGTGGTAGAGAATTCATACATAAATCTTACTTCCTATGTCCTTAAAAAATTGTCTATTGTTGACTTTTTACGTAGTTTTAAGAAAAAAAATATTTGTGTAAGAGATGTGCTGTAAAATAATTAAAATAATAATCTTATCCTTGAAAAGTTTAAGTTTGTTTTGTTGAAAAACAAAAAAAAAAGTAGAAAAGAAAATATATTTAGTAAAAGTTATTGAGTTTTGCATAGGGGCAATTTAGATAGGACAATTTTAAAACACAAAAGACAAAAGTTGTATGAAACAGAGGAGGTATTAAATACAAGTTTGATTCATATAACTGTGATTTTTAGTTGTTAATTTAAATATTATATAAAAGTATAAAAATATTAAAATAACATTAATTATAATTCTAAACAATGACAATTTAAAAATTTCAAACTGAGTTAATGATCGTTAACTCGCTGACCCCGAACTCGGTCAAAATTATAATTATCCGTATATATTTTATCCATTATACTAGTTTAGGTCAAACAAACAGAAGTATAATTTTGTTTAGGCCAGAAGACAAGACTAGAATTCTCGATGTTTTATCGAAACATCTCATTTTAAAAATTATTAATTAAAATGATACCCTTCTAAAATTATTTACCGAAATTGTGTAGATGGTAGCCCTGCTATCCATTTCGGGGATCACCTTTCTCACTCACTCCCATCAACCAATGCTTCCAAAGTTCAGCTCCAAATATCAAACATACACCCTCCATTAATAAGTGATTATCCATCTAGTGATAATTTTTTCTATACAAGACCCATCGATTTTGTATTTAATCGCTAAATAATAGTAATTTTTAGTTATTTTATTTAAAAAATATTGTTAGTACCTGCGAACATCCGGGCGAATAACTTACTCCTACAAATCTTCCATATGGGTGAACATGTAGAAGCAATCCGCAATAGGGCCCGCGTATCCAGGCGAACAACATTTAGCGACCACGTGTCAGTGCAACATTTAGCGACCACGTGTCAGTGCATGTGACCGTTCTTTATGACAAGGCAAACTTAGAACGTATGCAACAAGGAAAACACACGACACCATTACCCACACCAGAGAAGCCATATACGAATTCAGGCCTGAACCACCGTCAAAACCACAATTAGATCGTCACTTTTAATCCTTGTTCACTTTTTTAGTCAATAAATGTAAAACATTTTACTATACTTTTAATTTCACTTTTCAATAAAGATATTTTAATAACTCACAACTAAATTAATATCGAACTAACTTTAAGATTCAATCAGACAATATATATAGTATACGTTATACATATAAATCATTTATATGTATTATTAATGTCCAAAAACTCAAACAATTGGGAAAAAGGGAAAAATGAAACATATAAATAAATGAATAGGAAAGGTCTTTTATGTCATTTGGATGTCGACATCGTGAATCAAAGGTGTGGACCAAACAAAGTAAAGCAGAAGTAACATTATTCCTGTATAAGGATGGATCAAGAGGGTGGTGAAGGCGGTCGCTCCCTTGAAAGTTTGAAATTCGTATATAATTTATAAATTTTTTAGATATTTTTTTTATGTATTCTCTATTAAAAATCTATTTTGGTCCCCTAAAATTTTATACATTCACCTTCTAACATAAAATCTTGCGCTTGTCTCTGTTCATGTAGCTGTATATAATTCCCCCTTCTCTTGTGAAGACAAGATATAAACTTCCTTAAAAAAGTACAAGGTCAACCTCTTTTGTCAAAAATTAAAATTTCTATAAGCAATGGTCTTTGAATGTTTCGATGAATTTCAAGAAAACCCAACTTTCAACATTTGTTCCCTTCGTCTTCCAAAATGTTTTCTTTTTAAACAAGAATTTCTATAACTCATGGTCTTTTTAAACATAACAAGGGGATATAAATACCCATCAGACCGAAGACAAAGGGGGACGTCCCTTCGATATCGACCACCCTCTCTACACTATCTATGGCTCTCGGCCGCAAGTATACCAGGGGTGAACCGTCCGATTCTACAGTCAACCATCGTCCACTGTGGTTCTCCGCCCATCCCACGACGGCTGAACCACCAAGCCCCACCACCAAACCTCTCTTCGATCGCCTTCTCCACGTCCTTGTCTGGTCCGCCCAAAACCGACATCAACAATTTGTGACGTGAGCGTGGAGATCTTCTAGACTAAAAGAATCAATCGAGATACTTCCTGAAAGACAACCATCAGAGGATGACCGATTCATCACCAAACCCACTTGATGCACGTGGTTTTCTGACTGGTAATAGCGAAACAAAAGCTTGAAGCTCTCATGAGTAGATTCGAACTTCTTCAGGCAAGAGAATAATGTACACCTAATGTCTATCGCCGACGTCTCTAAAGCGCGTCGAGGCCACACTCTGAGGGTCTATGAAGTCCCTCTTCCATCGGTCTCCACAAAGCACTGAAAGTTTAAAAATTGTTAAAGGTATCTGACGAGTACTCTTGAGTATTTCATGAAGGAATATTACAACCTCTGCGCTTTCGGAGCAATCGCCTTCCTCCAAAAATTATGGTATTCTCCGAGCAAGCATCCTCTCCACGCTTTCGAAGCATCTACTTGCCTCCAAACATGCACCCATCCTCCGCAAAAGAGTCGTAAGTCTGGATACATTATTAAAGACATATGACATGTCTATTCGAGTGTCTTAGGGAGGAATACTATGTGCCACCAGCTTTGAAACCTACAAGCAGTGGCACCCTTCTTTGCAAACACTCACAGGCTATGAAATGGAATCAACACTATCGAAACTGTCCACTGATGCTTTTCTAATAATGATTTCTCTACACAAATTCTTCTACAAGTGATCTCTGATACTAAATTATAAGGTACATGGGCTAACCCATCGGTACATAAAATAGCCCAGAGACTTGGTACATCCCGGACAAGTGTTTGAACTGCTATAAATGCTAGAATACTCAATACTACTGATGAATGAATGAACTTGTGGATGTTTAATTTTACCACATAACTACTTGGATGATGAATGATAAAGTAGTATGTATGCTCATTCAATACTTGATGTAACGACCCAAATTTCCAAGTCAACTGTAACACCATTCCCGGTATGGTAGGGAAATGGTTCAAAAAGATTTACTATGGACAATACGGTGAACGATTTATTAATTCTGGTGACTTGAACGTTATACAGTAACTTAACATCGTTCGATTCAATACAATGAATACTTATGATCAACATAAATTAGGCCAGATTATAATTAAATGACTATTTGGCGACATACACAAATTTAGGGACTAAATTGTAAAACTAATAAAATACAGGGACTTGTCTAAAATTAAAGTTACCCATTTGAAAATCAGTATTTTATTATTGCACATATAAATTCCCATCATGATCAGAGCTCATTAGTTACCTTAATTAAGTCTATAAGGTTTGGTGACCAATTTACAACATTTTGAAACCTTTTAAAACAACTTATAACCAACTTACCTACTACCGTACCGATACTCGAAGAGGCTGTATCGGTATGCCTATGTCATGTTCGTTAAATCAGTTATACAGATTAAGAGCCGTACCGGTACAGGTTCACCCATATCGGTACATTATGCAAAAATCAAATTCCAGAACTGACCAGTCGTACCGAAATGCCTAAGACTGTATCGGTACGCATGGTCAACGTTTAAAAGGTTAACTATCGGGATCGATACAGTTTCGATACGGAGCTACAATATTTTTCCAGTGGCTAACACCTGTATTGATACGCCTAAGTGCGTATCGATACGCCTTAATACCTGTGTCCCAAAATGTACACCTGTACCGATACGCCATCACCCGTACCTATTTTGACGGACCTATAATGATATATTTAGTCTGATTTTTCGTCAAACTAAGGACCTTAACCTTGTCCAAATGTTACCAAATTTTACAAGCAAGTTTTTAGCCACTTAAACTATGCCCATGCCAAATTTCATGCTTTTACGAATCCGTTTACCATGATTTCATATATGAGTGTACTATAGACCATTTTTAATGCTTCTATCATCAACCAATATGCCTTATCTCATACTTTAACTCTTTGAACATGGTAAGCAATATGTACATACAAAGTGGGGCTAAACTAACATGTCTAGACCCTGTACCACCTTTTGAGGAGTTTAAGGACAAAGTTGTTGTGTGTTTTGAGTGCTTCGCAAATGTGCAAGCGAACATGTAGAAAGTAATAAAGTGATGAATATAGAGTATCGTCTCCACAAGGACTGGTCTGAAGGACTTGGACTCTAACTCCTTGCACTGAAATAAAAGAATAGTTGTGATAATAGATGGTGATAGAAAAATAAAATAAATAACTACAGATTGTAAAAGAAATAAAGTAATCAATAAGATATTTGGTGGGATTATTAGGATTGAGAGTATGTCAGATGAATTGTTTGGCAAGTTGAATGCTAGAGGCAAGTGAAATGCCGAGGCAAGTAGATTGTTGTGGCAAGTAATTGCCCAGGAAAATAGTTTGCTGGAAGTAAGACTCTCTGTGACCAGTGAAATGCAATTGCAAGTGGTTGAGACGGAGTAGGACTCTTCTCGACAAGTGGTTAACTTGGTAAGTTAATTATTACGACAAGTGCAATACCGCGGCAAGCCAATTGTGTCTCCAATGTTCGGCGGAGTGTTCTTCACTGCCTTCACATTATCTCTAACTTGAAGTGCTGACGTTTGCGCAATCTTGGTGATAAGTCTGTTACACATTACTTTAGCAAGAATAAACACCGTCTTTCCTTGAACTCTTGTTAGCCACTTGAAATGCTCCGTGTAGCCAAGCTCCTTCACTTTGTCACATTCTGGAAACTTGGTTCAAGAGGGAATTGATTTCCTTCACCTCTCACAATGTTAGGAAACCTGGATTCAATTCAGTCCGTCGATCTCTATCAACTATCGTAATGTTTGGAAATTGACTCAATTGAGGAACCTCCAATGGCTGTCACTATGTTAGAGTGATTCCTTCCCACGAATCACCATTGATCTCCCTCTCCCTTATGCTGTCACCGATTTAGGGATTTGAGTTTCAACAAATGAATCCCACTCAAGTGTTTATCTCTAAACTACTCAATTTGCAAGAACAAGAATTGAATCAACATAGTGCATTTAACCTTAAACCAAAATCAAATCATCCATACAAAATCCTCTCAAAACCTAATAACCCAAACCATCTAATTTAGTTAGTGGTCGGGTGAAAAGAAAATACAAAGAAATATTTCCCCAACATGAAGGGTGATGTGCAATTACAGCAATGAAGGAAGTGAGGAGATGAACTCCTCAATTCGATCACTCATCCCACAATTAGCCTCTCCCTTTCGATCTCTCTCACGAACTGATCCTCCCAATTTCCTCTCATTCTTCATGTGTTTTGATCCCCTTAAATAGGCATGAGAAGAGTTTGTTGCGGGGGAATTTGGTGGCGATAGGGCTTCTATTTTGAATTTCAAATGTGGGAGATAATGTAGCTGACAAATAAATAAAAATAAGGATTTATCCTTTGCATTTGAATTTGGATTGGGTGGTTGGAGATCCTAACCTCTTTGATCCCTTCAACGCCATGGTAGACTTCGACAATTGGCTCGACAATTCGTCCTGCACACAAACAAGCAAAAGAACAATATTTTTTCTACAAAAAGTAATAAAATGCATGGCCAAGCACATTGAACTAGGAAACTACGAACTTATGCAAGAATGACTACAAATGCAACTAAAATGAGCTTAAGTTTAACAATAATGTGAGTAAAAGGGTAGGGAAAATAATACTTTTACACACTTATCACACCCCCAAACTCGAACTATTTCTTGTCTTCAAGCAATGCAAAACTAACCATCACATGCCAAGGCATGTACCAAACACAAACAAGTTGCATACCCGACTTCAATCCTCAGAACCTAGGCAACTAGCATTAATTACCTTTGTGGCTTTAGGTAAAATATAGAAAGATTACTCAAAATTTAGTATGATGCAAGTGAAGTGTGTGCGTCGTCATGTACAAGTTAATCACAGGAGTTCCAAGCAAAACCTTAGTTTTATTAACTTGTCGAGGCAAGCGATCTAACTAGAGCCAGATTTGGGCACCTCTAGTATTTTTTTGTGTACTAAAGCTGGATATGTACCTCTAGTATTTTTTTAAAATCCCTAAGACTAGAGCCAGTTTCGGCCACCTCTAGCAAAGGTTTATTCATCTTTTTTTTTTTTTCATTTTTTGGCTAGAGCTAGTTGGGCAGCTCTAGCATTTTTCTAATATTTACTTACCTAAGGTTCACTAGGTTCTCCTAAATTAACAAGTCACAACAGTGTTTAATAAAGCTGCATCATAACAAAATCCTAAGCAACTTTCCATGCTAAGCCTAGAGTCAAAAGTTCTCTTAACCTAATGCTGTGGTAAATAAATTGTCACCAGACATCACAACAGGTTATCAACAAGTTCAGTCAGGCAAACTATCATGGCAAGCGACACTAACTAAAACAAATGAATGCAACTAAACATGAAACAACCAAGACAATCCCCTAAACTCGAGGAAAACATTGTCCTCAATGCATGAAAAAAATAACAAAAAAATGAGAATGCAAATCCTACTCAGAGAGGTCATCACCTCGAGCTCATGGTTTCTTGGTGGCCATGTGCTTAACACGTTTTCCAGTGATTGTTGGTTTCTGTCTTGCTGGTGGTGCAGGGGTTGAAGCTTCAATCTTCTCTACCTCCTCATCTGGCTCATCCATCGTGTCGACTTCCTTAAGTGGTGAAGCTTTACGCTTCGTTGGTTATGTGGTAGCTCATTTGATTGTAGGGACATCAATAGTGTGGAAGTTGTGTCTTCAAAATCTATAGGATCAAAAAATGGTTCAATTCACATACGTTCAGTCACTGATTTCTTACTTTTATCCTTAGCATCAGTTGTCGTGGCAGTTTCCTTCTCGGCTGGGCCAGACTTGCCAACCTCACTTGCCGTGGCAAGTAACTCTTTAGGGAACACAAAAAATGGTACTTGGCAATCGAGGTACTTCTCCAAGATGATTTGTGCTAGTGCAACATCCCCGATCCTTGATATACCATAGGAGCTTCATCTCTCGCTCTTTCATGCACTCTAACTTCTCCAACAAAGGGCGCACTAGATCGACCACCCCTCGAGAACTTTTTGAGGCAAACTCTTTTGGTGCAGTGACTTTTGCCATGGAATGTTCAGTTACTGGACAGTTGGTTTTGGTCGTGGCATTCCTTCTTGCATTACTCACATGTACTACGCCTTTGTCCACCCACTATGCTTCGACATTCGTTCATCGGTTGGCTCGATTGGTACCTTTTCTTTTTCACACAAAATAGTTATTAAATTAGGAAAATATAAGGCTTCTATGTCCTTTTTATTGCATGCATAAATTTCATTCACAATTATTTGCCCAACATTGATAACACGCTTGTGAAGAATAGAGTGCAACAGTAACAATCGAGACAACAAGACAATGGTGTTGTGTTTGGTAGGCATTAAATAAGTCTTAATAAAATTATTCCACAACTTAGCTTCAAGTTTTAGCATAATGCAATTTACCGTTCCCTTGAGTTCTTCCTTGCTCCATTATGTTCCTTCCAAGGTAAGATCCTTTAAAACTTGGTCCATCTTCTTGCGAGTCATATTCTCCATGAACTTTGCATGTTCATCTTCTTTGAAAAACAAACCATAATAGGCGTTGATGGTAGTAGCATCGAGAAGAGTGGCCCTGCCACGTACA
This sequence comes from Hibiscus mutabilis, assembly GCA_019671005.1. Lineage (NCBI taxonomy): Eukaryota > Viridiplantae > Streptophyta > Magnoliopsida > Malvales > Malvaceae > Hibiscus > Hibiscus mutabilis. The sequence continues at coordinate 31,608,930 of CM033738.1, forward strand.
AATACGACCGGGTTATCTGGACTAGAAATATGAGAGTAGAATTCTCTTACCCATGAGACGTTTACTCCGGCCGGTTGTTCACAGAATATTGGCCATTTATGACTCTCGATCGTGGCATATATGGACTCTTCAAGACCGAAATTCGGTGTGGTATGTCATAGGCAAAGCCTTGCCCATCCCAAACTAGTCTTGTTGCAAACTTCTCTTCGGACCGCTTCTGCACGGCTACCATGGTGAACTTACGGTATGATGGTTATGGTGTGCGTGAGGGACAAATTTCATCCATGGTTTTCAGTCTTGTAGACATTATTTCGATTCAAGAAGAAAAAGAAAAGAAAACTCCAAGTTTCAATAATAGAGAAAAAAGTAGGAAGAAGATGAAGTGAATATATAGAGTACAAGGAATGAGAGAGATGGAAGGTTGGTGTTATAATGGCTAAGTGAATGATAAGTGATGGAAAGGTGAAAGGTTGAATGATGTCTCACCAATGGGCGAAAAAGCATACAATGATGGTAAGGGGAAGAGTGGTGCGGTTAGGGTAGAGAAGAAGATGAAATAAATCTAGGGTTTAAACATTAGGTATTTAAACCTACAATACCTATTGGCCCTTGCTCTCTCTCTTAAAAAAATTCCAAACACTTCTTCAATTCTTCTCCAATTCAAACTCTTGACCTAAAAAAAATAAAGGTTAAAATAAAAAAAGAATGGATAAATAAAAAGAGAAAAGATTCAAATTTAAAATTCAAAAAGAAATAAAAGAAATATAAATAACACAATTTAAAAACAATAAATAACCTAGCTAACCGAAAATAACAAATTAAAAATTTAAAAATCAAAAAGTCTATCTAACCGAAAATTTAAATAAACAAAATAAATAAGAAAAAACCCAAAACAAAATAAAATAACAAAAAAATCCAAAAATAACAAGTCTTAAAAATAACTAAAAAATAAAATGAAAAATCCTTAGCGATAGCATTTTCATACATCTCCCAAAGAGATTTTGAGCTTTCTCTCTCAACATGGTTTCTAACATAGTGCTCTAATCTTTAACAATTGACCTTGAACATGGATCCATTCTTGATCGATCAGATCACAACGGCACCATGGGAGTAGGGTTTAACCACCTCAAATGGTCCAATCCATCGTGATTTAAGTTTACCTGGAAAGAGTTTAAGGAGTGAATTATAAAGAAGCACCAATTGCCCTAGCAAGAATTGCCGTGGCAAAATCTTTCTGTCATGCCAGCGTTTTGTTTTCTTATTGTACAACTTGGCATTGTCATACGCAGATGCGTGGAACTCTTCAATCTCATTCAGGTCCAACAACGTCTTTGTCCGGCTTTCTCCCAATCCATATTCATTGTTGAGATGGCCCAATAAGCTTTATGCTCGATCTCTACAAGAAGGTGGCAAGTTTTTCCGTAGACAAGTCTATATGGAGTCGTGCCCAAGGGTGTCTTGTATCCGGTTCGATAAGCCTAAAGAGCATCATCTAGCCTATTAGACCAATCCTTACGTGAAGGATTTATAGCTTTCTCCAAAATAATCTTCAATTCTTGGTTAGAGATCTTGGCTTGGCCATTGGTTTGTGGGTGATACGTCGTGGCAATTTTATGTGTAACCCCAAAGCGTAGCAACACCTTGGCAATAAGTTTGTTGTCAAAATGCTAACCATCATCACTGATAATTGCCTTTGTCACTCCAAATCGTGCGAATATATTTTTTTGTAAAAATCTTTGAACTGTCTTCGCATCATTTCTGGGGGTTGCAACTGCTTCAACCCACTTGGACACATAGTCCGCAGCGAGTAGAATGTAAAGGTTGCCATATGATGATGGAAAGGGCCCTATAAAGTCAATTCCCCAACGTCAAATAATTCTACCTTAAGGATATTCTACAATGGCATCTCTTGCCGTCTTGAAATATTCTCGGTTCTTTGGCATCCATCACATTGCTTGTAAAACTCATGAGCATTCTTGTAGAGAGTAGGCCAATAAAAACCTTATTGTAAGACTTTTGCTGCTGTGAAAGTTCCTCCAAAATGACTTCCATAGGATGACGAGTGACATTGTTGGAGTATATTTTTATGCTCCTCCTCAGGAACGCATCTTCTCATAACCTGATCTGCACATTGTTTAAACAAAAGAGGCTCGTCCCAACAATAATGCTTAGCATTATGTAAGAACCACTTCTTTCCCTAATAAGAAAGATCATAAGGTAAAATACCATTTACAAGAAAATTCACTATATCAGCATACCAGGGAATTGAGCTGGCAATTAGCAGTTGTTCATCTAGGAACGTGTTATGGGTCTCTAAGTGGTCATTTGCGTTATTGTTCCCTTCAGGTCTGGGTAAGCAGTCAGTAATCTAAGTTTCTTTGAACTTTGTCGTGGCTTCTATTGCTTGGCATTCTTTTGGATCGTCGGCATCCTTGAACATTTTGAACACTCTGAGTGTGACTTGCTACTTATTCACCCTCATGGTGAGTTCTCCTTTTTTAACGTTGATCAAAGTCCTCCCTGTTGCTAAGAATGGTCTCCCAAGAATGATGGGTGCAAACTCATATTCTTCACAGTCCAAAATAATAAAATATAAAATTAGCGGGAAAAATAAACGTATCAACTCTTACCAGAATGTCTTCGATTTCCCTTCAGTATGCACATATGACCTGTCAGCAAGTTGCACCATAACTGTGGTGGGTCTCGCATTGCCTATGCCTAACCGATAGGAAATAGATTTGGGTATAAGATTTACACTTGCTCTAAGATCACATAGAGTTTTTCCGATGCAATGCTCGCCAATGGAACATGGTATTGTGAAACTGCCTGGATCTTTAAGCTTAGGGGGCAACTGGTTGTGTACCAGAGCCATGCATCTCTTTGTCAAGGAAACTATCTCAAACTCGCTTAACCTTTTACGCTTTGATACGATTTTTTAAGGAACTTGGCATAATTCGGCATCTGCTCGATTGCCTCAACCAGTGGTAAGTTTATGTGGACTTGTTTAAGAATGTCAAGGAACTTCTTAAACTGGTAGTCATTCTTCTACTTCTTTAACCTCTGTGGAAATGGTGGTGGCGGTCTGTTCTCTTTGTCTTTACTCATGTCGACTAGATTGGGTGTAACAAATAGACTTGTCGCGGCATATGAAATCGCCGTGGCATTCGCCGGTGGTATATTTGTCGTGGCAGACGGATTTGCCTTGGCATCCTCCAAATGTCTATCATTGATCCATGGCTCATCCTCCTCGGGTTGGGTAGGTTCATTGCCCATCTTTGCTCCGCTTCTAGTGGTGATTACTTTACACTGCTTACAGCCTGAACCTCGTGCAACCTTAGTATTGCTGGGTAAGGTTCCTTGTGGCCTCGTGCTTAGGGCTTGGGCAAACTGTCCAACCTGAGTTTCTAAAGACATAATTGCTGCTTCTTAACTCTACATTCTAATTTCTATTATGTTCATAAAAGAGTCAGTCTTTTCATGAAATTGCCAGTTTCAGCTATATAATATTCAATTTTAAGCATAAAAGCATTGAAAGTGATTTCCAAAGAACTAGCTGCTGATTGTTGCTTCAGTAATTGATTATGTTGCCGTGGCATGTTTAGTTGGAATCCTGATGCTTCAATATTCTGTTGAAATGCATTGTTTTAGCCATTCTGCTTATTCCATACGAAGTTTGGATGCCGCTTCCATCCTGAATTATATGTGTTGGAATATGAATTGTTGTTTCTATTGTAGTTTATGACGTAAAAACTAGTTTCTGGGTTCTGTGGACACTTAGAAGAATCATGGTTATCATTACAAAAATCACAAGATGAACCTACTACCTTTACCTCATGTGTGTTGCTGGGACGCTGCAGATTCTTAACCATATTGGTTAATGCGGCCAATTGTGCTGAGATGGCATCAGTTGAATCAAGCTCAATTGCCATGGCATGTCGCCTTGCTTGTCCCCTCATAGTGGTTAGAAATTAATAGTCATTATTGGCAAGTCTATCAATAATCTCAAATGCTTCCTCGGGTGATTTATCTAGGAGTGTTCCATTTGTTGAGGCATCTAGCATCATCCTAGTTGGTGCATTGACTCCATTGTAAAACATCACTACTTGCGTCTATTCTCGAAATCCATGCATGAGACACTTGCAAAGAAGCTCTTTGTAACGATCCCAAGCCTCATACATGATTCATCATCTTCTTGACAAAAAGAAGTGATATCATTACGCAATTTATCTATCGTGCTAGTAGAATTATACCTGACAAGGAAACTTGTACATAGATCCGTTCAAGACTCTAGAGTGCCTGGTGATATGCTGTTGAACCATGTTCTTACCCTATCCCTCAGTGAATAGGGAAAAATTCTAAGTCTAAGGACATCTTCATAGATTCCTTGATGTCTGAAAGAATCGTAAACCTCTAAGAAAGATCTTAGATGTTGCCTAGCATCTTCGTTTGCTGAGCTGCCATTTAGCATATTGAACATTACGGGCTTCAATTCAAAGTTTGCGGCTTGAATCTCAGGAGTAGCAATTCCTGGATTGAGATCACCAAGGTCTGCAAGTAAGTGATCTCGAATGGGTCTATTTCGTACACGAACTGGTTGATCTGCTACGGCTGCATTGCCTCTTGCCACGGTATTCTAATTGCCATTGGCAATTGGATCTGCCATAACTGTGCGTAGTTCTCTTCTTCTCTTACGGAGTACACGTTCAATCTCAGGTTCAAGTGGATAGTCTTGTGTTGTTGGTCTTGCCCTGGTTATACGCAGATGCAAAACCAAAGGGTGTTAGCCACTTGAAACAAATAACAAAATAAAAACAAAGAAAGAAAATAATGCAAGAAATTAAAGGTGAAGTCGCAATTACCAGTCCCCGATAATGGCGCCAAAAACTTATTGCGTGGTTTGACTGCTATACAAGTGTGCAAGTGAACACATTACAAGTAATAAAGTGATAGAAAAATAAAACAAATAACTAAAGATTGTAAAGGAAATAAAGTAATCAATGAGAGATTTGGTTGGATTATTAGGATTGAGAGTATGCCGGATGAATTGCTTTGGCAAGTTGAATGCCGGATGCAAGTGAAATGTTGAGGTAAGTAGATTGTTGTGGCAAGTAATTACCTAGACAAGTAGTTTGCTGGAAGTCTCGGCAAGTGGTTGCCCTAGCAAGTTAATTGTTGCGGCAAGTGCAATGTTGTGGCAAGCCAATTGTGTCTTCAATGTTCGACAGAGTGTTCTTCACTGCCTTCACGTTATCTCTAACTTGAAGAGCTGACACTTGCTCAATCTTGGTGATACATCTGTCACACGTTACTTTACCAATAATGAACACCGTCTTTCCTTGAACTCTTGTTAGCCGCTTGAAATTCTCCCTGTCGCCAAGCTCCTTCACTTTGTCACCTTCCAGAAACTTGGTTCAAGAGGGAATTGATTTCCTTCAGCTCTCGCAATGTTAGGAAACCTAGATTCAATTCAGTCCGTCGATCTCCATCAACTCTCATAATGTTTGGAAATTGACTCGGTCGAGGAACCTCCAATGGCTGTCAGTTCATTAGAGTGATTCCTTCCCACCAATCACCATTGATCTCACTCTCCCTTGTGTTGTCACTGATTTAGGGATTTGAGTTTCAACAAATGAATCTCACTCAATTGTTTATCTCTAAGCTACTCAATATGCAAGAACATGAATTGAATCAACATATTGCATTTAACCTTAAACCAAAATCAAATAATCCATACAAAATCCTCTCAAAACCTAATAAACCAAACCATCTAATTTCGTTCATGGTCGGGTGAAAAGATAATACAAAGAAATATTTCCCCAACATGAAGGGTGATGTGCGATTACAACAATGAAGGAAGAGGGGAGATGAACTCCTAGATCCCATCACTCCTCCCACAATCAGCCTCTCCCTTTCGATCTCTCTCATGAACCGATCCTCTCAATTTCCTCTCATTCTTCATGTGTTTCGATCCCCTTAAATATGTGTGGAGGAGAGTTTGTTGCGTGGGAATTTGGTGGAGATAGGGCTTTTATTTTGAATTTCAAATGGGGGAGATAATGTAGTTGATAAATAAATAAAAATGAGGATTTATCCTTTGTTTTTGAATTTGGATTGGGCGGTTGGAGATCTTAACCTCTTTGATCCCTTCAATGCCATGGCAGACTTTGGCAATCGGCTCAACAATTTGTCTTGCACACAAACGAGAAAAAGAGTTGCATTTTTTATACAAAAGTAATAAAATGCATGGCCAAGCACATTGGACTAGGAAACTCCGAACTTATGCATGAATAACTACAAATGCAACTAAAATGAGCTTAAGTCTAACAATAATGTGAGTAAAAAGGGTAGGGAAAATAATACTTTTACACACTTATCATTCACATTACATGTAACTTGGTGACTTGCTTCAAAACGTCCATGCTCTGATCCTCGATTCAACAAACTCTTAACCTGAAAATGCATGAAAATGATATGCATTAGGCTTACTTAGCCTAGTGACGTAGTCAATAACAATAACATGAATATCAATGATAAGAATGACATGTGTAGCAATGTAAATGCTTCTCAAGTCAGATTTTAACGATACTTGTAATACTTATTCTTCTTTTTCCTTGGATTGACATGTAATGTGGATATGCGAATTCCCAGCCAACATCGCCAACAATAAATGGTCAATATCCTCCTACATCGCCAATAAGACTAACACTAACACATCCCGCCAACATCGCCAAATAGAGCCTTAGCTCAAACACCGTAGTCCACTCCGTACCATTGAGATCATGAATTCTATGGCATGCCAATTGTATCCCATGTCCATTCATATCCAAGGATTCAATGCTTAGGCCAATATCAATAACAATAACAATAGCAATAACAATAATGGTAGCCATGACAATGTCAATGTAGCCTAAAGAATATACCATGATCAATGAGGCCTTTATCAATGTTTCAATAATATCAATATCAATGGCAATGCAATGATTTAATGATTAACTTGACAATGAAATAAGCTTACCAAATCTTACCAATGATACCTTTGACATGACAATTATATTTTCATGCCATGTTTCCAATGATGGAATACAATAAACCGATATAATGAAATCGAGATAGGCACCTAGCCAATCTCGAGACTCCGACTACACTCACTGATATTTTTGAGGCTTTTAAGGCTCCCGGGTGACAACTCCTTTATTCTTGAGCTTGGTAGAATTGGAAGGATTTGGTGATTCTTCACCTTGATTTTCTTGAGCTACAAAGAAATAGGAATTACAAGGATTTCAATGTTGATAAAAAATGCATATCAACTTATTATCTATGAAAAACAATAATGAATAAGCTATGATATCCCTAGGGAATTTTCTAGGGTTCCTTGATTCTTAAACTTGGAATTAAACATGGTTTAGCCATGGAATCGATAAATTAATTGAGGGGAATTGCTTACCCAATCGTTGGCTATAATCCAAGATTAGGAAACTTAAGAAAATCAAAGCTTGAATTACTCTCCAATGGAGGTGTGAGCTTGGCTTAGCTAGAGGAAGAAGATGACTTAATGGTGAGATGCTTGCTTGAGAATTAATCAGGTAGGCTTTCTACCCTTAATTCATTCTTTTAATTGTTTAACTTTCCTTTGGAAGAAGGAATCTCATCCCAAATGACCACGTAGGTCGTGACTAATATTGAGGAGGGGCTAATCGCAAGGTTAGTCACTCAACTCTTCAATCTATATACTTTTTCTCCCAAGCTTTCAATTTTCTCAATTTGGTCACTAAAAAAAAACTTCAAAGTTTACATTGGGGTCCTTAAACAATACCAATACTTAATAGGGATTCAATATTTCAATAATTGACCACTTAGTAAAAAATCAGTACTGTAATTTGACTTTCTAGTGTAAAATTTTTGGTTACCGGAATTAAATTTCGACTAGGTCTGGTTTTGGGGTGTTACAACTCTCCCCCTTTAGAAAAATTTGTCCTCGAATTTTACCTGAACCAAAAAGATGTGGATATTGATTTCTCATAGTCTTTTCCAGTTCTCATGTAGCTTCTTCAATCTTGTGACTTCTCCAAAGCACTTTGACTAGGGGAATATTCTTGTTTCAAAGTCTTTTGACTTCCCTTGCCATAATTTGTACTAGTTCTTCTTCGTAAGTCAGATTTGGTTGGAGTTCTACTGATTCAAGCTCAAGAACATGAGATGGATCGGATCTATACTTGCAGAGCATCGGTACATAGAATATATCATGGATCTTGCTTAGTTCCAGAGGCAAGGCTAATCGGTAAGCCACATGGCCAACTCTTTCAACCACGTCGAAGGGTCTAATGAATTGGGGACTTAGCTTTCTCTTTTTGCCAAAACGAAAGATCTTCTTCCATGGGGAGACCTTCAAGAAAACTTTCTCACCAACTTCATACTGTATATCTCTCCTTTTTAGATCAACATAGCTTTTTGTCGGTCAAAGGCGGCCTTTAAATGTTCATGGATGATAGTAACCCGTTCTTTAGTTTCCCAAAGTAAGTCAGGGCCCAACATCTTGCCTTCAATGAGTTCAGACCAATACAATGGTGTTGTATATTTCCTGTCATACAATGCTTCATAGGGTGCCATCTCGATAGATGATTGATGACTGTATTGTATGAAAACTCGATGAGAGGTAGGGACTTCTCCCAAGTCCCTTCAAAATCAATAACACATGCACGAAGCATGTCTTCCAATATTTGTATTACCCTTTCTGATTGGCCATTTGACTGGGTGAAAGGCTATACTGAGGTTGACCTAGGTACCTAAAGCTTCTTGCAATGCTTTCCAGAACCGTGAAGCAAAACGGGGATCTCGATCAGAGATAATTGACTTGGGTACTCCGTGGAGTCTAATCACTTCCTTGATCTACAAGTCAGCTAACATGGGAAGATCGTAGTCCATTCTGACAGGTAAGAAATGAGTTGACTTGGTAAAATGGTCAACAATAACAAAAATGGCATCATGCTTAGCTGAAGTCAACGGTTGACCACTGACAAATTCCATGGTTATTCTTTCCCACTTCTGTTGAGGAAGTTCAATGGGTTGTAACAATCCTATGGGAACACGATGCTCAGCCTTGAATTGTGGCTTGTAAGACACCTTGATACAAACTCTATAATAGCCTTCTTCATACCAGGCCACCAATACAATTCCCGGAGGTCTTTATACATCTTCACTAACTCTGGGTGAACCGAAAAAGGCTACTATGAGCTTCTTTAAGAATGTCATCATAGAGAGATTCATCATTTGGTATACAAATTTTATCACAGAAACACAAGAGTCCTTCAGAGTTGACTTTGAAATCAGGATCATGATTATTCTGAAGATTGGAAACAATATCTTGTAATTTGGGGTCTTATTCTTGCAATGATTTGATTCTCAACACAATGGTAGATTGAACTTAAAGTTTAGCTAGTATAGGTCGGTGTTTTTGCAACTTGAAATGAACATTGATAGCTCGAGGAGCTACAATGCAATAACGATGCCAACATTTACAATACGATAATCATTACTTGATAAACAATGTTCAATATTGATACTTACTTGGCGTAGGTTTGCGGTTGAGTGCATCAGCTACAACGTTGGCCTTGATCGGATGATAATCGGTTACAAGGTCATAAACCTTGAGAACTTCCATCCACCTTCTTTGTTGAAGATTAAGCTCTTTTTGTGTCAACATGCATTTGAGGCTCTTGTGATCGGTGTACAGGCAATATTTTTCTCTGTAGAGATAATGTCTCCAAATTTTTAAGGCAAAGACACCCACAACCAACTCAAGATCATGGGTAGGGTAGTTCATTTCATGTGGCTTAAGTTTTCTCGACGCATAAGCAACAACTTTACCCTCTTGCAATAATACACATCCTAACCCCTGATACGATGCATCGCTCCTTTCCAGACTCAGGTTGGGTCAAGACTGGTGCATGAGTCAATACTTGCTTAATCTAACCGAAACTACGTTGCTGCTCCTCAGTCCATTCAAAAGGAATATCCTTCCATAGAAGTTTGGTTAACAGTGCTGCTATTATAGAAAATCCCTTGATAAATCTTCTGTTATAACCAGCAAGACCGAGAAAACTACAAACTTAACCAACAATCTTTTGTGGTCTCCACTCCACTATAGCTTGAATCTTCTTTGGATCTACTTGAATACCTTCAGCAGAAACTACATGCCCTAGAAAGAAAACTTCGGTGAGCTGGAACTCACACTTACTAAACTCTTGATTCTTGGAATAGATCAATATGTCATCTATGAATACTACCACAAACTTATCAAGGTAGGGTCAAAAAACCCAGTTCATGAGATCCATAATGGCAGCAGGTGCATTGGTTAACCCAAAGGGCATAACCAAGAATTCGTAGTGGCCATACCTTATACGAAAGGCGGTCTTAGGCATATCACATTCTTTAACCCTCATTTGATAGTATTCAGACCTTAGGCCGATCTTGGAAAAGACGGTTGCATCCTTCAGCTGATCAAACATATCGTCAATTCTTAGTAAGGGATACTTATTCTCAATGGTGAGCTTATTCAGTTGTCAGTAATCAATGCAAAGGCGCATAGATCTGTCCTTTTTCTTGATAAAAAATAGGAGCTCCCCAGGATGAGGAACTCAGTTGGATGAAACCTTTATTTAATAGGTCTTGAATCTATACTTTGAGTTCGGTGAGTTCAACCGGTGCCATCTGATAAGGTGCAATAGAAACTGGAGTGATTCTAGGTTGCACTTCAATCCCAAATTCAACTTCACGGGGTAGTAAACCCGAAAGCTCATCAGGAAATACATCAGGGAATTCTTGCACGGTGTCTATATTTTGCAACTGAGGTTCTTCCTTGCTTGCAACATCATATAACAACAATCTCTTGCCTCTAGAGTCCTAAAGAGTTACACTCTCCTTACCAATGCCTCTAAGATACAATTTTCTTTTTGAACAATCCACCCAGGCTTGATGCTCTCCAAGCCAATCAAGCCCCAAAATAACATCAAACTCATGGATAGGGAGGGCCATGAGGTTGGCCGAAAAGGTATCCCGTGTATCATGAGGGGACAATTTTTACATACTAGTCCAACTATAACACTATCCCTTAAAGGATTGGTTACGGTGATTTTGGAGGCTATGGGTTCAGATGTTAACTTAAATCTTTTAATCAACACAGTTCTAATAAAGGAATCTGTAGATCCAGGATCAATCAATGCATAAACAAGGTGAATATACAATTCAACGGTACCTACGATAATATCTGGATCCTCCCCTCCTCCCTACTCTTCACGTGGTACACTTGAGCTGATGCTTTAGATTCTTGTCGATTAAGAGTCTTTGTAGAGCCATCAGATCTCCCGAAAGCTCCCAATGTAACTTTTCTATCCCTTACCCTTAAAGGACTGAGCAGAGGATGCTAGAGTTACCGATGTAGATGACTTGGAAGTGTTCATCGGACAATCTTTGATATAGTGACCTTGCTCACACAAAAGAAACATGCCCGAATTGTCTACGGCATTGTCCTGTAGGGTGTCTCCTCTGACAAAAATTACAAATGGGATGTTGAAACTCTTGACTTGAACCTCTAGTACTCTTAATAGAGGTTGTTCTTGCAGCAGATTGGGACATAGCTTGTGGTTTAGCAAAATTGCTCGATCGAGAGAATTGGTGATAAGGCTGTTGCTTGAATGTTTGTTGCTTGCCCTTCTTATATGGAAAAGGTGGGCGAGAGTCATCTCGAGGCCTTTTCTCAGACCACGATAGCCCACTAAACCTCTATGACCTTTGGGCAGCTTCAGTAAAGATTGCTCGATTCACGAGCTCTTGGAAATTCGTAAATCCTAAAGCAGTGAATAAGGGTCTAAGCTCGTCGCATAGACCTGCAACAAACATCCTGCACTTCTCTTCTTCTTTTTTATGTATTCAGCTCCATACTTGCAATACTTGCAGAAGTCATGGATGTACAACTCCACCAGCGTTCCTCCTTACTTAAGGTGCAGGAAGATATCCCGCCTTTCTGCCAGGTAGTACTCACTGATATACTTTTTTCTGAACTCACGTAGGAAGAACTCCCAGGTTACAACTTTCTCGGAAGCAGTAAGTATAGTGGTTTCCCACCAATGTAAAGCTTCGTTTACCAACAAGGCCAAGGCACACTTGAGCTTGTACTTATTCGAGCACTGTAACTGCTTGGTCAGAATTTTATGGTGCTGTCCAACCAATATTCTGCTGAAACACCCCTAACCCAACTCAGGAGTAAACCGAATTAGGAAGTGTTACGGAACAACACTCAAACAAACATATAACATTGAAACGAACATACGACAACTTTGCACTTCACAAATGAGCATACAATCAAAATTTAGGGTAATTTGAAACTTTTTATAAGATTGATAGGTCTTCGACTTTAAATCACATGCAACAAAAGTTTTCATATACTAAGTAAAAATATTTCAAGTACTAGCCCATAACTTGCGCTTATAATTTAGGTATTTCAGACTATAATTTTTTTATTACCAAACATATAATCATGGTAAGCATTTGAACCTCAAACATATATACAACATAGCTTAATTCAACTCTAGACAAATACTTATAACCTTTGCATAGCATGATCAAACTAAATTCATTGACCTTTAAACCTTTACTTATTCTAATCGTTAAACTAGCCTTTTTAACTATAAAATTTTTGCTAAAGGTTTAACTTAATAATTATATATTTTAGTTTGCAACGCAAATACAAATAAGATGGTTAAGCAACTTAAGAGTCTTACAGATAAATATCATCACATCGAAGTCAATACATAACAATCATTAATTATTAGCATAACAATTGTTTTGTTTATAACTTTTAATCTTATTCAAGTTATCAGGTGTCTTACCAAATCATTCATGACTTCAAATAGTAAGCATCATAATTCACGTGATTTCCAAAGGGTAAAACATTCAATTATACCACTAGTATAACTTAGCTCTCAAGCAACTACTAACTTTTACTAATAATCGAATCATACACAACAAGCAATTACCAAGAAATAATAAAGGCCCAATACAAACTTGAATACTTATTAGGCTTATACGCATGATAAGCCAAAAAGAAATCTAAATACTTAATGCATGCTTAACCACTAAGTGCCACCAACTAGGAGTACACAAAAGGATTACAAACATACATCCTGGTCCTTGTGATCTTGTCCAAGCTCTCTAGATAATCGAAGGAAAGATTACCCTGAAATATTAAAATGAAGAAGTAAGCAATTGCTTAGTGAGGAAGCTTACAGAGCTTAAACATAAATAGCAAATAAGTTATCTTTCACTTCAAGAAGCAAGAATTCATGTAATATAAGCTTAAACAAGACTAGGTTCATAAGAGGTTAAATCATTCGAATCAAAGATACTAAAGAAATAACCACATATGTGATCACTCCAACTTACATTCCAGTCGAATAGTTTTGCATAAGGTTATGCAAACTCAACTAGATTCTAACTTAAGTAATTTATCATTTCAATTAATCATAATAACCTTATACCAAAACCACTCCCAATTGAATGGTAACCTGGTTACATTATAACCACTTATTTGTTAAAACAATTTATCTCGATTCTTTAAACAGATGAGCTTAAAGCATTTTGTTTCCTTATTAACATATCTTAACAATTTATAAGTTACTTGTCATGTAAGATATTAAACATAGCATGTCAAAGGCATAAATTACTTGTCATGTAAGACATTAACCGGAGCTTCTCAAATCATATTTAGGATATATATATATATATATATATATCCAAAACACTCAAATACAATATGGTTTATGTGCAAAATAGTTTTTCAAATTCATGTACATACTTACATATGTTGAAACATTCACTATATACTTGTTCTAACTCAAAACAGTCTATTGATCTTGTATATACAAAAGACATCTAAAATAGTCCACAATATACCTAAATTCATTCAAATCAATCCACTGTTCTTGCATACAAATAAATACATCAAAAACACATGTTTCATATATTAATTCAAAACTGTCCTCTAAGCACCCATATACAAATTTACAATCAAAACAGTCCATTAGACACTTGTATTTACTCAAAACAGTCTTTAAAAGTTTTCCAAACAGTCCATATTTTTATTACAAAATGACCCCTCAATTAAACTTCCAAAAACAGTCCTTATAGTTTCCAAAATAGTCTAGATTTTAATTATAAAGTAACCCCTTAATTAAACTTTCAGAATAATTCTTATAGGTTCCAAATCCCATTTTGATTTCCATTTAATCCTTCGGTTTAGCTTACAAACCAACCCAAAATTATTGCAAGAAAACAGTCTCTACATATTATCAAGACCCTCCCTTGTTTTAATTACTTAAAACACTTTCTAATAATAGTTTACAAGTAGTTTAATTATCTAGAATAATTCTTAATCATTTCACAACAGGACTTACTCATGGCCAGTTTAATTATTTCCATGCGAACAATCTAAACCACAATTTAACCATGAATTACCTTATCAATCAAGTTTAATATCATAACTTTGTTGCAAAGTCATATAACATGGCAAATTCAGCAAGTATGTCATTCAAATGACCATGAATTTCACCATACATGTATATTCAAAAATTTCGTAAGAGATAATACATATGTTTAACAAGCTTCACACATATACTCAAGACAATTTTACAATTTAACCAAAAATTCACATCATAAAAAGAAATTTCACCATACTATTCTTTTAGTCCCAAAACATGCATAATTCAAGGTTTATCTCCTCAACAATCTAACTATCTAAGAACACCTAAATTAACTATAAGATCAAACGATGATTCACTCTAACACTCAATTTATTTTAAATAAATTCCTAGTATCTTAATTGTGTTGCAAGGTCACAATACAAGACAATTTAAAGCATGTACATCAATCGAATGACCAATAACTTTCTCAATAAATATATAACCCAAATTTAAGAAAAAGACATAAACATCTTGTAAGTTACTCATGTGGTTCAATCTAATATCTGAATCAATGATCAAATTAAGGATATTCCTTAACATGATTTAGTCATTTACATACTGGTAAAACATAACATATAAGAGTTTAGCAACCACTTTATTACTGAACCAATTATACATATATATATATATATGTTTCTTATTACGTAAGTTATTTCACTATACCAAAGTTTATCTTACGAACCCTTGTGGTTTCTTTTCAACATAGTTTTGTACTTAAGTGTTTACATATATGTAATCAATTAATTCTTTAATTATACTTGGCATATAAGATATCAAGCCTAACACATCAAAATCAAGGATTATTTAGCATACAAGACATTAAACTTATCATATCAAAATCATGTGATATTTGTCTCATAAGTGGTCTGATAGCCTATTTGTTATGATTGCGAATTTCATTATTTTCCTTTTTAACATAGCCTTGAGAATCGAATTACAGCCTAGGTACATGAATACCCAACCAACTGTCGCCAAACATAATGGTACTCATAGTACCGGTCAATCCCTCATACTGTCGCCAAATGACCACAACACTTCCCTACACTGTCGCCAAATAAGGACCGTAGTCCACCCTAAGCACGAGCTCTATGGACTCTATGGCATGCCAACTATACCTAAGACTGACTCAAGACCAAGGCTTTCACATTTATCATTTTTTACTAAAAACCGAGTGAGCATAGCTCCTTAGCATGATATCGTATCAATAAACTCATTACTCTTTTTCAATTTGGGTATATATTCACCTCATGTTAACTTCTCAATATAGATGAGCATTGCCCATATTCTTATAAACATGCCACCAAGGCTTATTTCATAGTATATCACAAGTTCAACCATATATTTCGTTCGAACAAGGGTATATTAAGTGAACATAGATCATTGTTATTCATTTCAAAGGTAAGCATAGCTTCAAATTTCTTATACTTACAATAAGGCTTAAGTCTTCTCATGTCAAGCTTGAACATATGTACATTTATATGCATAAAATTCAACCGTATAACATGCTTTTAACCAAATTCATATCATATCATAGAGTACTTTTCAATAAAGTACTTACCTTATATACAAAGCTTAGCAATACTAGCACCATTTGACTTTAAGAGCATGCAAAATCAATTAAAATAAAATAAAAATGCTCGGAATAGTTTCACTCTATCCAAGACTTAAACTACACTCACATATTACTCCATGCTAGTTTTGTTTCCGAGCAACGATCCGCTCTTTGCTTATCTACGGTTTGATCTATCTTAGCCCTTACACCTTCAAATACTTCTTGGTCTAATATTACAAAGGATGCAACCATGTATTAGGACAAATTCTAACAATTATACACTGGTAGAACTAAACAATTACTTATGAGTAAGTACAATTTCAAAAAAAGTAGTCCACACATGATCACCATAGTATAAGACAATCCCAATTACATTAATATGCATGTACATACATAAAATAATTCTTAGTATGATTATGCTGGAATAAAAAATCCTATTATGTAACAAAATAGTCTCCCCTGTTTTCAAATCATTAAAATCAGTCCTTGAACTTTTCAAAACAGCCCCCTTTGCATTTGTATACCTGTAAAACCATTTCCAACTTACATATATCCTTATAAATCAGTCCTTAAACCATTCAAAATAGTTTTAAAACATTTCCTTTGTGATCAAATTAGTATTCGACAACTTCCATTTTCACCAAAACAGTCCTAAGATTAGTGTTTACAAACATTTCTTAATGAAGGCTACCAAGTAGTCTAATTATACCATTAAACCATAAGGTCTCACCATAATTCGAGTCTAATTCTTTCAACCAACAAGTACCATAGACATGCTAGAATTCATATCACAAAGATTTCATCACCGAGCCATCTTAACCCAATAATTATGTTGTAATTTCACCAAAACACAGTCACTTAACATGATATCTTTAACTATTCTAAATGTAATTTTCTTAATTTTGAATTCAAGGGCTCTACAATTTTATTCATGCATTATCATGAGATAAATTCATAGTTATCCTTACACATAAAGGTTCTAATTAGAAGGAAAGAAGGATCGAATTACCTTCTTTTCTATCTACTCGATCAAAACTCTAGCAAGAACATCTAAGAATACTCAACACTTCAAGCCCTCAAGAAACTCTCTCTCAATTTGTCTCCCATGGTGTTTTTCGGCTTTGATAAAGAAGATGGCAGCTTGATAATTCTTCTCTTGGCCGAATCACCCACTACTCACACATAAGTTAATTTGGTTTGGACATGTGTACAAGTCCTTGTACACATCTTTGTTTGGCATGCAAATCTCAACTTAACCATATATTTCGGTTTAATCCTTCCAATATTTCTATCCACATTTCCTTTACTTCTAAAATGGTCCTAAACTATTTAATTAATCTTCATGTAACACGTTTTAAATGATCAGTTTAACAATAAAATTAATAGAATAACCCTTTTTAATTTAGCTATCAACTTGATTAAACTAGGTCCTTGACTCATTCAGTTATTAATACTAAAGATATCCTTAATCCAATTTAATCATAATAAGGTTATGCATACTCCTAGGTTATATTTTGGGATGTTACATCTGCCGTCTCAAGGTCTTTACCAGCCTTACCTGTAAAGGTAGTAGCTCAGTGCCGTGCTAGTTTATAACAGGAGCTTGGGACATAGAACTAGCAGCTATAGAAGATTGTGCAGTCTGCTCGAATTTAAGGGTGGTCATAAACTGTTTGAACATCTCAGTCATGTTCTTGTAGCATTCAAACTGAGTAGTCAGTAATATTGGTTTGGGGTTTAATTGTTTTTGCGGTGGAACTTGTGGATTTGGAGGGTCTTCCCGATTCTCTCCTCACCATGAGTCGATGAAGAAGTAGTAAGCTCAACATCCTCAGGAGCTTTATCGGAGTCAAACATCTTATACTATAAAAGGAAAAAGGATTAGATTAATCGAAAGTCATAATATACACAATAATAAACTCCTAGGTGGCATATACAATAACTATGCAATGGACTTCAGTTTAGTCCTAGAATCGACAAAACTCTAGCTCTGATACCTCAAATGTAACACCCTTTTCCTGGTCTGGTAAGAAGCCAGGCCAAAAAACGTTATAGATGGACAATACGGTGAACAATTTATTAATTCTGGTGACTTGAACATTATACAATAACTTATCATTGTTTGATTCGATACAATGAATACTTATGATCAACATAAATTAGGCCAAATTATAATTAAAGGACTATTTGGCGACATACACAAATTTAGGGACTAAATTGTAAAAAAATTAAAATACAGGAACTTGTCTAAAATTAAAGTTACCCATGTGAAATTCAATATTTGATTATTGCACATATAAATTCCCATCATGATCAGAGTTCATTAGTAACCTTAATTAAGTCTATAAGATTCGGTGACCAATTTACAACATTTTGAAACCTTTTAAAATAACTTTTAACCAACTTACCTACTACCGTACCGATACTCAAAGAGGCCGTATCGGTACACCTATGTAATGGTCGTTAAATTAGTTACATGGGTTAAGAGCCGTACCGGTATGGGTTCATCCGTATCGATACGCTATGTAGGAATCAAATTCCAAAACTGACCAGCCGTACCAAAATGCCTAAAATCGTATCAGTACGCATGGTCAATGTTTAAAAGGTCAACTATCACGATCGATACAGTGTTGATACGGAGCTACAATATTTTTCTAGTGGCTAACACCTGTACCAATACGCCTAAGTGCGTATCGATACACCTTAATAACTGTGTCCCAAAATACACACCCGTACCGATACGCCATCACCCGTACTGATTCGGATATACCTATAATGACACATTTAGTCTCGTTTTTCGACAAATTAAGGACCTTAACCTTGTCCAAATTTTACAAGCAAGTTTTTAGCCACTTAAACTATGTACATGCCAAATTTCATGATTTTACGAATATGTTTACCATGATTTCATATATGAGTGTACTATAGACCATTTTTAGTGTTTTTAACATCAACCAATATGCCTTATCTCATACTTTAACTCTTTTAACATGATAAGCAATATGTACATACAACATGGGCTAAACTAACATGTCTATACCCTGTGCCACCTTTCTAGGAGTTTAAGGATAAAGTTTACATTACACGTAACTTGGTGACTTTCTTCAAAACGTCCTAGCTCCGATCCTCGATTCAAAAAACTTTTAACCTGAAAATGTATGAAAATAAGATGCATTAGGCTTACTTATCCTACTGAGGTACTCAATAACTATAACATGAATATCAATGATAACAATGACATGTATAGCATTGTAAATGCATCTCAAGTCAGATTTTGACGATACTTGCAATACTTATTCAACTTTTTCCTTGGGTAGGCATGTAATGTGGATACGCGAATTCCCAACCAACATCACCAACAATAAATGGTCAATATCCTCCAACATCGCCAATAAGACCAACACTAACACATCCCGCCAGCATCGCTAGATAGAGCCTTAGCTCAAGGACTGTAGTCCACTCCATACCAAGGAGCTCATGAATTCTATGGCATGCCAAATTTATCCCATGTCCATTTGTATCCAAGGATTCAATGCTTAGGCCAATATCAATAACAATAAAAATATCAATAAGAATAGCAATAACAATAACGGCAGCCATGACAATGTCAATGTAGCCTTAACAATATACCATGATCAACGAGGCCTTTATCAATGTTTCAATAATATCAATGGAAATACAATGATTCAATGATTAACCTGACAATGAAATATGCTTACCAATGATACCTTTGACATGGAAACAATATTTTCATACCTTGTTTCCAATGATGGAATGCAATAAACCAATATAATGACATCGAGATAGGCACCTAGCTAATCTCGAGACTCTGAATACACTCACCGATATTTTCGAGGCTTTCAAGGCTCCCGGATGGCAACTCCTTTATTCTTGAACTTGGTATAATTGGAAGGATTTGGTGATTCTTCACCTTGATTTTCTTGAGCTACAAAGAAATAGGAATTACATGGATTTCAATGTCGATAATAAATTCATAGCTACTCATTAGCTATGAAAAACAATAATGAATAAGCTATGTTATCCCTAGGGATTTTTCTAGGGTTCCTTGATTCTTAAACTTCGAATTAAACATGGTTTAGCCATGGAATCAATAAATTAATTAAGGGGAATTTCTTACCCAATTGTTGGCTATAATCTATGATCAGGAAACTTAAGAAAATCAAAGCTTGAATTACTCTCCAATGGGGGCTTGAGCTTTGCTTAGCTAGAGGAAGAAGGTGACTTAATGGTGAGGTGCTTACTTGAGAATGAACTGGGTAGGCTTTCTACCCTTAATTCATTCTTTTAATTGTTTAGTTTTTCTTTGGATGAAGGAATCTCATCCCAAATGACCACGTAGGTGGTGACTAATATTGAGGAGGGGCTAACCGCAAGGTTAGTCCCTCAACTCTTTAATCATTATACTTTTCCCCCCAAGCTTTCAATTTTCTCAATTTGGTCACTAAAACAAACTTCAAAGTTTGCATTAGGGTCTTTAAACAATACCAATACTTAATAGGGATTCAATATTTTAATAATTGACAACTTGGTTAAAAGTTAATACTGTAATTTGACTTTTCAGTGTAAAATTTCTGATTGCCAAAATTAAATTTCGACTAAGCTCGGTTTTGGGGTGTGACATCAGTAATAGAGTATTGACCCGAGTCATGGACCTTGGTGTTGGGTTAGATAATTAGACCCATTGGGCCAAGTTTGGGCTTAAGTGATTGGGTTTTGGACCTTGTACACTTGAGAAGGGACCGTTATATGAATGGGGGAAATCATGAAGGATCGATGTTGTAAATAAACCCTTTTTAAAAGAAATGGATGTTCTTCATTTCCCCTTGTCTTCATGTGTGTGGTTGGGGGGACAAAAAGGTGGGTTGTGATATCACAATTTCTTTCTCAGCTTTTCTCATATTCTTTTTCCTATCATCTTCTCCATAGAAACTAAGCCACCAAAGCTTAATAGATTCAAGCTTTCTTCATCTTTCCTTTCATTCAAGGGCCAATTTTTTAGTATGTTAATCTCCTCATCGTAAGCTTCCAGAAAAGTATATTTTCAAAGGAAAAAGGGGTAAGTTCTTCATTATGGGTTTTTGAGGAAGTTAAGCTTTTAAAGCTTTTCCTTTGGATTAAATGTTGTATTTTCATAGTTAATCTTCTCTATAATGCTAGTATGAGCTTTGGTACGAATATCTTTTTTATGTGGTATGTGGAAGGGGTTAAAGAGCTTTTTCAAGCTTGGGCCAAGAGAAAAGTTGAAAGAGCTTAGAGTAAGAGTGCATTCCGCAATTTTGGCTTAAGGTCAGTACATCTCTGACTCCTACTCTTCTTGAGGATCATAAATTAATTGCCTTTCTTGATTTTATGGTTTAGGATTGCTAGTTTGGTGTTAAGGTAGCTTTAAGCCTTGTTAATGGTAAAATCTCAGATTAAATGTTAGTAAGGTGTAAATGTTAGAGTATTCCCAAAGACCAATCATAAGATGATTGTAAATGACATTTGTTTTTACCTTGTTTATTCAAAAAGAGGCATTGTCATTATTATTTTCAGTTACAATTCTACGTGCATAAACAAATAGAATTATAATAAAGTCCTTAGAATAATATGGTTATTCTTAAATGTCCTTAGTCGAGTATTATTGTGGGCATAGACAAAAATAATGCATTAACACTGATATGTAGTTAATTGATGACAAAGTGTTGTCATTGACATGGAGATGCCAAAATCAATATATAAGTATGTGTTAGAGAATGACATACTGGACTGACCCGATATGAGCATGTTTCTTGGATTATTATGTGGCCGTTACAACATTGCTCATAGTGATAACTACATGTAATATTCTCAGACTTGAGATCATCATTATTTCAACATCATGAGTGACATATTTTGATACAATCAAACGTGTGTCGTAACTGACTACACTATAAAGATTGATATTAGATATGTTACAATCTATGTAGTGGGATATGGTTGATTAAGATAGGATTTGTCCCTCCTACATAATAGGAGTAATATTGTAGGCCACGTGATTGAGTGAGACTAGAAATACATGTCCATACTCGAATAACTGGATATGAGATATTATAGTTATTTGTTTATAATAGTCTACTCAAGATATCAAGAATTATTAGGTGGACTATACAAGTGTGACTATTCCATGACTTGTGTCCAATCTAGATATAAAGACAAAAGGATGTAATACATGAAAAGTGTTAATCATGAAGAGGTTATGTCGAATCACGATTTCTTGTAACTTAGGTGACAATGACATATTGCTAGATGTCACTAATTGTTTGTAATAATAGAAATGTTCTAATATTTACTACTAATGTTACAAAGAACCTACATGGTCACACCCACAGTTGAAATGAACATATATTAAACGAATTATATATGTACAAGTTTTTTGTATATGAATTTAGTTAAATTAATATATATTTGATATATATAATTTAACTATTGGATAAATATTAAAAGAAAATAATTATTGTAGTTATGACTCTTTTAATATATAAATAATATAATTCGATTTAAATTAATATATATATTGAAATCCTAATTAAGGTTGAATTGAGATTATATATATTAATATATATATATATATATTGAAATCCTAATTAAGTTGAATTGGGATTATATATATTAATATATATTGAAATTCTTATTAAGTTGAATTCAGATTATATATATTAATATAGATATATATTACAGTCCTAATTAAGTTGAATTGGGATTATATATATTTAATATATATATATTGAAATTCTAAATAAAGTTAAATTAGGATTATATATATTAATATATATACTGAAATCCTAATATGAGTTGAATTAGGACTACAAAGGCTATATAAAATCATGAGAGATCTAGCAGTCATTAATGCTTCTTAAAAAACCCCTCTAAATAGTTTAGAGAGTTTTATATGCTCGTTTCAACAGGATGAACTATGTAAAGGCCAGAGCATTATCGTTGCGGCTTAGGACTCAACATCGTAGAATCATGATTGGATATCTATCTCTTCGAAATTCAGAATTCCAGATTTTAAACATGTAATTCTTTGCCCTTATTCACCCCGATTCGTTCCTCGTACATGGATTTCTAGTGGTGATCGCTGGATATTTTTTCTGCTGCGCCATAGGGTGTACCGGTGTAACCCAACAGTGGTATTAGAGTCACTTGTACGATACAGATTCGGGTTTTAATTACTTGGGTTATGTAATTGTATGAGATACATGTTATTTTTTTTTATTTTTTAGCGAATATATGATATCTGTACGAGCAAATCGATTCAATCACGGTTAATCTGTTAATCTAGTTAAAAGATGTTCCTAATATCAATGATTAAGAGTTAATCATCAGGATCTTTGTCAATAGGGTTTGAAATATTATATGTTAGTTGTTAACATATTCAATATGTAGTTTTAGGGTTTTAGATGTTAGGTGTTAACATACACATGTTATAGTTATATATTTGTCTAATGGTTAGTCTATAGATTTCGTACGGGGAAAGTAACAAGAGTTGCTTTAGTTAAAACCTCGTGAATTTTAAAATCTTGAAAAACACGATAATGTTGATAAAAGTTATCAAATCATGAGGTTTCTTATGTAGCAATTAAGATTCTAATCTTTAAAAATTTCACGCCGCTGACCGGTTAGCAGCACCCCCGCCGACGGCCCCGTAGCCGTCAGACCCCTACAAGGGGCTTCGCTCCTTGACCCCTACGTAGGAACAATCTGGTAAAAACTTAATAACAAACTGCATCGTTATTATGTTTGATATGCACGGTGTTTGGAATACATGGTTATAATTGTAGCGATGTCCGTTTCGCTAAAAAAACAAAGTTTTCAAAGTGTTTGTGGTTTTTCGGATATAAAATGTTTATTCTGTGAGGGTTTTAAAAAACCACGTTTTATTTAGAAATTGGAGTCGCCACCGGCCACTTAGGTAGGCCTGACACCATAAAACCAGAGATTTGAAAACTATTGGGTTCGGGAGTCGGTTACGGATGGGGAAGGATTAGCACCCCCACACTGCCCAAAATTGGTACTTTAATAATTACCGCTTTATTAATATTAAACTTTCCGGATTAAAGTGACGATTAAATTAAAATTTGGTTATAAGTGCGAGTAAATTTTAAAGGCCCTGTTATCCGAGAGTAAACGCCCAACCACCATCACTACGCCTGATACTGGCCCCGTTTACGCTCAGATAAAAGGACACCGCATTGACAATTTATATTCCATTATGCAACCTTAAAAAGCAAAATAAATACAAAACGATAAAAATATAAATAAATACTAATATAATAAAATACTAATCCAACCTAAATAAAATACTAATCCGAAACATACATACATAAATATTAATCTAACACAAAAAACAAATCTAACATAAATAAAACATTAATCTAAAACACAAATAAATATTAATCTAACACATAAATAAAAACGAATCTAACATAAATAAAATATTAATCTAAAACATAAATTTAAAATATAAATAAATACTAATCTAAAACATACATACATAAATACTAATCTAACTCATAAATAAAACAAATCTAACATAGATAAAATGCTAACATTCATAAATATTAATCTAACACATAAATAAAAAACAAATTTAACATAAATAAAATATTAATATAAAACATAAATTTAAAACATAATAAATACTAATCTAAAGCATAAATAAACGTACAAACTAAAAAGAGCATAATTTTAAATTAACTAATATTTCATTAAATTATAAAAATTACAACACAAATAAAAGGGAAAGAAAATATACCTAATTAGGAGCTCGAATGACGAACCCCGACTGAACCCCCACTAAGATCTACCACGACCTCTCCAAAAATATTAACTAGATCAGATCCAAAATAGGACCCCAATCGAATGTTGGATCGAACCAACTGGGGCCGAGGGCACTGCCCCCAACCCCGGCCAGCCTTGCGGCCGACCTAGCTCCCAATTGGGGAGCCAATTTCATGGCAAATTTGGCGTGATTCATTGTGTTGTGGCTGCCAATTGCAAGCCTTTATATAAGCAAGGGGTGGGGTTGGGGGTAAGACGTGGAGCACCCTACTCCACGCAATCTCCTTTCTTTTTTTTTTTTTACTTTTTTAATTAATTATAATATTTTTTATATTATATTATTATTATTATTATTATTTTGATTTTTTTATTAATTTTATAATAATAATAATAATATTATTAAAATAATACTAATAACACTAAAACCTGGTCAAAAATGAGTGATTACAGTTGCCCCTCTTTGCTTGTTATTGTGAAACGAGGACAAAGCAAATATCAAAAGCACTCATTTTTGACCTACTTTTTTGTCTTTGGCTTCGGAATCACGTGTTCTTCTGGAACTCTCCGCTCTTCCTTAGCTGAATTTTTAGGCTTGTAAGTTCTTCCTATATAGAACTTCTTCACCTTCTGATCTTGGAACTATAGGTCCTCCTTATATAAAACCTTTCATTCTGAAGTCTTGAGTTACGAGTCCCTCCTATATAGAAATTTGCACTCTGAGACGGTAAAGCTTGGAGTCCTTCCTATATAGAACTCTTCACCTTCAACGCTGGTTTCTTCTATATAAAACCTTTTGCGCCACATATGGATTCTTCCGACTGAGAGTTCCCCCTGTATAGAACTGCTAGTCTTCAAACCCTGGAGCCGCCAGTCTTTCCTATATAGAACTTTTAGCTTCTGAAATTTCGGAGCTACGAGTTCTTCCTATATAAAACCTCTCACTCTAAGACAGTAAAGCTCAGAGCCCTTCCTATATAGGACTCTTCGCCTTCAACACAACGGGTTTTCCCTATATAAAACCTTATATGTCATGGGTGAATTCTTTCGGCTGGGAGTTCTTCCTATATAGAACTGCTAGTCTTCACCCTGGAGCTGCAAGCCCTTCCTATATAAAACTTTTAGCTCCTGAAGCCTCGGAGCGGCATATTCTTCCTACATAGAACCTCTCGCTACGGGAGCTTGAAAATATAGGCCCTTCCTATATAGAACCTTTATCTTCGAATTTTTCTTTTCTCTTTTTTTCTCTTTTTTCTCTTTTTCCTTTTTCTTTTTCCCTCTTTTTCTGCTTTTTTCTCTTTTTTCTTCCTTTTCTCTTATCTTCTTTTTTTCTATCTCGTTGTTTTTAACAAGGCTGTTGATATCTTTGGACTTACGCTACTTAAGGTTGCCGCATCATGCCCAAAGGACTTACTAATGGCCCGAAGGACTTATCACCATGCTCGAAAGACTTACTGGTGGCCCAAAGGACTTAACACCGTGCCCAAAAGACTTACCGATGACCCGAAGGATTTAACATCTGGGTCTCACGCTGCTATGGCTGCCTATTTTTCTGGACTCAAGCTACTAAGGCTATCGTATCATGACCGAAGGACTTATTGATGGCCCGAAGAACTTATCACCATTCTCGAAAGACTTTCTGGTGGCCCGAAGGACTTAACACCGTGCCCGAAGAACTTACCGATGACCCGAAGGATTTAACATATGGGCCTCACGCTGCTATGGCTGTCGATCTTTCTGGACTCACACTACTAAGGCTGCCACATCATGCTCGAAGGACTTACTGATGGCCTAAAGGACTTATCACCATGCTCGAAAGACTTATTGGTGGCCCAAAGGACTTAACATCGTGCCCGAAGGACTTACCGATGACCCGAAAGATTTAACGTCTGGGCCTCACGCCTCTATGGCTGCCGAACTTTCTTCTCTTTAGTAAATTCTTTGACAATTCTTCAAATACCTGTCTAAAAACAAGCAAAAATTGACATGTCGCTATCTATATGATGCGTGCAATGTCGTGCTTTTTTTCTTCTTCTCCTTTCCTTATTTTTTATTTTTTTTTTATTTTTTCTTCTCTCTTTTCTCTCTTTTACCTCTTTCTTCTTCTTCTCTTTTTATCATCATTTTTCTCTCACTCTCTTTTCTTTCTTTTTCTTATTTCTTCTCTTTTTCTGTTCGCTTTCTTTTTGTTCTAAAGTCTTACACCCTGAAAGGTCGTTCCTCAGATTTCTTCATCTCTTTACTTTTTCACTGTATGCTCTTAAATCCTCATTTGATCAATCACTTCGAATCTAGACTAACATGCTTTCAAACCTTTTGTGCAGAAGGCTTTCTTGTCTTCGGGGTTATCACCCGTCTTCATAAATGATATTCTAGTTCTTATATTATTCTTATAAGAGCCCTTGTCATCTTCTTTACTTGGCGTTGCCCCATTCAACCACGGGCTTCACTGCTTTGAATTTTTTGACCCATCATACAGAGCCTTGATCTATTTCTAGTCACCAGGGTGAGCCAAAATGCTTCCATCCCCTGAGCT
The DNA here is from genome assembly GCA_019671005.1 of Hibiscus mutabilis. Classification (NCBI taxonomy): domain Eukaryota; kingdom Viridiplantae; phylum Streptophyta; class Magnoliopsida; order Malvales; family Malvaceae; genus Hibiscus; species Hibiscus mutabilis. The sequence goes on from CM033738.1 coordinate 31,636,351, forward strand.
CATCCTTGATCTTCTCGTAGCATTTCGACGGGAACTAACTCTCGGTCCCTATGCTTTAAATCTCATCATCATTCATTTTTAAAGTAATGCAAAAGGCAATTTACTTATGTATATTTCAAAAAAATAATGATTGTTTGAAAAGATAACAGTCATTTTGAAAATCACAACTTGGAGGGGATACCAAACATTTTGAAAACATTGTTTGGGACAAATGGTAAACATCCTCTTTTTTTTAAGGACCAAACATTTTTTAAAAAATTAACATTTGGAGAATGGTAAACAAAAATCGAAGTATATTGCCAAACATTTTTAAAAACTAATGTTTGGGGGAAAATGGTAAACATCAAAACTTTGGGAGAAAATGTCAAACCTTTTAAAACATGTTTGCCCCCAAAATATCAAACACCATAGCGCATATGCTTCAAGTTTCCAGAGATCAACTCTAATGAAGCGCATATTTAGAAGATCTTGACCATTGTGGACATATATTCCAATGTATAGTTTATTCTAGTCTAATAGGCTTTCGAGAGGAACAACCCTACCTAGTTTCTACCCCGTTTAAGGTGGCTCTCTTAATCTCACTATCTCACCATGCCCCATCCTTCCCTCATTTGGGTGTCGATCAAGCACTTCGAAGTTTGACGTTCCTTGAAGCAAAGTTAACCCTTATAGGCAGAATGAAATATGAAGACATTCTCATTCAACTTGGATATCTATGGACGACCAGAATGGTCTTTGGGGGCTTGTAACGTAGGTCTTTGGTTTATGGTTAAGTGAAACAGTATTTCTGTACTTGTGTAACTTGGATATGCCCATTATTCCTTCCCTTTTTTGGATCACTCTATACTGCCCATTTTCGGGTTTTCACCCTAGAGTTCATTTCCTTTCTTTTTACTGTAGGCTGCCTTGCATTCTGGTTATATACTGATGTTTGTTTTCTGTTCAAGAATGTTTGATCCTCCAAAACTCCTCGAAACTGAGATTTCTTGAATGAAGGACTACGAATACATTTATGGAAATTCTTGTGATTGGCACGCCCAGATGAAATGTTATTCTTTCTTTCTATTTTTCTATTTTTCTTTTCTTTTCTTCTTTTTCACTTTTTCTCTTGGATCGCTCTAGACTGCCCATTTTTAGGTTTTCACCCTAGAGGTCACTTCCTTCTTATGTACCTTCAAATCAGTGTATTTTGGTTGGATATTGATGTCAGCATGCTCAGGTAAACTACTCTTTTTCTTCATTTTCAGGATCACTCTAGACTGCCCATTTTTGGGTTTTCACCCTAGAGGACATTTTCTTTTTTGAAATTGGCAATCTTCGGGCCGACTTGTCTTGACTTGGCTTCAATTCGAGCTTCTATACTAATTTTCAAAACTGATATTTACTTGAAATGTGGATTCCTTGTGTCTCTTGCTCATAGTTGAAGTCTCGTTCTTGTATTGTTTGATCCGTGTATGAAGCATATACAGTATTCTTTATTTCTCTTTTTCTTTTTTTTCATTTTTTTTCTTTTTTCTTCCTTTTTTCTTTCTCTTATTTTCTTCTTCTTTTTTTATTTTATTTTATTATTTCTTTTCTTCTCTTTTTTTCTTTTCTTTTTTCCCTCTTTTTTTAGACTGCCCATTTTGGGTTTTTAGCATTGAATCTCTTTCTTCTTATTCGAGTCTATGAATGTATCCTCGAATGAACACGTATCTATACTGGGTATTGATGCTATCTTCTGCTCGAAGTTAATTGCCTCTCTGCAGCTCTTTTGATATTTACTCGATCTGGATTGCTTCGGCCTTCCGATTGCCATTTCTCTTCTTTTCTTTGGTTTTTCGTTTGGACATATCCATGTTTTCAACCACTTTCTTCTGATGATTTTCTGATCTTCGTATCTAATCTGTATGGTCTCATCTCTGTCTTCTGGTAAAGTAAAAGAATACCATTCGTCGCCACATTCACAAATGTCTTGAGAAAGCCTTTAGGGGGTAGAGGTTTAGGGTCAACTCTCGTTTCAAGGATCTTAAACGACAAGCGCCTGAGAAGATAAATTCCTAAAATGGGAACTGCCCATTGTCTAAACGCTCGCTTTGTTCCTCTATTGGCCTAAGTAAACTAGCAGATACTCACATTTACAGTATCCCCACAACATTCAATATCTTATAAATATATGCAACTTAGAGTTGATCTTTGGATCTGAAGCAAATGTACTGTTGCATTCAAAATTCGAGGACCTGGTATAGAAATGATATATACATATGTCCATTCAAAAATGCGTGTATATGCATATGGGAGAACAAAAACTACCCCATAAAAATAAAATGTTTAAAGAATCAGAAAATATAAAAATACTTTCTAAATCGAAATGTGATTTGTTATTCTGACAAACAATGAGTTTTTTTTTGAGAATTTCTTTGTGAAATGATGAGAAAACCGTAGGGACCTTTGGGCTATCTCCAGGGTATTAACTCACTCCGGCCCTTTCAAGGTAGTGTAGGCTTGTGCACTTCTCTTGTTTTTCCTTGCTGGATCAATTCTTGTCATGACTTCTTCGTCAACCAACTTCTTGATTTCTTCTATTAACGACCCCAAATTTCTTGGTATCATGCCCCGGGGCCTTAATGTAGAACTCACATGCACTGTATGGATCAAAACTATGGGCAGATGAGCTGGGCGTAATCTTTATCGGCCCGTAGGTAAGGTACTAAACCTTGACCAGATGAGGCCATATGTCCGAGATGGAATACTCCGAATATCTCTAAATATTTACTTGTTCGAGGATTTTTTCTTGGTGATTCGGAGGAATCTGCCTGTCTATCTTCTTCTTTTACGGCCACGCAAACCCTGAAAGTGGTACCCATTTATCTCTGTCTTTCCTTCTGCTCCTAGGCATGTCTGGTCTTTTAAACTTATGTCCCGGAGTGCATGTTCGATTCTTTCTTCGACTGTCATGAAGTCCTCAAAGCTGGCATTCATTTTCCCGAGCACCTTATCAAAAAAAAAATAAGAAAGGTGGCATGGAAGTCACTTTCCTCTTCATCTACGGGAGGCTGCACCTGGGTCGCTAAACACAGACACCTCAAAGCACATTTCTTGAAGCTTTCATCAGGTTTCATCCTCGTACCCTGGAGATACAGATGACTTGGTGCTAGTCCCAAAGCATATTTATGGGCCCAAAACGGCATTGGCTAAGTCTTCCCACGCCTGAACTTGTTCTCTACTCAAACAGTTATACCATATCACGGTAGGTCCTGCTAGACTGTCGAGGAAGCAGTGGAACAGTAATTTATCATTCTCAATGTAGCCCTCCAGAACATGGTTAGGTGAATCTTAGGGCATCTTGTTTCGTCATCATGCGCAAATCTGGGAATCTTTGAAATTCGGAGGAATGACCAAATTAGGGTTCAAACAGAGCTTTCTTGCATCAAAGGCATCAAACTTCTTTTTTTCCCTCTCCCTTTCTCTCGAGTCCATCTTCTAACTGCTCAAATCTTGATTTTTGAGTGTATTCAATTCTTTTATTCACGATAAAACTCTAATTGTTCTTTGGATTACCCCCAAAAATTTTATGCAAGGTAATGATAATGTTATGTAAAATATTCCATGTCTGTACAAAGTAATGCAATGCAATCCTACAATATAAACATGAATGCAGTAAGGTATTGATTCCAAAAGTGATCCCCATAGAACAAAGTTCATTGAGGCCAAAAGGTTTCATTATATCAGATATTGGATATTTACATTTATTGATAAGCTTCAGTGCTTACTTTCTTAACTTCATCCAGTAGTCCGGTCAGCTTGCCTTCGGGGTCCAACACTTGTCTATATTCTGACTAAGCGTGCCACCTTGTTGAGCCGCCTTACTTGCTCGGGTAATATCGATCTTCGGGTCTTTATCTATCCCATGCTTAGTCTTTCGCAGCTTGGAAGTTGTCCTTTCCTACTGAAGAGTGTTGGATTGCCATTGCTCTGTAGTAAACTTGTTTCCAAAACTCTTGTTAATGGCTAAGTTATTCTGTAGCTCATCTCTGGAGACTGTCGTACCTATTCCCAATTTCCTCAAACTTACCTGATAACAGTCTGGCTTGATTCTTGCTTGACTAGTTTCTCTTCTTCTAATATTCTGAGTCATCTTTCAACTGGACAACACCGTTCATCTATTCTTTAAAGGTGACCCAATCTGATATTCTTAAACACTCAGTAAAGCTTCTAGTGATCATTCTGCAAATTTCATTTTATCCAAGTTATCTCCCTCTTATCTGAGCTGAATGAACTCGAAAGAATATCCTTCTCCTGGGATGCCCCTATCTCCGATCTTCAAATTTAACTCGCTTGAGTGACCCACTTCGGTATTACTCAAACTTTGTCTTGGATATCGATTCTTCCTCAACTTTTGCCTCTGAGGTGATTTTAGCTCACTATAGAATTGGGGAACTCCGTCTTCGAAACCTAAAATTCTCACCGTGATAAGATCCTGAACTTGTTCCTCAGGGCCCCGCAATCCTCAGTACTGTGACCCAAACTTTATAAACGGTAACTGCCTCTAGCACGTGTGTCGTAATCTCTCGGATAAGACTGTCTCTTCGCCAGAGACTTCACAGAGGTAATAAGGCTATTGTCGATGAATATTAGGAGTAGTTCGGTGTACCTCATAGGAATTGAGATATACTTCTTTTCATTACTTGCTTCTCGGGTTTCTTCTGGACCGAGCTCTATTTTTTGAAAGCCCAACTCAGACATACCTTCCGTCTGTTTATAGATGCGGATCACAAAAAGGGTTCAATTTGTCGTATTTGGCTGGCTTGGAGGTAGAATTCTGACTATCTCGCTCTCTATTCTGATCCTTAATCGGTTCTTCTTTCGGTTCGATGGATCGCTTACCTTTCGTCAAAGTATTCATCTGATTCATCACGTCTTCCCTCTGCTTCTTTCAACTCTTGCACTTTACTTTGCTCTTTACCAGTACCGTGTCTCCTTACCGTGTCTGACCTGAAGTCTTTAGATGGTTCCTCTTCTATTGTCTCCGATATTATTCTAGGACAAAACCCTGGATCTGTGCCCTCTAATATCTGACCAGACAACCCTTTGCCAACTATGAACGATTTCTGAGATTTGAGAAACCACTTCGGGAATCAATACCCCTATAAATGCGAGAATGTATGCAAATGTGGTGTTGATTCTCGAACAGTCTTTGGAAATCTTTCAATAGAGAAAATGTCTGTTTGCCAGAACTTAATAATGAATTACAGGTAACAGTTGGATTTATTCTAGAGACCTTGACTTCGGAAAGTAAAACCTGTGCTCCACGTCTCGACGTCATCTTCAGGATGATGGAAGACTTTGTCTTCTCCTCTTATTCTATTCCATGGACTCATGACGTCATGATCTTTATTTTGTGGCTTCTGAAAAGGACATCAACAAGTGCAGGCATAATGCAGACAAAACCTTTTCTTCTGTAGATCTGGGTGCAAACGAATAATACGTCTAAACAGGGATGGATTCTATCGGTCCTAGGGGAGTACTTTAAAATTTTTAGGGTTTGAATTAAAATTCTCAATGATCATTTGGTTTAAAAATTTCCCCATTTTTTATTATCAAAAAGTTTTAACTTACTTAAAAAATGAAACTTTTAGGTTTCTTTTTGTTATTATTATTATTCTGAAAGTTTTATGAGGGAAAAAGATTCAAAGCAAAATAATAATATTTTCAATTTTTTTAAATGAGTTAAATTAAAATCTTTGAGATTTTTACAAAATGGTCAAATGTGAAGATTTAAAATTGGGGTTCTGTGGCCCTGACTGAATCTTCTGCGTCGCACGTGCCTTACTATCGTACCGTCTTCTTTCTCGATTGGCCTTTGCTCAACCTAACTTGATACTGTAATATTATCGTTTCTGGCAAAGCATACTTTTTCTATTTTGAAAGCCTTTTAGTTAATTGTTCTTGAATCAACACCATGTCATGATATGCAACATGAATGCAAATAAAGGCGTTGTTTCTGCTGGTAATCACCCTTTCGAACGACTTCTATGGGAATTAAAGGGTCCAGATTACAAAAAGGGTCCATATTACAAAAAGAGTCCCTATTACAAAAAGAGTCCCTATTACAAAAAGTCTTAATTACAAAACAAAGTTCTACACATAAGCCCTAGCTTTACCTCCTAGCTCCTCGACAGCTCTGTGCAACTTGATAAACCATGGTGCTTCTTCCATGTCCGGGGTTACGAAAGGTCGGAGAGTCGCGGCTTCGGTAGCTAAGTCATTCACACACCTTGTAGCTCGTTGTATGTCCACCATCAGGGTCTCGTGTGTATACTTTGGCACTATACGCATGCTTGGAAAATTGTTAGCTCGGATCTGTTGATTAATCTTTAACCAATATCGTACGATTGGATCGATGCCGTCCTTCTTAAGGCACATTTTTTCCATGATGAAAGATTTTCTAATCGGGCAAACCACTTGAATCAACGTCTCTATATAATATGGATGCAATAATAATGCAACAAAAGTATGTGTAAAATAAAAATAAAAATAAAACACAAAAAGAAATGAGTTAGTACCGGATAAAAATAATAAATACATAAATAAAAGGACAAATTAAATAAGGCAAACAAACAAAACAACCTTATTTATCCAGTCTAAAACACCTAAGGTTATCCACATGGCTCTAACAGGGTGGGTTTCTATGTTCTCTACATGCAGTGTTGGTGCTAGGAGGTACCCGAATTGTCCTTGTTGTCCCCTACCAAGGGTAGCAAGGTCCCCGATCATCACCCATTATAGGCTCCTTTCAACCGGGTTCAATTCAGGGGGACCCATTCGCTTATGCCTGCACGAAGGAACGATATCCTTACGAAAGCATAAGGTACTCAAGCCCCGAAGGTACTTGCTAGGCCTACACGGGAGAACGATATCTCCACGAAAGCATTACTGTTTTCCCCCCACTTAAAAAATGGGTTTATATGCCATATTTTAAATGCGTTAAAATAAACGCGCAATTATAACCGAATGTTAATTTAATAGTCACTTTAATCCGGAACTTCTAATATTATTAAAGCGGTAATTATTTGAAAAAGCTTGACTCTCTTAATTTTGTTAAAAAAACAAAAAATGTCCCCAGCGGAGTCGCCATCTGTAGCGATGTCCGTTTCGCTAAAAAAACGAAGTTTTCAAAGTGTTTGTGGTTTTTCGGATATAAAATGTTTATTCCGTGGGGGTTTTAAAAAACCGCGTTTTATTTAGAAATTGGAGTCGCCATCGGCCACTTAGGTAGGCCGGACACCATAAGACCAGAGATTTGAAAACTATTGGGTTTGGGAGTCGGTTACGGATGGGGAAGGATTAACACCCCCACACCGCCCAAAATTGGTACTTTAATAATTACAGCTTTATTAATATTAAACTTTCCGGATTAAAGTGACGATTAAATTAAAATTTGGTTATAAGTGCGAGTAAATTTTAAACACCCCCACACCGCCCAACCACCATCAGTACGCCTGTTACTGGCCTCGTTTACGCTCGGATAAAGGACACCGCATTGACAATTTATATTCCATTATGCAACCTTAAAAAGCAAAATAAATACAAAGCGATAAAAATATAAATAAATACTAATATAATAAAATACTAATCTAACCTAAATAAAATACTAATCCGAAATATATATACATCAATATTAATCTAACACATAAAACGAATCTAACATAAATAAAACATTAATCTAAGACACAAATAAATATTAATCTAACACATAAATTTAAAACATAAATAAATACTAATCTAAAACATACATACATAAATACTAATCTAACTCATAAATAAAACAAATCTAACATAGATAAAATGCTAACATTCATAAATATTAATCTAACACATAAATAAAAAACAAATTTAACATAAATAAAATATTAATATAAAACATAAATTTAAAACATAATAAATACTAATCTAAAGCATAAATAAACATACAAACTAAAAAAGAGCACAACTTTAAATTAACTAATATTTCATTAAATTATAAAAATTACAACACAAATAAAAGGGAAAGAAAATATACCTAATTAGGAGCTCGAATGACGAACCCCGACTGAACCCCCACTGAGATCTACCACGACCTCTCCAAAAATATTAACTAGATCAGATCCAAAATAGGACCCCGATCGAATGTTGGATCGAATCAACTGGGGCCGAGGGCACTGCCCCCAACCCCAGCCAGCCTTGCGGCCGGCCTAGCTCCCAATTGGGGAGCCAATTTTCTTGCCAATTTCATGGCAAATTTGGCGTGATTCATTGTGTTGTGGCTGCCAATTGCAAGCCTTTTTATAGGCAAGGGGTGGGGTTGGGGGTAAGACGTGGAGCACCCTGTTCTACGCAATTTCCTTTTTTTATATTATTATTATTATTATTATTATTTTGATTTTTTATTAATTTTGTAATAATAATAATATTATTAAAATAATAGTAATAATACTAAAACCCGATCAAAAATGAGTGATTACAATAACCTAATAGTCCGTTTAATTTTATTTATAAGGTTTTATAGATACGACATGCGTGTCGTGCCTTTCTCACTTCTATTGTAATTATTTTCTCATCTTACTCCCTCGTATGTAAAGCGAGTTTCTAAAATTGTAATCTATACGAAGAAGCATGGACCAGAGGAACAAAAGTATGGGCCGTCAAAAAGATGCTTGAGAAGTGATTTTATCCTTGGAATAATTTGTTCTCCCATTCGCTTGGGACGGGCCACCTTAGGATATGGGCTATAACTATTGTATTCATATTTATTGCTTTTCATGTATATGATAACATGAATTTATGAGATGCATGCTAGTTAATTGATAAGATCAAATGTTAAATGGTGAGATAATATTCACAAAACCCCTCAATAAAATATTATGTCTTTCATTCTTCTCAATGTTAACCCTCGTTAAAGTCTAGATCGATACAATGTAGGTTCTGCTAAAGCGAGGTACTTGTATCTATCTTGGCCAAACACGAAGAATAAGCAAGTTATATTCATTGGTTGTAATATTGGTTAAAGACTTAACCGGGCTACTCTAATAGGATTAGAAATCTAAAGGCTAGTTATTTGGATAATCATAAGATAATTATGAACAAGAGTTGCTCACCAAATGAATGAGTTACATGAGATGTAATTAGCAAATGTTGCTTACCTATATAAACCATAATCTTAAGAGAAAAGCCAAAGCTGACTTAAGAGAATGTGAATTTTGGATCCTTACCCACTAGAAAAACTTTACAGAAAGTATTTTCGACAGTAATATTTGAGGGTTATTAATTTTAATAAAAGTAGTGGGGGTATAAAGTCCTTTTATAATCAAACTTGGTAAACGTACTAAAAATATATATATTTTATCATTGTTGACTTATTATGGCAAATGCAAATTCGTTATCATTGCGATCAGTCCTTGAGAAGGACAAGTTGAATGACGTGAACTTCCTTGACATGTCACTAAAAGAAAAATGTTTTCATTGTAATAAGATATTTCATTGGAAGAAGGACTGCCCCATTTATCTTGAAAAGGTCAATAAGGCAAATGAAAGCAGAGCGTTTGTCTCAGATATTTATGTTACTGATATTAATTTATCAACACGTACTTCTTGGGTATTGGATACCGGTTGTGGTTCTCATATTTGTACATCTGTACAAGGACTACAAAAGAGTAGAAATCGGAGAAAAGAAGATATGGACCTACGGGTTAGTGATGGAGCAAGAGTTGTTGCATTAGCTATAGGAACACATACTTTATCATTGCTTAGTGGACTTAATTTATGTTTAGAGGATTATTATTTTGTTCCTAGTTTGACTAAAACATCATTTTGATTTCTTGTTTATACAAGATTGGTTTTGAGATAATTATTAAGAATAATTGTTGTCTTTTATCTCGATAATGTTTTCTATGGTGTGGCACAATTAATAAATGACCTCTATATTTTGAATCAAAAGAATTCCATTTACAACATAAATATGAAAAGATCAAAAACAAATGATTCTAACCAAGCTTATCTTTGGCATTGTTGCTTGGGTCACATAAATGAAAGATGCATTTCAAAACTTCATAAAGATAGATTTTTTGATTCATTTGTTTTCGAACAATTTGATGTATGTGTGCCTTGCTTATTTGGAAAGATGACCAAAGCTCCTTTTAATGGTAAAATGAGCGAGCAAGTAATTTATTGGGATTAATACATAGTTATGTATGTGGACCAATGAATACACAAGCCAAAGGAGGGTTTCAATACTTCATTACTTTCACATATGACTTCATTAAATATAGGTACATTTACCTAAAACATCATAAATTTGAAGCCCTTGAAAAGTTCAAGAAATTTAAAATGAAGTACAAAACCAACTAGGAAAAAACATTAAGGCTCTTTAATTAGATAGAGGAGGAGAATACTTAAGTTTAGAGTTTGGTGACCTTTTTAAGGAATGTGGGATTGTCTCACAACTTACACTTTCTGGTACTCCACAATGGAATGAAGTTTCCGAAAGAAGAAATTAAACTTTAGTAGACATGGTTCGATCAATGATGAGTCACACTGATCTTCCAGTTTCTTTTTGGGGACATGCTCTAGAAACAATGGCTTTCACACTAAATCGTGTTCTATCTAAATCAACTTAAAAACACCATATGAGATATAGAGTGGAAACGTCCTAGTATGTCTTTTATAAAAATTTGGGGATGCGAAACTTATGTTAAACATTAGCTGTCTACAAAGCTCAAACCTAAATCTCATAAATGTAATTATGTAGGTTATCCTAAAGAAACTAAAGGATATTATTTCTTCAATCCTACCGAGAACAAAATGTTTGTTGCTTGAACATGAATATTTCTAGAAAGAGAATTTGTTTTCAAAAAAGAAGTGGGAGAAATATTGAACTCAATGAAATTCAAGATCAACCACAAATATTTGAACCAGAGATTGAACAACAACAAGTTCCACAAGTTGTTGAGAAACATTTAACTATTTTGGAAACACAATCACTACGAAGATCCTTGAGAAAACGCAACGCGCCTGAGAAATATAGATTTCTTATCACATAGCATTGTGATGTTGTAACGCCCTAAATTTGGGCCTAGTTGTTAGATGGATCGATTAGACGGTTCGGGAGAACCGGATTAGGCAATTCAAGCTAGTTTCGAGAATTAAATCTTTAAATCATTTTTGGCTAAAATAAAACATAGAAAAATGGTAGAAAATATTTAATTAATATTCTAAGAGTTATGGTAAATTCAATTTGAAGGAATTAAATCTGATTTTGGGACATTTTGGTCTGGTGACTAAAATGTAAAGCTTTCAAAACTGTTTTGGTGACTAAATCGTAATAGGGTAAAAACTTAGAATCTTTAAGGAGCTAATTAACCAAACTTTTCCATCAGATTTCCCTTAATTTAGGCTATTTTTAAAGGGTTTTTAAATGGTTCTAAAATTAAAATAAAACATAATTAATGAAAAAGAATTTTAATTTCACAATTCATTTTCTCACGTAACTAATTTTGCTCTCAACTTTCTCAGCAGCCTATAGCGATGTCTGTTTCACTAAAGACAGGTATTTTATTTTGTTTTGTTTTGAAAATAATGTCTTCCGTGGGGTTTTAAAGAAACCGCATTTTATTTAGAAATTGGAGTCGCCACCGCCACTTAGGTAGGCCGAACATCGTAAAACCAAAGATTTAAAAATTGTTGGGTTCGGGAGTCGGTTACGGATGGGGAAGGATTAGCACCCCCACACCGCCCAAAATTGGTACTTTAATAATTACAGGTTTATTAATATAAAACTTTTCGGATTAAAGTAACGATTAAATTAAAATTTGGTTATAAGTGCGAGTAAATTTTAAAGGCCCCGTTATCCAAGAGTAAATACCCAACCACCATCACTACGCCTGATACTGACCTCGTTTATGCTCGGATAAAAGGGCACTGCATTGACAATTTATATTCCATTATGCAACTTAAAGACATGGCAAATAAAAATAAATACAATGCGATAAAAATATAAATAAATACTAACATAATAAAATATTAACCTAACATAAATAAAATACTAATATAAAACATACATACATAAATATTAACCTAACATATAAATAAAAACAAATCTAACATAAATAAAAACATTAATTAAAAACATTCATTTAAAACATAAATAAAATACTAATCTAAAATATAAATAAACATACAAACTAAAAAAGGAACCACTATTTTAAATTAACTAATACTTCATTAATTTATAAAAATTACAACACAAATAAAAAGGGAAGAAAATATACCTAACTAGGAGCTCGAATGACGAACCTCGACTGAACCCCACCGAGATCTACCACGACCTCTCCAAAAAAATAACTAGATCGGATCCAAAATAGGACCCCGATCGAACCAGTTAGGACTGAGGACACTGCCCCGGTCCTTGGCTAGCCGGGAGCCTAAGCCCCTTTATTTGGCCATTCCACTACCTATTCATCCTTTTCAATCCCCCCCACATGCCTCCTATTTATAGGCAATTGGGGGGTTGCTTGGGTGACGTGCAGAGCTTAGCTCCACACAACATTTCTTTTTTTTTTTTTAATTTAATTTTTTTATATTTACTTTTTTTACTTTTTTATATTATATTTTTATTTTTATATTTTTTTATTTTTCATTAATTTTATATTAATAATATTACAATTAAAATAATACTAATAACACTAAAACCCGGTCAAAAAATGAGTGATTACAGTTGCCCCTCTTTGCTTGTTCTTGTGAAACGAGAACAAAGCAAAGATCAAAATAACTCATTTTTGACCTACTTCCTTGTCTTTGACTTCAGAATCACGTGTTCTTCTGGAACTCTCTGCTCTTCCTTAGCTAAATCTTCAGGCTTGTAAGCTCTCCCTATATAGTACTCATTCACCTTTGGTTCTTCTTTGAGATTCTGGAGTTAGGGCTCTTCCTATATGGAGCCTTTCACTTGGGCTCGAAAACGTAGGCTTCTCCTTTATATAACCTTTATCTTCGATTTTTCTTTTCTCTTTTTTTTTTCTCTTCTTTTTTTTTCCTTTTTCCCCTCTTTTTCTGCTCATTTTTCCCTTTTTCTTTTTCTCTTTTTTTCTTCTTTTTCTCTTCTCTCTTTTTTCTCTTTCTCTCTCTCTTTTTTTTTACAAGGCTGTTGATATCTTTGGACTCACGCTACTAAGGCTACCGCATCATGCCCGAAGGACTTATTGATGGCTGGACTTATCTCCATGCTCGAGAGACTTACTGGTGGCCCAAAGGCCTTATCATCATACTCGGAGGACTTTTTGATGGCCCGAAGGACTTAACATCTGGGCTCACGCTACTCTAGCTACCGTCATCTGGCCTCAGGCTACTATGGCTGCCGTATCATGCCTAAAGGACTTACTGATGGACCGAAGGACTTATCACCATGCTCGAAAGACTTAATGGTGGCCCGAAGAACTTAACACCGTGCCTGAAAAGACTTATCGATGACCCAAAGGATTTAACATATGGCTTCACGCTACTATGGCTACCGTCGTCTGGCCTCACGCTACTATGGCTGCCGCATCATGCCCGAAGGACTTACTGATGGCCCGAAGGACTTATCACCATGCTTGAAAGACTTAATGGTGGGCCGAAGGACTTAACACCGTGCCCGAAGGACTTACCGATGACCCGAACGATTTAACATCTGGCTTCACGCTACTATGGCTACCGTCGTCTAGCCTCACGCTACTATGGCTGCCGCATCATGCCCGAATGACTTACTGATGGCCCGAATAACTTATCACCAAGCTCGAAAGACTTAATGGTGGCCCGAAGGACTTAACACCGTGCCTGAAGGACTTACCGATGACCCGAAGGATTTAACGTCTAGCCTCACGCTACTATGGTTGCCACATCATGCCCGAAGGACTTACTGATGGCCCAAAGGAATTATCACCATGCTCGAAAGACTTAATGGTGGCCCGAAAGACTTAACATCGTGCCCGAAAGACTTACCGATGACCCAAAGGATTTAACATCTGGCCTCAAACTGCTATGGCTGCCGATCTTTTCTTTCTTTAGTAAATTCTTTGACAATTCTTCAAATACCTGTCTAAAAACAAGCAAAAATTGACATGCCTCTATCTATATGATGCATGCAATATCGTGCTTTCTTTTTCTTCTTCTCTTTCTTTTCTCTTTTCTCTCTTTTCTTCTCTCTTTTCTCTCTTTTACCTCTTTCTTCTTCTTCTTCTTCTCTTTTTATCATCATTTTCTCTCACTCTCTTTTCTTTTTTTTTCTTATTTCTTCTCTTTTTTCTTTCAGCCCTTTTTTGTTCTAAAGTCTTACAACCTGAAAGGTCATTCCTCAGATTTCTTCATCTCTTTACTTATTCATTGTATGCTCTTAATCCTCATTTGATCAATCACTTTGAATCTAGATTAACATGCTTTCAAGCCTTTTGTGCGGAAGGCTTTCTTGTCTTCAGGGTTATCACCCGTCTTCATAAATGATCTTCTAGTTCTTATAAGAACCCTTGTCATCTTCTTCGCTTGGCGTTGCCCCATTCAATCATGGGCTCCACTGTTTTGAGTTTTCTAACCCATCATACAGAGCCTTGATCTATTTCTAGTCACCAGGGTGAGCCAAAATGCTTCCATCCCCTGAGCTCATCCTTGATCTTCTCATAGCATTTCAGCGGGAACTAACTCTCGGTCCCTATGCTTTAAATCTCATCATCATTCATTTTTAAAGTAATGCAAAAGGCAATTTACTTGTGTACATTAAAAAATAATGATTGTTTGAAAAGATAACAGTCATTTTGAAAATCACAACTTGGAGGGGATACCAAACGTTTTGAAAACATTGTTTGGAACAAATGGCAAACATTTTTTTTCTTTTTTTTATGGACCAAACATTTTTTTTAAAAAAAGTAATGTTTGGAGAATGGTAAACAAGATTCGAAGTATATTCCCAAACATTTTAAAAACTCCTCGAAACTGAGATTTCTTGAATGAAGGACTACGAATATATTTCTGGGAATTCTTGTGATTGGCACGCCCAGATGAAATGTTATTATTTCTTTCTTCTTTTCTCTTCTTTTTTCTTTCCTTAATTTTCACTTTTTTTCTTGGATCGCTCTAGACTGCCCATTTTTGGGTTTTCACCCTAGAGGTCACTTCCTTCTTTTGTACCTTTAGATCAGTGTATTTTGGTTGGATATTGATGCCAGCATGCTCAGGCAGACTACTCTTTTTCTTTATTTTCAGGATCACTCTAGACTGCCCATTTTTGGATTTTCACCCTAGAGGTCATTTCCTTTTTCGAAATTGGCAATCTTCGGGCCGACTTGTCTTGTCTTGACTTGGCTTCAATTTGAGCTTCTATACTAATTTTTAAAACTGTTATTTACTTGAAATGTGGATTCCTTGTGCCTCTTGCTAATAGTTGAAGTCTCATTCTTGTATTGTTTGATCTGTGTGTGAAGCATATACAATATTCTTTCTTTCTTTTTCTTTTTTCTTTTTTCCCTTTTTCTTTTCTTTTTTTTTTCTTCTCTTTTTTCTTCCTTTTTTCTCTCTATTTTCCTTCTTCTTTTTTATTTTATTTTTTTTCTTCTCTTCTCTCTTTTTTTGTTTTGTTTTCTTTTTTTGTTTTTTGTTTTAGACTGCCCATTTTGGGTTTTTAGCCTTGAATCTCTTTCTTCTTATTCGAGTCTATAAATGTATCCTCGAATCAACATGTATCTATACTGGGTATTGATGCTATCTTCCGCTCGAAGTTAATTGCTTCTCTGCAGCTGTTGCGCGTAATAAGTGCTACGCAATTGTGCAAGTATACACGTCGCAAGTTATAGTATAGAAGATATCGTCTCCACAGGGATTGGTGCCACTTCAAGAATCTAGTCTCTTGCACTGTAAAAAGTAAAAACACAAGTGAAGGATTATAGAAGTTTTAACTAATAACTAATCTGGAAAGCAATTAAGTAAAAGAAAAGATGAATTCAATTGAGAGAGGTAGGCTAGGTTATCGTGAGTTGAGGTGTGATAGCCGATTGGATTGTCTTGGTAAAAGAGTGCACGGCAACTCGATTGCCGTGGCAACTTGCACGACGGGGTTGCCGTAGCAACTAATTGATGGTTGCTTGGGCGACTAGTTGGGCAACTACTTGGGCGATCGGGCAGCAACTTCAAGGTTCGGCGGAGCGTTCTTCAATGGTTTCTTCTTATCCCTAAGTCGAAACTCTAGCTATTTGTGCATGCCTTGATAATACATCCTGCGTGAATCAAGGGTGAACAACAACCAATCTTGCGCTCCTCTTAGCCGTTGAAATCCTTAACTTATTCCTAAGCCGGATTAATCTTCACCATCATTGGATTGAATAAAGATCATATTCATTCGTTTCTTGAATCTAACTCTCCCGATATTAGATAAATGGATGAAATCACGAGATCCTCTCCCAATTCACTCGCAAACAATAATAAGAATCAAGAATGAATAAACCTTGAAATAGAAAAGTGCAAACTCTTATTACCTAAACAAAAACCAATAGTTTCTCACAACCACAAAACACAATAACCATAGCCAAGTAAATTTAGTTCATGGCTAGGTTCCAAAGAAACACAAGATAATTAATCCCTAGCATGAACCCAATCGAACAAAGATGAAGGAAGAGGCTTGTCGAAATCCTCCTTGCCCTTGATGCTTGTCGAAAATTCTCTCCTCTTGCCCTACTTGGACTTGCCGAAATTTCCCTCTTGCTCTCCCCTTGAATTGTCGAAATCTCCTTGATATTTATAGGGCTAGGCCAAAGTCCTTCTTTGAGGAGGAGTTTGAGTTGGAATTAAATTATCTTTAAAGAATATAATTCTTTATTATAATTTTATTCCTATTAGAACTTCTCCTATCCTCTTGGAATTTAATTCTTCTTTAATCTCTGCATGGCAATCAAATTCCTTTGGGCTTGGACCTTGCTCCATGTCATCTTGGGCTTGTAAAATCATGAATTTCGACATCCATATTGCTTTTGGTCTTTGTCGACAAATGCCATGGCAACTAGCTCGGCATATCCTTCATGCATTGCCCTGGCAACTAGCTCGGCATTGCTTTGGCAAGTGATCCTGCACATACACACACAAAAACACACCAAAGCAGCATCTATTTCCACAAAAATCACCAAGTTATGTAATCAAGCTCAACGATTGAAGGAAACATGGATTAATGCATGAATGGCTAACTATGCAACTAATATGAGCCTAAGTCTAACATAATATGAGTAAAAAGCGTAAGAAAAATAGTACTTTTGAACACTTATCCTCGAATCAACATGTATCTATACTGGGTATTGATGCTATCTTCCGCTCGAAGTTAATTGCTTCTCTGCAGCTCTTCTGATATTTACTCGATCTGGATTGCTTCGGCCTTCTGATTGCCATTTCTCTTATTTTCTTTGGTTTTTCATTTGGACATATCCTTGTTTTCAACCACTTTCTTCTGATGATTTCTTGATCTTCGTATCCAATCTGTCTGGTCTCATCTCTGTCTTCTGGTAAAGTAAAAGAATACCATTCGTCGTCACATTCATAGATGTCCTGAGAAAGCCTTCAGGGGGTAGAGGTTTAGGGTGAACTCTCCTTTTAAGGATCTTAAACGACAAGTGCCTGAGAAGATAAATTCCTAAAATGGGAACTGCCCATTGTCTAAACACTCGCTTTGTTCCTCTGTTGGCCTAAGTAAACTAGCAGATACTCACACTTACAGTATCCCCACAACATTCAATCTCTTCTAGATATATGCAACTTAGAGTTGATCTTTGGATCTGAAGCAAATGTATTGTTGCATTCAAAATTCGAGGACCTGGTATAAAAATGATATATACATATGTCCATTCAAAAATGCGTGTATATGCATATGGGAGAACAAAAACTATCCCATAAAAATAAAATGTTTAAAGAATCAAGAATGTAAAAATGCTTTCTAAATGGAAATGTTATTTTTAATTCTAAAAAAATCCGTTTGAGAGTTTTTTTTCAAAGCATTGAGAATTTCTTTGTGAACTGATGGGAAAACCATAGGGACCTCCAGACTACCTCCCGAGTACTAACTCATTCCGGTCCTTTGTAGTGTAGGCTTGCCTCTTCTCTTATTTTTTCACCACTGGATCAACTCTCTCGTCATGACTCCCTCGTCAACCAGCTTCTTGATTTTTTCTATTAACGACCCCAAATTTCTTAGTGTCATGCCTCAGCGCCTCAATGTAGAACTCACATATACTGTATGGATAAAAACTCTGATTAGATGAGCTGGGCGTAATCTTTATCGGCCTTGAGGTAAGGTACTAACCCTTGACCAGATGAGGCCATATGTCCGAGATGGAATAATCTGAATATCTCCAAATATATACTTGTTCGAGGAATTTTTCTCGATGATTCAGAGGAATCTGCCTGTCTTCTTCTCTTACAATCACGAGAACCTTCGAAAGTGGTACCCATTTATCTCTTTCTTTCCTTCTGCTCCTAGGCATGTTTGGTCTTTTAAACTTAGGACCCAGAGTGAATGTTCGATTCTCTCTCCGACTGTCATGAAGTCCTCAAAGCTGGCATTCATTTTCCCCGAGCACCTTTTCAAAGAAGAAATATGAAAGGTGGCATGGAAGTCACTTTCCTCTTCATCTACGGGAGGCTACACCTGGGTCGCTAAACACAGACACCTCAAAGCACATCCTTGAAGCTTTCATCAGGTTTCATCTTTGTACCCTGGAGATATTGACGACTTGGTGCTAGGTCCAAAGCATATCATATCACGGTAGGTCCTGCTAGACTGTCGGGGAAGTAGTCGATCGACAATTTTTCAATGCAGCCCTCCATCTTTTTGCAGAATATGGTTACATGAATCTTGGGGCATCTTGTTCCGTTATAATGCTCAAATCTGGGAATCTTTGGAATCCGGAGGAACGACCAAATCAGGGTTCAAACAGAGCTTTCTTGCATCACAGGCATCAAACTTCTTTCTTTCTCTCTCTTTTTCTCTCGATTCCATCTTCTAACTGCTCGAATCTTGATTTTGAGTGTGTTCAATTCTTTTATTCACGATAAAACTCTAATTGTTCTTTGGATTACCCCCAAAAATTTTATGCAAGGTAATGATAATGTTATGTAAAATATGCCATGACTGTACAATGTAATGCAATGCAATCCTAAAATATAAACATGAATGCAGTAAGGTATTGATTCCAAAAGTGATCCCCATAGAACGACGTTCATTGAGGCCAAAAGGTTTCATTATATAAGATATTAGATATTTACAGTTACTGATAAGCTTCAGTGCCTACTTTCTTAACTTTATCCAGTAGTCCGGTCAGCTTACCTCTGTGGTCCAACACTTGGTCCATGTTCTAACTAAGCCTGCCACCTTGTTGAGCCGCCTTACCTGCTCGGGTAATATCGATCCTTGGGTCTTCATCTATCCCCTGCTTAGTCTTTCACAGCTTGGAAGTTGTCCTCCTTACTTTCCAACTGAAAAGTGTTGGATTGTCATTACTCTCTCGTAAACTTGTTTCCAAAACTCTTGTTAATGGCTAAGTTATTCTGTAGCTCATCTTTGGAGACTGTCGTACCTATTCCCAATTTCCTCAAACTTACCTGATAACAGCATGACTTGATTCTCGCTTGACTTGTTTCTCTTCTTCCAATATTCTGAGTCGTCCTTCAACTGAACAACAACGTTCATCTATTCTTTAAAGGTGACTCAATATGATATTCTTAAACACTCAGTAAAGCTTCTGGTGATCATTCTGCAAATTCAATTTTATCCAATTTTTCTCTCTCTTATCTAAGCTGGCTGAACTAGAAAGAATATCCCTTCATGGGATGCCCTTAACTCCGATCTTCAAATTTAACTCGCTTGAGTGACCCACTTCGGTATTACTCAAACTTTGTCTTGGATATCGATTCTTCCTCGACTTTGCCCCTCGGGTGATTGTTAGCTCACTATAGAATTAGGGAACTCCGTCTTCGAAACCCAAATTTCTCATCACGATAAGGTCTTGAACTTGTTCCTCAAGGCCCCGCAATCCTCAATACTGTGACCCAAACTTCCTAAACGGTAACTGCCTCTAGCACATGTGTCGTAATCTCTCGAATAAGACGGTCCCTTCGCTAGAGACTTCACCGAGGTAATAAGGCTCTTTTCGATGAACATTAGGAGTAGTTCTGTGTACCTCATAGGAATTGAGATGTACTTCTTTTCATTACTTGCTTCTCGGGTTTCTTCTGGACCGAGCTCTACTTTTTGAAAGCCTGACTCAGACATACCTTCCGCTTGTTTATTGATGCGGATCACAAAAGGGTTCAATTTGTCGTATTTGGCTGGCTTGGAGGTAGAATTCTGACTATCTCACTCTCTATTTTGATCCTTAATCGATTCTTCTTTCGGTTCAATGGATCGCTTACCTTTCATCAAAGTATTCATCTATTCATCACTTCTTACCTCTGCTTCTTTCAACTCTTGCACTTTACTTTGCTCATTACCAGTACCGTGCCTCCTTACCGTGTCTGACCTGAAGTCTTCAGATGGTTCCTCTTCTATTGTCTCCAATCTTGTTCTGGGACAAAACCCTAGATCCGTGCCCTCTAATGTCTGACCAGACGCCCCTTTGCCAATTATGAACGATTTTTGAGATTTGAGAAACCACTTCGGGAATCAATACCCTATAAATGCGAGAATGCATGCAAATGCGGTGTTGATTCTCGAACAGTCTTTAAAAAACATTCAATAGAGAAAATGTCTGTTTGCAAGAAATTAATAATGAATTACAGGTAAAAGTTGGATTTATTCTGGAGACCTTGACTTCGGAAAGCAAAACCTGTGCTCCACGTCTCGACGTCGTCTTCAGGATGATGGATGACTTCGTCTTCTCCTCTTATTATATTCCATGGACTCGTGATGCCATGATCTTTATTTTTGTGGCTTTTGAAAAGGACATCAACAAGTGCATGCATAATGCAGACACGATTTTTTCTTATGTAGATCTGGGTGCAAACGAATAATACGTCTAAACAGGGATGGATTCTATCGATCCTAGGGGAGTACTTTAAAACTTTTTGGGGTTTAAATTAAAATTCTCAAGGATCATTTGGTTTAAAAATTTCCCCATTTTTTATTATCAAAAAGTTTTAACTTACTTAAAAAATAAAACTTTTAGGTTTCTTTTTGTTATTATTATTATTCTGAAAGTTTTAGGAGGGAAAAAGATTCAAAGCAAAATAATAATATTTTCAATTTTTTTAAATGAGTTAAATTAAAATCTTTGAGATTTTTACAAAAGGGTTAAATGTGAAGATTTAAAATTGGGGTTCTGCGGCCCTGACCGAATCTTCTGCGTCGCACGTGCCTTACTATCGTACCGTCTTCTTTCTCGATTGGTCTTTGCTCGGCCTAACTTGATACTGTAATATTATCGTTTCCGGCAAAGCAGACTTTTTCTATTTTGAAAGCCTTTTAATGAACTGTTCTTGAATCAACACCATGTCATGATATGTAACATGAATGCAAATAAAGGTGTTGATTCCGCTGGTAATCACCCTTTCGAACGACTTTCATGGGAACTAAAGGGTCCAGATTACAAAAAAGGTCTACATTACAAAAGGAGTCCCTATTACAAAAAGTCTTAATTACAAAACAAAGTTCTACACATAAGCCCTAACTCTACCTCCTAGCTCCTTGATAGCTCTGAGCAACTTGATAAACCTTGGTTCTTCTTCCCTGTCCGGGGTTACGAAAGGTCAGAGAGCCACGGCTTCGGTAGCTAAGTCATTCAAACGCCTTGCAACTCGTTGCCTGTCCACCATCAGGGTCTCGTGTGTATACTTTTGCACTACACGCTTGCTCGACAAATTGTTACCTCGGATCTGTTGAATAATCTCTGACCAATGTCACACGATTGGATCGATGCCGTCCTTCTTAAGACACATTTTTCCATGATGAAAGATTTTCTAATCGGGCAAACCACTTAAATCAACGCCTCTATGTAATGTGGATGCAATGATAATGCAACAAAAGTATGTGTAAAATAAAAATAAAACACAAAAAGAAATGAGTTAGTATCGGACAAAAATAATAAAGACATAAATAAAAGGACAAATTAAATAAGGTAAACAAACAAAACAACCCTATTTATCTCATCTAAAACACCTAAGGTTATCCGCATGGCTCTAAAGGGGTGGGTTTCTATATGTTCTCTACATACAGTGTTGGCGCTAAGAGGTACCCGAATTGTCCTCGCTGTCCTCTACTAAGAGTAGCAAGGCCCCCGATCATCACTCATTATAGGCTCCTTTCAACCGGGTTCAATTTAGGGGGACACATTTGCTTATGCCTGCACGAAGGAACGATATCCTTACGAAAGCATAAGGTACTCAAGCCCCGAAGGTACTTACTAGGCCTACACGGGAGAATGATATCTCCATGAAAGCATTAGCATTTTCCCCCACTTAAAAAAACGAGTTTATATGCCATATTTTAAATGCGTCAAAATAAACGCGCAATTATAACTGAATGTTAGTTTAATAGTCACTTTAATCCGGAATTTCTAATATTAATAAAGCAGTAGTTATTTAAAAAGCTTGACTCTCATTTTGTTCTTGAAAAAAACAAAAATTCGTCCCCAGCGGAGTCGCCATCTGTAGCGATGTCCGTCTCGCTAAAAATGCATTTTTATTTTGTTTTAAAAATAATGTCTTCCGTGGGGTTTTAAAGAAATCGCATTTTATTTAGAAATTGGAGTCGCCACCGGCCACTTAGGTAGGCCGGACACCGTAAAACCAGAGATTTAAAAATTGTTGGGTTCAGGAGTCGATTACGGATGGGGAAGGATTAGCACCCCCACACCGCCCAAAATTGGTACTTTAATAATTACCGCTTTATTAATATTAAACTTTTTGGATTAAAGTAACGATTAAATTAAAATTTGGTTATAAGTGCGAGTAAATTTTAAAGGCCCCGTTATCCGAGAGTAAACGCCCAGCCACCATCACTACGCCTGATACTGGCCCCATTTACGCTCAGATAAAAGGGCACCGCATTGACAATTTATATTCCATTATGCAACTTAAAAACATGGCAAATAAAAATAAATACAATGCTATAAAAATATAAATAAATACTAACATAATAAAATATTAATCTAACATAAATAAAATACTAATCTAAAACATATATACATAAATATTAATCTAACATAAATAAAAACATTAATTTAAAACATTCATTTAAAACATAAATAAAATACTAATCTAAAATATAAATAACCATACAAACTAAAAAAGGAACCACTATTTTAAATTAACTAATACTTCATTAAATTATAAAAATTACAACACAAATAAAAAATGGAAGAAAATATACCTAACTAGGAGCTCGAATGACAAACTCCGACTGAACCCCACCGAGATCTACCACGACCTCTCCAAAAAAAATAACTAGATCAGATCCAAAATAGGATCCCGATCGAACCGGTTAGGACCGAGGACACTGCCCCGGTCCTTGGCTAGCCGGGAGCCTAAGCCCTCTTATTTGGCCATGCCACTACCGATTCGTCCTTTTCAATCCCCCCACATGCCTCCTATTTATAGGCAATTGGGGGGTTGCTTGGGTGACGTGGAGAGCTTAGCTCCACACATTATTTCCTTTTTTTGCTTTTTTTTTAATTTAATTTTTTTATATTTACCTTTTTTACTTTTTATATTATATTTTTATTTTTTTGATTATTCATTAATTTTATATTAATAATATTACTATTAAAATAATACTAATAACACTAAAACCCGGTCAAAAAATGAGTGATTACACATCCAAACCATCAATTTCATTCCAAAATTTTTAGGAATCAATCTCTTTTGATTTCCTGCTTGATTTCTTTGATTTCTACAACGAAATCTACTTGGTTTCTTGATGCTTTCATCCAAACTTTGCCAATTAAGGGAGAAATCATCAATTATAGGTGATTTTTGTTTCTCTCCTCTAATTAAAGGTTCTTTAATAAAATTACCAAGTTTTGATCCTTTACAACTGATTTTTGTTATGTTTTTATGATTTAATCAAGATTTTATGTATTAAAATTAGTTTTTATGAGAGATTGGAAGAATATTGTTATGCATCTATTTTGCCTTGATTCTAATTGTTTTAGAGCACTTGAGATATGTGTTTTAATGTTAAAAGAAGAGATTAATTAGAGGAATCCCGAAACTATGTGAATTGCTACTTTTCTAGGTTGTAAATAGTTAGATTTTGAAGTGATCTTGGTGTTGTTAGGTTGTTGGAGGTATAAGGACATTATAAAGATATTTTGGATGTTAATTGATGTTGTGAAGATGTTAAAATCAATAGGTTTTGGCTGGGCTTTGTTTATATGAAGTTTGGAGATGATTTTGATTATTTTAAAGAGGCATTTGATGGTTTTTAGTGAAGCGAAGTTGTGTTTGATGGTTGATGGAAATTAAAGGTGCATGTAAGTCATTTAATCCTCTATTTTTGATTGGGTAAATAAGGGGAGTTAGATCCTTTAGCTTTTGGAGAGGTTGCAAAAGTTTTGGAAGTTTAATTCTCGGAACGACAAGAGATCTTTGGGTTGTTGGTGTGAGGAAACGCGTTTTACTGCTTTTAGAAGGTTTGAAGATGATTGTTGGGAGTTTAGAATAAGTTTGAAACACTTATCTAAGCTCAGAAGTAAGTATTGGTTGAGCTCTCTCTCATTTTCAATTTTGCAAAATACAATCTCATGCACATGTTTAAATATTTGATTACTTACTGTTATGTGCATGTTTTAGAAATGAAAGATGTTGCAAATGAATATACATGTTGATATTTGGGCATGGAAAATGATCTATGAAATAATTTGAGAATTCTAGAATACATGGTTTAATGTATTGAAAAATAGTTTGAATTGATGCATATGTAAAACAATAAGGTAATGAGGTTTTTATTTAGTATATTGGCAAGTGGCTGATATAATATAGTTGGATAGCTATAGGGTTTAAAGTGCACTATAATAAGTCACCTCATGTGTGTCGAGGGGATAATTGTGTCATTTTCTCCACCATGAGAACCACAACAGTCGAGGGGTTAATTGTGCCGTTTACTACCGCTGGTGATTTACACATTATAACCTTTGAGGGTTGTTCCGGTTCGAGAAAGTATGTGAAGTGGTCGAAGGAACCAATTGGGAAATCTGTGTATCCGATGTGTTTTTGGAAAAAGAGAAAGGAAATTGGTTTTGAGTCACTTGAATGCTAATATATGATATAATGTATCATGAAAAGTGGATTATGTTTTGTATAATGTTGTTTATACATGTGATGCTCTTTAAGTTTCCTATTTGGAGATTTTTGCATATGAAGTTTAAGTTGAGGTTTATGATAGAAATCCATGATACATGCGTTGCAAATAACTTAAATGTGTATATTTGAAGAGATTGTAAAGGCATGAGATGGCTTTGGTGTGAGACTTATACACTTGATTTGAATTAAAATGGTTTTAAATGTATTAATGAGTGTTTTTGAGATCCCTCGCTAAGCTTATAGCTGACGCTCTCCTTTCTCATTAATGTAGCAAGTAAGCAAGGGAAGATCCAAGGATCGAAATATTTTCAAGTATGGTTTTACAAATACATAGTAGTAATAAGAGGCAATGTGACCAAGTTGTGATTGTGAGGATTATTTCGGATACTCCCTGTTTGTGCAAGTTATGTTTGATGTTTTGAACTTGTATGATGCTTAATGTTTGGTTTTGAGGGGTTGGGAAACAATTTGCATGTTTGGGTAGAGATCCTGCCTATAGGACAATTGCTTGGATTTGATGTGTTGCATATGATCCTTTATTATGCTCTTATGTTTGTGGAAATACTGTTTAGGATGTTATGTGGTGTTTAGATGTTGATTGGAGTATGTTAGATTGAGCCAAAGTGTCATATGTTTGACCAAGAGGTCATTAGAGGTTTGTCCATACCGGTACAGGTCCTCAGGGATCGGTACGCGGGACCTATCTCAGTTCAATTTGGGTAAAAATGCCTTGGCGTACTGATATGCCTAGTGACCATATCAGTATGCGATGCAAAAATTTTGGCTTGGTGTCGGTATACGGGAAACCGTACCAATACGTCTTTTGGCTATTAAAATTCTCACTTTTGAATATTGCATACTTGTATTAATACGCTTGAGGACCGTATCAGTATGCCTTTAAAATTTGAACCCGTATCGATATGGGGTGACAGTGTATTGATACGCAGTTCATTAATTCTGTTATAATGCTTTTTGAAGTTTGATTGTTTACTGTTTAGTCCCTGTTTCTTGATCATGCAATTAAATGAGTTTGGATGGCTATAATAAGTTGAAATTTAATGTGTATGCATAAAACCAGACTAATTAAGGATAGGTGACTTTAATTTCAAGGAAGTCCTCTTAATTAGGAAAAATTGTAATTTGGTCCCTAAAATGTTATTTTGTACAATTTGATGTCAAACCGATTCCCAATTAGGTTGTAAATTTCACCATTGTTAGCATGATCACCTTAGGACTTAATAAAACATTTAGAATAGATAAAATAACAAGAAAAGGTCCATTTTCCTAAGTAATTCTTCCGGGTTTGTCTCAGCAAACCTAATGTAGCTCGCTCGATTCGGTCTTACATCTAGACCGAGTCAAAGTGGTTACATTTTTTGGCATCAAAGCCAGGTTAGATTGTTGGGACGTAGGTTATAGTAGTTTGATGTATTCTTGATGTATGATCATGTTGTTTGGTATGCACGGTGTTTGATTTTGTGAGATTATGTTTGAAATATGATATGTTGGGGTATTTAGCTTGGGAACACATTGCCTTATTACTACTAGTGTTAAATGATTTTTGTTTTTAATATGAGCGACTTGGATTCTTTCTACAAGTTGGTCTAATTGTATTGTTTTATTGCATTATCATGTTTTAGGCTCATATTTTTACGAATAGGACCGAAACGGGAGTCAAAAGCTTATTTGGGGAGTATTGTGGATGGACAAAATGACGAGTTTCCTCCTCCTCCACCGATTCCTCCTATTGGTGTTGGAGTTCAGGGTAGGGTGCCTAAGGCTCCGCAATGACCTATTTTTGGTGATATGACTCTAGTGATCCAGGTGATGACTAGAGCTTTTTAGGCAGCCATAGCTGGAGTGCAAGTACCTGCACCGACGCCTGTAGTAGCTATTAATACCAGGCTTCTGTTAGAACGTTTGCGTAGCTTGGGAGGTACTGAGTTTAGGGGTTTGGCTTCAGAAGTAATTGAGGAGCGGTTTGCCAGCACATAGAGGATTCTTGGGTAGATGAAGTGTAGGATGTCTGTAAGCTGGGGTGCATAATTCTTTGCTTCATGGAGATGCCTACAGTTGGTGGGCGACTTTTATCGCGGGTATGACAACTATTGATGTGATGTGGAAGTTTTTTTGTGTTGTTTTTCAAAAGAAGTATTTGGGTTCCCAATATCAGGATGAAAAGAGAGTTCATGGCATTGGAGTAGAGGAACATGTTTGTGGCTGAGTATGAGATCCAGTTTGTTCAGTTGAGCCAATATGCTCCTGAGCTGGTTCTTGATGAGCGACAACGATTGTGATCATTTTTGTTATGGGCTGGTTAAAGAGGTGAAGATCTACATGTTGGCTATGGATTATACGAAGTTTGATGTCCTAGTTTCGAGAGCCAGGGACATAGAACATAATCTGGGGTTGTCTTCTCGATCAAGGAGTTCTTCTGTTGGGAAGAGACATGCTAAGTCAGATGTTGGTAGAGATCGATACAAGAAGCATAGAGATAGGAGGTATCGTCCTAATTAGAGACGCAGAGAGAGTAATGTTGGACATGGTCAGCAAAGTCAGAATACCTACGCTAGAGTACCCGAGTGCAGGCGATGTGGTAGGCAACACGCGGGAGAGTGTTGAGGTACCTTTGGTACATGTTGGAGCTGTGGATCACGGGATCACATTATGCATAATTGTCCACAGTTGGCTAGGGAAAGACAAGCTACTGCACCTGCTGTTGTGCCACAGAGAGGCCGTGGGTGCGGTCAATGACATTTTTAGTGTAGGAAGGATGGTTAGAGGACCGTTGATCATACCGTAGCGGTCCAACCTAAGGGTGGTGGACCGACAAGGGTTTTTGTGCATTGTGTAGGAAGGAATGATACCAACGTGCTTGCATGTACATTTACTTTGCAGTCCATACCATTGCTTTCTTTGATAGATTCTGGTTCTACACATTCATACATCTTGCACGAACATGCATGTTCGCTTGATATACCTGTAGAGGTGTTAGATGTTGGTATGCGGGTAACTATTTCTTTTGGTGAGATAGTAGTTGCTAGGAGGTTGTTTATGAGATGTCTTTTGATGGCTCAACATCATGTGTTCGAGGCTGATTTTATGGAGTTGCCATTTTATGGTTTTGATGTAATCTTGAGGATGGATTGGTTGTCTGAGCATAGGACTGTGGTTTATTTTGAGACCAAGCGAGTTTCGTTGAAACTTGTTGAAGATTACGAAGTGGTGGTTGTGGGGGAGAATGTTAAGTTCTTGTCCAATGTCGTTTCGGCTTTGGAATCGCGGAAGTTGTTAGAGTTAGGGGGTCAGGCATACCTAGCTTATGCCATGAATTCGAATATGAAGGAAGTGGGGATATTCGCACCATTTGCAATTTTCCATGAGTGTTTTCGGAGGAGTTGCCAGGTTTACTACCGGATATGGAGGTAGAGTTTTTTATTGAGACATACGCAGATACAACTCTGGTGTCGATTGCACCGTATCGTATGGCACCAAAAGCATTAAGAGAGTTAAAGATGCAACTTCAGAAGTTGTTGGATCGTGGTTTCATTCGGACTAGTGTGCACCATGGAGAGCACCGGGGTTGTCCGTGAAAAAGAAAGATGGCACGTTGATAATGTACATTGATTATCGGTAACTGAACAAGTTAACAATTATGAAAATGTATCCTTTATCGAGGATCGGTGATTTGTTCAATCAGTTTCGGGGTGCTACAATTTTTTTGAGATTGACCTGAGGTTTGGGTGTTATCAGTTGAAGGTGAAGGCTAAATATGTATCGATAATAACTTTTTGCATGTGTTACGAGCATTATGAGTTCTTAGTGATGCCGTTTGGGTTGAAAAATATACCAGCGGCTTTCATGGATATGATGAATCGGGTGCCCTATGAATTCTTAGATCAATTTGTGGTGGTGTTCATTGATGACATTCTCGTGTACTCTTGTATCGAGGAAGATCACGATCAACACCTACGAATTGTGTTGCAAGTTTTGTTGGACAATAAGCATATGCCAAGCTGAGTAAGTGTGAGTTTTGGATCAAGCAGGTGGTTTTTTTGGTCATGTTGTTTCAATTGAGGGTATTCACGTGGATTCGCAGAAGATTGAAGCTATTTTGCATTGGAAGAAACCTTAGTCGATGTAAGAAGTTCGTAATTTCTTGGGGTTAGCAGGGTATTATCGGTACTTTATGGATGGTTTCTCAAGAATTACTGCTTCTTTGACAAAGTTGTTGCGAAAGGATGTATATTTTGATGGACGGAGAGTAGAAAACAAGCTTTTGATAAGTTGAAGAAAGCTTTGACGCAAGCTCCAATCTTGATTCAACCTAAGTCAGGGATAGAGTTTGTAGTTTATAGCGATGCATCCTACATTGGTTCGGGGGGTGTAGTGATGCAAGAAGTAAGGGTTGTGGCTTATATATCTAGGTAGTTGAAGGTACACGGGTGCAACTATCCTACGCATGATATTGAGCTTTCTATGGTGGTGTTTGCGCTGAAGATTTGGCGGCATTATCTTTATGGGGAGAAGTGTATTGTGTACACGGACCACAAGAGTTTAAAATATATGATGTCGCAGAAGAAGTTGAACCTTAGGTAACGAAGATGGTTGGAGTTGCTCTAGGATTATGATTTGGTGATAGAGTACCATCCGTGTAAAGCTAATGCTGTAGCCAATGCCTTGAGTAAGAAGGTTGCAGTAGAGTTGAGGGCAATGTTTGCTAGGTTGAGTGTGACGTGAGATATAGGTTTGTTGGCTGAGTTGCAAGTGAAGCCATCATCGTTGCAGTTGATCAAGGAGAAGCAACTGTGTGATGATTCTTTGGTATCACATGTCAAGGACATAATGGATGACAATCAGACAAATTTTTGTCTTAGAGATGAAGCAGTTTTGTGTTTCAAGAGTTGAGTGGTTGTGCTGAAAGACGAGGAATTAAGGCACACTATCTAGACTGAGGCACATTCGAGTCCTTTTGCTATACATCCGGGAAGTACCAAGATGTATTAGGATTTGAAAATGAGTATTTTGGGGTTGGATTAAAGAAGAATATAGCGGATTTTGTTGCTCTTTGTATGGTATGTCAATGTGTTAAGGTTGAGCATCAGTTTCCTTTGGGTTGTTGCAATCGTTGAAGATTCTGGAATGGAAGTGAGAGAGAATTACCATTGATTTTGTGTCTGGTTTGCCTTTGACGCCATCAAAGAAGAATTCTGTGTGGGTTATTGTGGATAGGTTTAAGAAGTGTGCACATTTTCTGGTTGTGCATACGACGTATACTTTGGATAAGTTGGCGGAGTTGTATATTGCTGATATTATAAGGTTGCACGGGGTGCTTAAGTCTATAGTATCGGATAGAGATCCATGCTTTACAGTGAGGTTTTGGGAGTGTTTACATAAGGCTTTGGGTACGCGGTTGAACATCAGTACTTCGTATAATCCTCAAACAGATGGTTAGTCTGAACACGTTATCCAAGTGTTGAAGGATATGTTACGGTGTTGCATCATTGATTTCCAAGGATTGTGGGAGAAGCAGTTACCTTTGGTGGAGTTTGCCTATAACAATAGTTATCAGGCTAGTATCCAGATGGCATCGTATGAAGCTTTGTATGGAAGTAGGTATCGCACGCCACTTTGTTGGGCGGAGGCAGGAGAAAAGTATGTTTCTTTTCCTGATGTGTTGAAGGATACCAATGAGAAGGTGAAGCTTATTAGTGATCAGTTGAAGGCGGCTTCGGATCGGCAAAAGTCATATGTTGACTTGAAGCGTAGGGAGATTGAGTTTGTTGTTGGTGATCGAGTGTTTTTAAAGGTTTCTCCTTGGAAGAAGGTGATGAGGTTTGGGCGGAAAGGCAAGCTGAGTCCAAGGTTTATTGGCCTTATAAGGTGTTGGAGCATGTTGGTCTTGTTGCTTATTGGTTGAGGTTGCCTATAGAGTTGGAGAAGATACATGATGTTTTCCATGTATCAATGCTTCGGAGGTATAGATCGGATCCTTCGCATGTGATGCCTATGTAAGAGATTGAGTTGAATCCAGATTTGAACTATGAGGAGGAACCAATGAGAATTTTGGATTCAAGCAGCAAGGTTCTTCGTGGAAAGACCATAGAGTTGGTGAAGGTGTTGTGGCGACATCGTGGAGTCGAGGAAACCACCTGGGAAAGCAATGAGGGCATGAAGAATCAGTTTCCTTACCTTTTTCCACTAGGTAAATTTCGAGGATGAAATTTCTTAAGATGGGGAGAGTTGTAACAGCCTGAATTTGGGTCTAGTTGTTAGATGGATCGTTTAGACGGTTCGGGAGAACCAGATTAGGCAATTCGAAATAGTTTCAAAAATTAAATCTTAATAAATCATTTTGGCTAAAATAAAATATGGAAAAATGCTACAAAATATTTAATTAATATTCTAAGGGTTTTGGTAAACTCAATTTGAAGGAATTAAATTTGATTTTGGGACATTTCGGTCCAATGACAAAAATGTA
The DNA here is from genome assembly GCA_019671005.1 of Hibiscus mutabilis. Lineage (NCBI taxonomy): Eukaryota > Viridiplantae > Streptophyta > Magnoliopsida > Malvales > Malvaceae > Hibiscus > Hibiscus mutabilis. The sequence goes on from CM033738.1 coordinate 31,668,143, forward strand.
AAGTTTTCAGAATTGTTTTGGTGACTAAATCGTAAGAGGGTCAAAACTTAGATTCTTTAAGGAGCTAATTAACCAAACTTTTCCATCATATTTTCCCTTAATTTAGGCTATTTCTAAAGGTTTTTTAAATGGTTTTAATATTAAAATAAAATAGAATTAATAAAAAAGGATTTTAATTACACAATTCATTTTCTCACGTAACTAATTTTGCTCTCAAATTTTCTCTCAATTTTCTCAGCAGCCAAACTGTCAATTTCCTTCCAAAATTTTTAGGAATCAATCTCTTTTGATTTCCTACTTGATTTCTTTGATTTCTACAACAAAATCTATTTTGTTTCTTGAAGCTTTCATCCAAACTTTGCCAATTATGAGAGAAATCAGCAATTAGAGGAGATTTTCATTTCTCTCCTCTAATTAAAGGTTCTTTAATGAAATTCCCAAGTTTTTGATCCTTTACAACTGATTTTTGCTATGTGTTTATGATTTAATCAAGATTTTATGGATTAAATTGAGTTTTGATGAGAAATTGGAAGAATATTGTTATGGATTTGTTTTGCCTTGATTCTAATTGTTTTAGAGAACTTGAGATATGTGTTTTAATATTAAAAGAAGAGATTAATGAGAGGCATCCCGAAATTATGTGAATTGCTAATTTTCTAAGTAGTAAATAGTTAGATTTCGAAGTGATCTTGGTGTTGTTAGGATGTCGGAGGTATAAGGACGTCATAAAGATGTTTTTGGATGTTAATTGATGTTGTTAAGATGTTAAAATCAATAGGTTTCGGCTGGGCTTTATTTAGATGAAGTTTGGTGATGATTTCGGTTGTTTTAGAGAGGCGTTTGATGGTTTTAGTGAGGCGAAGTTGTGTTTGATGGTTGCTAGAAATTAGAGGTGCATGGAAGTGATTTAATCCTCTATTTTTTATTGGGCAAAGCATGAGAGTTAGATCCTTTAGCTTTTGGAGAGGTTGTGGATGTTTTGGAAGGTTGATTCTAGAAATACCAAGAGAGCTTTGGGTTGTTGGCGAGTGGAAATGCGTTTTACTGCTTTTAAAAGGTTTGAAGATGGTTGTTGGGAGTTTATAATAAGTTTGAAACACTTATCTAAGCTCGAAAGTAAGTATTGGTTGAGTTCCTCTCTCGTTTTCTATTTTGTAAAATACAATATCATGCACATGTTTAAAGATTCGATTACTTATTGTTATATTTACGTTTTAGAAATGAAAGGTGTTGCAAATGATTATATATGTTGTTATTTGAGCATGGAAAATGATCTACGAAAGAATTTTGTTAATGCTAGAATACATGGTTTAATGTATTGAAAAATGGTTTGAATTGATCCATATGTAAAACAGTAAGGTAATGTGGTTTTTATTGTGTATACTGGTAAGTGGCTGAGATAAAATGTTATCGGATATAGTTGGTTAGCCTTAGGGTTTAAAGTGCACTATAATAAGTCGCCTCATGTGTGTCGAGGGGTTAATTGAGTCATTTTCTCCCGTTGGTGGATTTATACGTTATAATCATTGAGGGCTGCTCTGGTTCGAGGACGTATGTGATGTGGTCAAAAGAACAACTTGGGAAATCCGTGTATCTGATGTGTTTTTGGAAAAAGAGAAAGGAAATTGGTTTTGAGTCACCTGATTGCAAATATACAATATAATATATCATGAGAAGTGGATTATGTTTTGTATAATGTGGTTTATACATGTGATGCTCTTTTAAGCTTGCTATTTAGACATTTTGGCATATGAAGCTTAAATTGAGGTTTATGATAGAAATCCATGATACATGTGTTGCAAATGAGTTAAATGTGTATATTTGAAGAGATTATAAAGGCATGAGATGGCTTTGGCATGAGACTTATACACTTGATTTGAATTATAATGGTTTTAAATGCATTGATGAATGTTTATGAGACTCCCTTGCTAAGCTCATAGTTTACGCTCTCATTTCTCATCAATGTAGAGAAATAGGCTCTTTCAGACAATAAGTAAGCAAGGGAAGATCCAAGATTCGAAGTATTTTCAAGTATGGTTTTACAAATACATAGTAGTAATAAGAGGCAATAAGACCAAGTTGTAATTGAGAGGTTTATTTTGGATACTCCCCGTTTGTACAAGTTATGTTTGATGTTTTGAACTTGTATGATGCTTAATGTTTGATTTTAAGGGGTTGAGAAACTATTTACATGCTTGGGGAGAGATCATGCCTATATGACAATTGCTTGGATTTAACGTGTTGCATATAATCCTTTACCATGCTCTTATATTGGTGGAAACACTGTTTGAGATGTTATATGGTGTTTAGATGTTGATTGGAGTATGTTAGATTGAGCCAAAGTGTCATATGTTCAACCAAGAGGTCATTAGAGGTCTGTCCGTACCGGTACGGGTCCTCAGGGATCGGTACATGGGGTCCTGTCTCTGCTCAATTTGGGCAAAAATGTCTTGGCGTACCGATACGCCTATTGACTGTATTGGTACGTGATGCTAAAATTTTGGCTTGGTGTCGGTACACGGGAAAACATACCAGTACGCCTTTTGGCTACTAGAGTTCTCACTTTCGAATATTGCATACCCGTATCAATATGCTTAAGGACCGTATCGGTACGCCTTTAAAATTTGAACCCTTATCGATATGGGGTGACAGTGTACCAATACGCAGTTCGTTGATTCTATTATAATGCTTTCTAAAGTTTGATTCTTTGTAGTTTTGTCCCTGTTTCTTGATCATGCAATTAAATGAGTTTGGATGGTTATATTAAGTTGAAATTTAACGTGTTTGTATGAAACCTGACTAATTAAGGATATGTAACTTTAATTTCAAGGAAGACCTCTTAATTGGCAAAAATTGTAATTTGGTCCCTAAAATGTTATTTCGTACAATTGGATGTCAAATTGACGCTCGGTTGAGTTGTAAATTTCACCGTTGTTAGTATGATCACATTAAGACTTAATAAAGCGTTTAGAATATATAAAATAAAAATGCTCTATTTTCCTAAGTAATTCTTTCAGGTTTGTCTCAGCAAACCCAATGTAGCTCGCTCGGTTCGGTCTTGTGACTAGACCAGGTCAGGGGGGTTACATATGTTCTGTTCATGGATCAAGATGAGCCCAGGACTTATCAAGAAGCAGTGATGGGCCCTGACTCTAAGAAATGGATAGAGGCCATGAAATTCAATGTAACCCCCTTGACCCAGCCTAGTCGCAAGACCTACTCGATCGAGGTACATTAGGTTTACCGAAGTAAACCGAGAAGATAAAACCTGAAACACATCCATTTTTTTCTTTTATCTTTTCTAGATACATAATTATTATCCTGCATGTTCACACTGATCTTCAGTGAAAACTCAACTCAATCGTGCATCGAATTGACATCCAATTGATCATATTTGCAAATTAGGGACCATAAAGCAAAATCGGAAAACTGCATGGACTTGCTCGTTTTTATGTTACCAATCTTTAATTAAGTAGGTTTCATGATTACATGTCAAAATCAAGTCAAAAAAGTCATCCATAACTCATTCAATTGCATCCACAACATTTAGGGACTAAAACGTAAGAATACAAAACTTCAGAAGATTCCAAATACCAAACTTAACTACCACCGTACCGGTACGGAAAGGGGTGTTTCGATACGCCTTTGTTATTGTAACACCCCGATCCCGTCTCGGATCCAGAGCATCCCATTTGGGTCACCCAAAATTGACCCATCAAAATTTCTCATTTGAAACCACAAGATGACAATTCTCAAAACGATCCATTTCCATAAAATCCACGTAGATAAAGAAATTTAAAGGGTTTACAAAATATAAGTTCCAAATAAAATACACCGTTTGACCAAATAACAGTAAATCAAAATAAGATATAACTCGACTATGGTAAGGTCCTATGAATACAATCAGTCCAAACTAAACATCAAGTACTGTACTCTGAAACTGGCCTGGTGTTGGTAAATCTTCCTCGATGTGCTCCTCCAAAAAGCAACCTGTCAACCTAGGCATAGAAAAACCACAATTTCGCACGCTGAGCTAACAAAGCTTAGTGGTACATTTCTACTCTACCGCAATTCATGAATGTCATAAAACAAACATGCATGACAATATATTAAGAGTGCAAATAAAGGCTTCTCAACATCTATGAATCATCTTCTAGCCTATCCTAGCTAGAGCTTACAACTGTCTTAAGATACCACTATTATGTAAGAAGTCTACCAAGCCATCCCAGGCTTATCATACTCGAGGTCCCACCGACCATCGAGTACGTCCCATACCCTGATCACATAGCCCTAGGGTTATATAGCCCATACTCGAGATCACACAACCCATCGAGTTACTCGAGCTCACACAGCTTGTCGAGTAACAACCCTACCCTGATCACATAGCCCAAGGGTAAAATAGCCAACATCTATTATCCATACAACAACGTTAATAACATACATTCCCTAATGGCCAACGAAGCCCTACTATTTTCCCGTGCTCACACAGCCGTCGAGTTACCCGTGATCACATAGCCATCAGGTTATGACCATATCCGGATCACTATAGCCACAAATACGTCCTAGACATACTTGGATCACAATAGCCACAACCAGTCTTTTCCTGAGGTCACATAGCTAATCAGATTACTCGAGTTCACATAGCCCTTTGAGTTACTCGAGCTCACCAGCCCCTGAGTTGTATTTCCATAGCCTGATCACATAGCCCGTGGATAAATTTTGGATCGCACCCAAATCACATAGCCCGTGGATACGTTGGTTGTACTCGATCACATATCCCGGAGTACCCATCCCCTTATTTAAGTGCCCTTGTACTGACTCTAGGACACCCAGATTCCTAACCAAGACACATACATTAACACATGCTCCCCCGGGCATCAATATAGCTCACCGAGAGATAAAAGGCATCCAACCAACCAATACCAATGCCCCAAGGCATGACTCATTTGTTACACTAATTAATATATGTCTTTAGGATATATTTACGTTCTTCTCTTTAGATTATCTTATTATTCTTGACAACCAACCTATATGGGCATCCCTTCAGCACACAATAAGGACCCCGATCTTCTACGTAGCATTAACCGATCTACCGCGAATCTCTATGGGTGATTAAACAAGCAATCCACTCAATAATTACCAAGCGTAATCATTTTACACCCTAACAGATCCCTAGGGCCCTTTACCTCGAATTATAGAACCCCGAACGCGAACTCAACTTTCTTAAGCAGACTACCCAACGAGTATCGATACTCCAAGGTGAGTATCGATACTCTCAGGAGTATCGATATGCTAATTAAATTCGAAAGAATTAGACCTCAAACTATACCGATACGCTCTGTGTCGTGCTAGTACACATCATCGGTACTAGGATCGCCCTTTACCGATCCACCCCCATATCGGTACTCCCACATACGCGTACTAGTACGTTAAGCCTCTCCCAGGAAATGCAACAGAGCGTACCGGTATGCTAGGAGAGGGGTACCGATACATGGGAAGGCATACCAATACGCCCCTCACAAATCGTCTTTCTTATAATAAAGGCGTACCGATACGCTACCACCCTATATCGGTACACGAGCCCAGATTTCAGAATCTAAATCTCAGGATTTCCTCAATCCCACCCTTAACCTCCATGGTTATGTCCCAAATCGACCCTACAAGTTATTTATAGTATATTAGGTGGTTTTCTATCAATTTTATGCATTATCAACATCTCATCTTTGATTTACCATTAATGGGGGTTTAAAGCTCTAAAACCTCAACTATGCAACCCAAAACTATATACCACACAAAGCAATCATTTTAGGATGCTCATGAAGTGTAGGAGACAGAATTGTACTGACCTTTAGCAAGAGATTCACGAACTAAGGAAAAAATCAAGCTTCTTGTACCTCTCTTCCTTACTCCAAGCTTCAAACCCAACTTCCACCAATGCAGAAGATATTCCTCTTAAATGATATATCTTGGGGTGTTGAAAAACTTCTCCTTAAGCCTCAATCCGAGATTCCCACTCAAACATCCAAGATTTCTCCAAACTCAAACACTCACCGTGAGAGATGAAGGAAGAAAGAGATAGCATGAAGATGGGGCAAGGTGATATCACCATTTTCCTTTTTCCAGTAGAAAATTAAGGCTCCATTAGCCTTTGTCTTCTAAATATAGCTTTTACCATATTACCCTTCCTCAAAGCCCATCATAAACCAAGCCCAAAACCACCAAGCAAGCCCAACAACACATGGAGGTCCACAAAGCCCAACAACAAGGCCAAACATAAACTGAGCATTTGACCTGACGTGTCGGTCCAAGACCCGAGTCAACACCCATTGTTGACTCAAAAAATCTGGGCCGTTATAACTCTCCACTCCTTCAAGAAATTTCGTCTTCTAAATTTAGATGGTGAACGAGATGTAACCAAAACGGATCTATCCACCTCACTATTCAAACAAGATCACCTTGATTAGGGAGAGTTCTCCCTCAATCTACCTTAAACAGAACCTTAGCATAAAACCACATGCTCTCAACACTTCTTTTGTGATTTCCCACGACTCTTTTTCAGCAACCAACGACACTTATGACGAACCGCTACGCTTGGTAACATAACCAACCTTGAGCCACGCTGTTCAACATCAACTTAAGGAACTCACTTCTAAAGGATTCTATCTCGGTTAACCAACCTTTCCACTAGCATCCATCAACCAAAACTAAACTTAGACTTTATTTACGTGTAAAACGATGCACCACATCCACAAACCATTGTTAGGAATGCATCACGCTTAACAACCATATCCCGATCAAACAATAAAAGGGCAAGTAAAACCCTAACAACTGATCATTATCATCAATCTACCTTGAACTAATAGCTCTTTTCTCCAAACTTGACCCACCAAGTAGGAACTTAAAACTTAGCCTTACCCCAAACTTGCTTTCAACAGGATCAAAAACCACTTACGATTCAATCACTTGGTTCCGATATGTGACCATCGTCACTTAGGAACTCACACAAGCAACCCAAAACTTAGCCATTCTACTTTCGAAGGTCTAAACACCTTCTTTCTAACCCTTGCCTCGGTCCAAACAATTAGACGTGAAAAGCTATCTGATGGTTCTCAAGGATTTCCAACTGGTCCATCCAAAAACATTTCTTGGCAAAGCAACCATCCGATTAGCCTCAACACTGCTATTCCTCCACATTTCCGATGCGCCACTCTGATAATTTGCACACTGCTTGCCTTAATCGATAAAAACTTTAGTCGAACTCGATTGGGCAATCCTCAAACCCCACAAAATCTAGCTCAATAGGTGCACATGCCAATCAACTATCCTCACGATTCGCCCTTAAGACCTCAACCATGAACATTACAACCTTCATTTACCCTTTTCTACGGTACTTTTACTCCGACAAAAAACACGTGAAGCTCTCACATTCTATGGCCAAAACAAGGTCACCGATCTCACGAAACCGGCAGCGGTCTTCTACTATTGCAATATGGCTTAACACATCCAAAGCCACCATACAAGCTACTCTCACACAGACACGATATCGGCGAAGCACTTGGCAATGACACCCTATTGGTCATTTGCACAAGTGTGCCTCCAACAAAAAGTTCGTTAAGTACCATACCATGAAGCGATGGACACAAAAAATGAACTCAAACTTACATTTATCGTGGTTATAAACCACAATCAACCTGTAAGATTGCTCATTCACCAAAGGTACCTCCATACCCTCAAAACACCACAACACTAAGACCAGGAAATCTTAACCCTCACGTCTACAACGCAAGCTGAGAACACCTTGCAACCTATAGAACCTTCCTTGAGCTAGCACTACGGAGCACAATATCCACCTTAGAGAGGTTAAGATCCTACACAACCAACACTAACAACTAGATTCAAGCAATCTAAAACTTTTCTCACTCACATCTTACGGCACACATGCACTCTCAACAACCATCTACGATAAAGACTTATCTAACAAAGGATGCAATTCTAATTGACATCTAAAGCAACAACAACCCAAGATTTACCAAGATACACATCACAAGAACCCGTCCATTACACAATCGAAAAGCTAAATGGCTAACGCAATAGTTGAAACCAACACAAAACTTAATTACCTGACATATCCTCGGTCGCGACGCTGTCAACTCTAATCTGAGCAGCAGTCTGCCTAGCAACGCCTCGCGCGCCAATCCTGGCGATAGATTTCACAGGACCTCCACCTCGATAACTTGACGGTGCCCTAGATCTACCTCTAGCAAAACTCTGATCGTGATGGGAAGTAGCCAACCTCTGGACTGAACTGATAAATCCTCATCTATAACTGGACAGTCCTTTGCCATATGCCCAGGTGCCCGACACCGATAACAAACCCTTCGAAGCAAAAAGCATACTACACGGTGATGTCGCCCACAAAGCTCGCACACTGGTGGAAGCGATGCTCCAACAGAACCATCAGTACTCCTTTCGGGAGTAGAAATTAAAGAGCCTCTACGAACCTCGATCTAGATCTTGAGCTGACTCTCGATAGCTGGCCCGAAGCAACTCTCTTCGAACTCCTCGAAGCATGAAACCTCTCATGCAGATAGGGAGAAGGACCTATGATATTCTAGGTCTCTACATCACAACCTCTAGAATCCTCGAAATGATTAGATGCTGAACTCTAAAGCCGTTCAAGTGCCTTCACATTATTGGCTAACTCGGAGAATGTCCCAAGCAGAGCCGCTGTCACATGCAACTGAAGGTCAACATTCAAGCCTTGCCTAAACCTCTTGCACCTCAACTCTTCCGTGGCAACCAACTCTGGAGCATAACGGCTCAAATGCATAAAATATTGCTCATAAGCAAACACCATTCGATCTCCTTGTACCAGATGTAGAAACTGGTCCTTCATCTCATCCATATGTACCTCACTGATGTACTTCTTCTGAAACTCATCCACAAAGATATCCCATGTCGGGGGCACAAGCTGTAGACCCAACTCTACGGTCTCCCACCACTCATGTGCATTACCATTAAAAAGGGAAGCAATGCAATCAAGATCATCTTCTGGGCTTCCCTTCATCTGTCTCAAGATTCTCTGTGTGTTGGGCAACCACTGGTCAGCCTTGATCGGGTCATCCTCACCCAAGCCTTCAAAATTCATAGGCCCAAAATGATGAAGCCCCTCTACAGGGGTCTTGCGAGGCACCTCAAATTGCCTCGAGATAGCTTGCACCACACGCAAGAGGGTAGAGGTAAGGTCACAAAAGTGACCTGCCTCTCCACCACCAGTTCCACCTTCCATCAACTATTCTTTCTGGAACACAACAAACAAGGTGGCACATCAGGATTCTCAGTCTTGTAAAGTACACTTAAATTTAGGGACTTTTATTCACTAGACACCTTACCACGACCTCTATACTACCCCAGGGTTTACTAGAACCGACTAAACCTAAGCTCTGATACCATTAAATGTAACACCCCTAATCCCGTCCCAGATCCAGAGCATCACATTCAGGTCACCCAAAACTGACCCATCAAAATTTCTCATTTAAAGCCACAAGATGGCAATTCTCAAAACGATCCATTTCTATAAAATCCATGTAGATAAATAAATTAAAAGGGTTTACAAAATATAAGTTCCTAATAAAATACACTGTTTGACCAAATAACAATAAATAAAAATAAGATACAACTCGATTGTGGTAAGGTCCTATGAATAAAATTAGTCCAAACCAAACATTAAGTATTGTACTCTGAAACTGGCCCGGTGCTGGGAAATCCTCCTCGATGTGCTCCTCCAAAAAGCAACCTGTCAACCTACGCACAAAAATCCACAATTTGGCATGTTGAGCTAACAAAGCTCAGTGGTACATTTCTACTCTACCGCAACTCATGAATATCATAAAAGAAGCATGCATGATAATATAATTAAGAGTGCACAGAAAGGCTTCTCAACATCTATGAATCATCTTCTAGCCTATCCTAGCTAGAGCTTACAACTATCTCAAGATACCACAATTATGTAAGAAGTCTACCAAGCCATCATAGGCTTACCATACTCGAGGTCCTACCGACCATCGTGTTACGTCCCATACCCTGATCATATAGCCCTAGGGCTATATAGCCCATACTCGAGATCATATAGCCCATTGAATTACTTGAGCTCACACAGCCCATCGAGTAACAACCCTACCCTGATCACATAGACCAAGGGTAAAATAGACAACATCTATTATCCATACAACAACTTAAATAACATACATTCCCTAATGGCCAATGAAGCCCTACTATTTTATTGTGCTCACACAGCCGTCGGGTTACCCGGGATCACATAGTCGTTGGGTTAGGATCATATCTGGATCACTATAGCCGTAGATACGTCCTAGACATACTTGGATCACAATAGCCACAAGCAGTCTTTTCCTGAGGTCACATAGCCAATCAGGTTACTCGAGATCCCATAGCCCTTCAAGTTACTCGAGCTCAACAACCCCCAAGTTGTATTTCCATATCCTGATCACATAGCCCAAGGATAGGTTTTGGACCACATCAGATCACATAGCCCATCGATACGTCACATGTACTCGATCACATAGCCCAGAGTAACCATCCCCTTATTTAAGTGCCCTTGCACTGACTCTAGGACACCCGAATTCCTAACCAAGACACATACGTTAACACATGCTCCCCTGAGCATCAATATATCTCACCGAGAGATAAAAGACATCCAACCAACCAATACCAATGCCCCAAGGCATGACTCATTTGTTACACTAATTAATATATGTCTCTAGGATTCATTTACTCTCTTCTTGTTAGATTATCTTATTATTCGCGGCAACTAGCCTATATGGGCGTCCCTTCAGCACACAGCAAGGACCCTGATCTTCCACGTAGCATTAACTGATCCACCATGGATCTCTACGGGTGATTAAACAAGTGATCTACTCAATAATTACCAAGCCATTAATTTCCCACACGGGGTTTAACTATACATTTCTCGGTTTTAGTAATCATTTTACACCCTAATAGATCCCTAGGGCCATTTACCTCGAATTATAGAACCCCCGAGCGCGAACTCAACTTTCTTGGGCAGATTGCCCAGCGAGTATCGATACTTTAAGGTGAGTATCAGTACAACCTTTTCGTATCGATACTCCTCTATGAGTACCGATATGCTAATTAGATTCGAAAGAATTAGACCCCAAGCTGTACCGATAGGCTCTGAGCCGTACCACTACGCATCATCGGTACTAGGACTGCCTTGTATCGATCCACCCAAGTACAAGTACTCCCACATATGCATACCGGTACGCTAACCCTCTCCTAGGTGGGGCATACCGATATACCAAAGCGTTACTAGAATTTACCCTAGGCGAGGGGTACCAATACACGGGAAGGCGTACCGATATGCCCCTCACAAATCGTCTCTCTTATAACAAAGGCATACCGATAAGCTACCACCCCGTATCAGTACGCGAGCCCAAATTTTAGAATCTGAAGCTTGGGATTTCCTCAATCCCACCCTTAACCTCCATGGTTAAGTCCCAAATCGACCCTACAAGTTATCTAGAGTATAATAGGCAATTTTTTATGAATTTTATGCATTATCAACATCTCATCTTTGATTTACCATTAATGGGGGTTTAAATCTCTAAAACCTCAACTATACAACCCAAAACTATATACCACACAAAGTAATCATTTTAGGATGCTCATGAAGTGTAGGAGTCATATATGTACTGACCTTTAGCAAGAGATTCAGAAATCAAGCTTCTTCCACCTCTCTTCCTTGCTCCAAGCTTCAAACCCAACTTCCGCCAATGCTGAAGATATTCCTCTTGAAAGATGGATCTTTAGGTGCTGAACAACTTCTCTTCAAGCCTCAAACTGATATTCCCACTCAAACATCAAATATTTCTCCAAACTCAAACATTCACCATGAGAAAGAAAGGAAGAAAGAGATAGCATGAAGATGGGGGCAAGGTGATATCACCCTTGTCCTTGTTCCAGTAGAAAATTAAGGCTTCATCAGCCTTTGTCTTCCAAATATGGCTTTTACCATATTACCCTTCCTCAAAGCCCATCATAAGCCAGGACCAAAGCCACCAAGCAAGTCCAACAACACATGAAGGTCCACAGAGCCTAACAGCAAGGCCCAACATAAACTGAGCACTTGACCCGACGTGTCGGTCCAAGGCCCGAGTCAACGCCCATTGTTGAATCAAAAAATATGGGTCGTTACAGTTATTTTGAAACCTCAGAATTCCAGTAGCCAAAACTCGTTTCCATACGTGAATTTTGAAACCTCAAAATTCCAGTAGCAAAAACTCGTTTCCATACGCCCCCACGTATCAAAACGCCCTTCATGAAAACATTATGCCGTATCGAAACACCTCCTTGAGTACCAAAATACTTGTAACACCCTCTTCTCATATTTGTTACCAAACACGAGTTGATGATGTCACAAAACAAATTTAAACAATTTGTACCATTTGACACAAAGCCGGCAGCTCGTACTGCCATTACTTAAAAAATTTTATAAATTTTTGTAAGCTTCAAAAATTCATTTGGAAAAATTCCTAGTAAACTAGATTCATCAGGCTATCAATCCATATAAATTAGAGGTCTTAATTCATGGCACAAAAGTGCAGAAATTCGTTAAACATGCACTACAGTACAAAACTGCAGTCTGAAAATCTGACCTTGCATTGAATAAAAATTCATAAGTTTTTACACAGAACTCGAAATCAGTCACCGCTTGTTTTAAAAGACACTAGACTCAATTTTTAGTTCACATATATAAATTTCATTTTCTAATTCAATCTATGGAATTTATGGCGATTTTTCAAACTCACTACCTAAAACAGAGTTTTTGGACAGCTTCAACTTATCTCCAATATATGTTCACTAACTAGTCAAAAATCATTCAAATTCAAATACTAATAATATTAAACCAGGTTCTTATTAAAAACATATGCCATTAAGGATTAGTTTAATGTCTATTTTATACAAAATATGTACATTTAAGATTATACAAGCCACTACTCAAAACACATAATATAGGATGTCAAAACATTACTATGATAACCTGTATCGTATCTCCGCCGACAAGGTGATGCTCAAAACGTTTCCTGCTTACGAACCACGTAATCAACCTACGTGTGCACAACATAATACACACTCTAAGCATAACTTAGTGAGGCATTATAAGTAATCATAAAATCAAGTAATAAATTAAATGAAAACATGGTTAAACAAGATCATAATAATTTTTCTTTTAGTTCAAAACCATCGTATATAAGAAAATGATAATTTTATTTACTTCAACTTTGTAATTGGCCCAAGAATTGTATAAAGAGAAACTAAAGTATGCAAGGTCTGTACTCCTTGAGTACTGGTCAACAAAGTGACGATAAACATATAGACACAAGAGTGTCAGCATCATATAGGCACATAAGTGCGAATAAACATATAGGATCCGAAGATCAGTGTGTAGCTACACGTAGTCCTTAACTACTGGACCTCTAATGGCATGCCACTATACTGTAACACTCTATCTTTGCTTGGGCAATAAAACCATATCATATACTTATAAAATCATCATGTATAAACAGTTCATATATCACCATTATTCAATAACAAATTTCCATAACAAAACATAATAGAGCAGTTCATACTCTATTATGTACTAACCTTTTTCTTTGTATGTAAAACATCATATAACTTATACAAAAACCATGTTACCATTTCAATAAAATCTAGTAAATAGAATTCTTAAAATTAAACAAAACATATTTTGAAACATATGAATGCACTCACCTTATATGCCTCACCAGCTACTTATACCAAAACGTATCTACTCTGAAACTTCTTCTTTGTTTTTCAACTTGTTTCGATCACGAGCTTGCTTGCTATTTGTATATATATTAAATACATAACACAAGCAAATTTTTGAGTACATACTCATATTATACAAATAATGGAAAGTAACTAAAATAACTATCCATTATGCATAACTTAATTCCGACAAAACTTTCTATATTCGAATCACATTTCTTTACACTTTTTCCATAACTCTCCAACTTTTTCCAAAATACCCAATTTAGTCACTAAGGACTATTTTGAGCTTCTAACCATCATTTTCAAATTTAATCCTTTCATTTCTCATTCTTTATGCTTTAGGACCCAAACATTAAAAATTTACATATTGGTCTTTAAGACTGCCAAAAATTCTAAAATGGTCCCAAAGTCAATATAAACTTCAAAATCAACATTCCAATCACTTAACTCAATTTTACAACATAGAATACTTCAAAAACAAGCTTGACAATTAAATCCCTAAACTTTCCAAAATTTACATTTTTGTCCCTAGTGCAAAATAATTAGGGATTCTCATTCCAAACAACCTATATCATCATAATAAACCATTCTTCCTTCAATCATGTCCCTAAATTCCAAACTTGACATAAACCTTAAACTTCCATCTTTCAAGAAGATGTGTATTTCTTCATTATAACAATAATTTTAAACTTGTATAACATCATTCTCATCATTTCCACTTCAAATAAAATTTTTACAAGAGTTTCCCTTAATTTTTTTAATTTTCCCAAAATTATCCTTCAAAATAATTCATGGAATTTTTCATTATTTGAACCATGAAAATAACATCACAAGCATGTTTCCAACAAGAAAAACCATTGAAACTCAAGATTCCATCATGCTCTTCATCGACCCTAAACCCCAAACTTAACTGAGAGACATGAAAGCTATACAAAACTTACACCAAAAGATAGAGAATTTAATGGAGAAGAATTTCTTGTTTCATATCTCAAGCTCAAATCTAACCATGGAAGCTTAAAAATTGAATAAAAAATTCTTACCTATGCTATTGGGAGAATTTGACAGCAAGGGGGAGAAGATGGGAAATTTTCCAAGTTTTTCTATCCTATTTTAATGTCAAATGGCATTATAATTACCTTATTTAATTAATAAAAGCCTTTAATAGTCAAAAGACCATTATACCCTTAAGTTATAACCAATCACAAGCCAACACTTGTTTATTCTTATCCACAATAATCATAAATAATCAAAAAGTAAGGGTGAAATGACCATTTTGCCCTTAATGAACCAACTTATCTTCAAAAATGCCATTTTCACCTATTTCACCAAATACTGCATAAAATCGAATAAAAACAATTCAAAAACCATAATATCATGTTCTTCTAGTCTTTCTAAGACTTCCATTAAATTTTCATAATTTTCCGAATTTGAATAATCATTCGAATTAAGTTTTGAAACTTATCATTTTTATAGCTTTTCACACAAATCTTGTACCAAAAATATGATTCCCACCAAAATTCTTATACTGGGATAAACTATTCATTTTTGCCATAAACAATTTTTGGAAAAATTACCATGTTGGTCCTTGAACTTTTCCCAACTTTCCACTTTGACCACCAAACTTTGAGATTTTACATTTTAGTCACTGAACTAAAACCACCAAACTTTAATTCTTTTCATTTCAGTCACTATGCAAATATTGGGGTATTACAGTTCTTCCCCCTTAAGAAAATTCGTCCTCAAATTTTTAGAACGTACCTGATTTGAAAAGATGAGGAAACCGTTTTTCCATATCTTTCCATATTTCCCACGTTGCTTCTTCCACTTTGTGATTTTGCCAAAGAACTTTAACAAGTGGAATCGACTTGTTCCTCAATTCCTTGACTTCACGTGCTAAAATTTTGATCGGTTCCTTTTCATACGTCAAATCTGGTTGAATATCTACTTCCTCTAGAGCAATGATGTGAGAAGGATCTGATCAATACTTTCTGAGCATCGATACATGAAACACATTATGAATTTTAGCTATTTCCGGGGGTAGAGCAAGTTGATAAGCCATCGGACCAACTCTTTTTACAGTCTCATACGGTCCAATAAATCTTGGACTCAGCTTTCCTTTTCGTCTAAATAGCAATATCTTTTTCCAGGGTGACACTTTGAGAAACACTTTATCACCAACATGGAATTCAATTTCCTTTCTTTTCAAATCTAAAAAAGCTTTATGTCGATCAACGGCTATCTTGAGATTATCTTGAATGATCTTCATCTTATCTTCAGCTTCTCTGATTAGATCAGGTCCCAATATGTCCCGATCTTTCAACTCGTACCAATTCAAAGGAGTTCTGCACCTTCTTCCATACAAAGTTTCATAAGGTGCCATTTTGATACTTGCTGGATAGCTGTTATTATAAGAAAATTCTGCCAACGGCAAGTATTTCTCCCATGATCCTTTGAATTCAATCACACAAGCTCTCAACATATCCTCTAAAATTTGAATGGTTCACTCTGATTGTCCATCCATTTGAGTATGAAAATTAAGTCGAGTACCCAGAGCTTTATGTAAAGACTTCCAAAATCTGGAAGGAAACCTTGGATCTCTATCAGAAACAATAGAGACTGGTTCTCCATGAAGCCAAACTATTTCCTTGATATACAACTCCACATATTTGTCCATAGAGAAATCAGTTCGAACAAGAATGGAATGTTCTGGATTAGTCAATCTATCGACAATCACCCAAATGGAATCCTTTTTGCTTGCAGTCAAAGGTAGCCCTGATACAAAATCCATGGTTAGCCGTTCCCATTTCCACTAAGGAATAGAAATTGGTTACAATAAGCTAGAAGGCACCTGATGCTATTCTTTCACTTGTTGACATGCCAAGCATTTCGAAACAAACTCGGTTATAGCTATTTTCATTCATGGCCACCAATATCGACTCTTTAGAACTTGATACATCTTGTTTCCACCTGGATGCATAGTCAAAGGACTATGATGAGCTTCATATAACAATTCTCATTTCAATTCTTCACTATCAGGGATATATACTCTGTCTCGATAATAAAGGCATCCACTGTTTTAACTGTATAGCCTTTTACTTCACCACTTTCCATTTGTTTCAAGATTGCTAAACATTTTTCATCCTTACTTTGAAGTTCTTTAATCCGAGCTATCAAAGTATGTTTAAGCTGTAATTCCACAATCAAAGCACCATCATCTCGCATCCTCAACTGAGTATCCAAAGTTCTTAAAGCAGCAAATGTCTTCCGACTCAAAGCACCAGCTACAACATTTGCCTTTCCTGGGTGATAATTAATAACAAGATCATAATATTTGATTAGCTTGAGCCATCTTCTCTGTTTCAAGTTCAAATCTTCTTGTGTCAGTAAATACTTTAAACTTTTGTGATCCGTATAAATATAGTATCGCTCACCATACAAGTAGTGACGCCATATTTTCAAAGCACAGACTACTGCGGCCAATTCTAGATCATGAGTTGGATAGTTCCTTTCATGTGTTTCCAATTGTCTAAAAGCATATGTGATTAGTCTACCTTCTTGCATCAATACACATCCAAATCCATTATGGGACGCGTCACTGTATAAAGTAAAATCCTTACCCAATTTTGGTTGCACAAGTACTGGTGCTTCAGTTATAATCTGCTTCAATTGTTCAAAGCTCTACTAACGCTTATCAGTTCAAACGAAAGGTACATCCTTCAGCAATAACTTAGTAATCGGTGCTGCAATCATCGAAAACCTTTCACAAAACGTCTATAATATCCTGGTAACCCCAAGAATCAGCGAACCTCAGAAACATTCTTAGGAGGATTCCAATCAACAATAGCCTGGACCTTTTTAGGATCAACCTGAATTCCTTTGGCCGAAACAATATGACCAAGGAAAGATACTTCTGATAACCAAAATTCACATTTAGAAAGTTTAGCATACAGTTCTTTCTCCCTTAACGTCTGCAATACTATCCGCAGATGAACATCATGTTCTTCGTTAGTCTTCGAATAAATCAATACATCATCAATAAACACTACAACGAACTGATCCAAGTACGGCTGGAACACTCTATTCATCGGGTCCATGAATGCTACAGGAGCATTAATAAGACCAAAAGGCATAACCACAAATTCATAGTGTCTATACCATGTCCGAAATGCTATTTTTGGAATATCCTCATCCTTAACCTTTAATTGATAGTAACCCGACCGAAGATCGATTTAGAAAACACAGCTGCCCCATTCAATTGATCAAATAGATCATCGATCCTCGGTAAGGGATACTTGTTCTTGATCATCACTTTATTCAGCTGACGATAGTCAATGCATAACCGCATTGATCCGTCTTTCTTTTTAACAAAAAGAACGGGTGCTCCCCAAGACGATACACTAGGCTGTATAAAACCTCGATCTAAAAGAACTTGCAATTAAGCTTTAAGCTCCCTCAACTCTATCGGAGACATCCGATAAGGTGCCATTGATACTGGTTTAGTACCTGGTAAAACATCTATTCCAAATTTCACTTCTCTATCTGGAGGTAATCCCGGCAATTCATTAGGAAACACATCAGGGAACTCTCGAACTGTAGGAATACTATTAATATCTGTCTTTGATGAATTAACATCCACAACATGGGCTAAATAAGCATGGCACCCCTGATACAACAATCTCATCGCCTTCATTGCCGAGATCACATTACTCATACAATTTGATCATTCGCCAATCACTACAATTTCTATACCTTCATTACTTTTCAGCACTAGTCGTTTCGAATGACAATCCATTATGGCATGGTAAGCATATAACCAGTCCATGCCCAAAATAATTTCAAAATCATGGAAAGGTAGTTCCATCAAATCAGTTGGGAATTCAATTCCCTGAATCACTATCGGGCACTATTTGCAAATTTTACTCACTCGAGCACTATGACCAATAAGATTGGTTGTGAAAACATTACTAGACGTAGGTTCCAAGGTAATCCTCCTATCTTGGACTAACTTAGAACTAACTTATGAATGAGTAGATCATGGATCTGTTAATACAAATACAGGTTCGTTAAAAAGCTGGAAAGTACCTATAACAATATTCAGTGCATCCCTATCATCCTCAGTGCAGATGTGGTAGACTCTCGCTGAGGTCCTTAATTCCTTGTTGGATGCATCTTCAAACGCTCCCAGACGATTAACCCCAGAAGACTTTTGACTAGCCTGATATTTTCCCTTTAGATTTTGATCTACTAATCTTTCTGACTTATATGGCCTATTGCCACTTCTCGGACAATCTCGAAGGAAATGATCAGTAGTACCAAAACCGAAGCAAGCTCCTGTAACCAATCGACATTGTCCATGATGGAATTTGCCACAATGTTCATATTGATGTTTCTTCGAACTCCCTGTCTTTGCAGTAAAAACATGTGAACCTTTGGACTTGCCTGATCCAAATCTTTGTTTGTTGCTTTGGTAGGAACATTTGCTTCGTTTAGCTGATGATGAACCAAAGGATCCTCCAAAATTCCTTTTCTGCGACTGAACATTCTAAGCTGCTAACTTTTCTTGCCGAACTTTTTCCATCCCTTTCGCTCGATTGACAACATCTTGGAATCTAGTGATTTCTATAGCTATCAGCACCTCTTTATAATCCGGATCCAAACCTTAAATGAAGCTGATGCTACAATCCTTCTCTGTAGGGATCAACTCTGAGGCGAATCGGCTCAATATGTTAAATTCACATTCATATTCGTATATTGTCCGATCGCCTTGCTTAAGATTCAGGAATTGACTCCTTATTTCTCGAATAAACATGTCTCTGATATACTTGTTGCGAAACTTAGGGAGGAAAAAGTCCCAAGTGATCTCTTCCTGAGGACAAGTGGTGATATTCGACCACCAGATACGAGTCTGTCCCTTTAATAAAGACACAAGTCCCTCTAACTTTCTTTGATCATCACAGTGCAATCCTTCAAGCATAATCTTTAGATCATTAAGCCAATTGTCTGCAGCAATAGGATCTCCATCAACAAAATCTGGTGCTTGCAGATCCTTTAGCTCTTTAGCAATAGAAACTCGGGGAGGACGATTAAGTATAATCTCCAAAGCCTGTAGAAAGTTTCCCTGATTTTGTACCAGTATGATACCAATAAATGTAACACCCTCTTCCCATATTTGTTACTAAACACGAGTCGATGATGTCACAAAACAAATTTAAACAATTTGCACCATTTGATACAAAGCTGGCAGCTCGTACTGTCATTACTTCAAATTTTTTATAAAATTTTGTAAGCTTCAAAACTTCATTTGGAAAATTTCCTAGTAAACTAGATTCATCAGGCTATCAATCCATATAAATTAGAGGTCTTAATTCATGGCACACAAGTGCAGAAAATTCGTTAAATATGCACTATAGTGCAAAACTGCTGTATGAAAATCTGACCTTGCATCGAATAAAAATTCATAACTTTTTATACATAACTCGAAATCAGTCACCGTTTATTTTAAAAGATACTAGACTCAATTTTTAGTTCACACATATAAAGTTAATTTTCTAATTCAATCTATGGAATTTATGGCGATTTTTCAAACTCACTACCTAAAACAGATTTTTTGGACAGCTTCAACTTATCTCCAATATAAGTTCACTAACTAGTCAAAAATCATTCAAATTCATATACTAATAATATTAAACCAAGTTTTAATTAAAAACATAACCCATTAAGGAGTAGTTTAATGTCTCTTTTATACAAAATATGTACATTTAAGATTATACGTGCCACTACTCAAAACACATAATATAGGATGCCAAAACATTACTATGATAACCTGTATCGTATCTCCGCCGACGAGGTGATGCTCAAAACATTTCCTGCTTACAAACCACGTAATCAACCTACGTGTGCACAACATAATACACACTCTATGCATAACTTAGTGAGGCATTATAAGTAATCATAAAATCAAGTAATAAATTAAACGAAAACATGGTTAAACAAGATTATAATGAATTTTCTTTTAGTTCAAAACCATCGTATATAAGAAAATGGTAATTTTTATTTACTTCAACTTTGTAATTGGCCCAAGAATTGTATAAAGAGAAACTAAAGTATGCAAGGTTTGTACTCCTTGAGTACTGGTCAACAAAGTGACGATAAACATATAGACACATGAGTGTCAGCATCATATAGGCACATAAGTGCGGATAAACATATAGGATCCGAAGATCGGTGTGTAGCTACACGTAGTCCTTTACTACTGGACCTCTAATGGCATGCCACTATACTGTAACTCTGTATCATTGCTTGGGCAATAAAACCATATCATATACTTATAAAATCATCATGTATAAACAGTTCATATATCACCATTATTCAATAACAAATTGCTATAACAAAACATAATAGAGCAGTTCATACTCTATTATGTACTAACCTTTTTCTTTGTATGTAAAATATCATATAACTTATACAAAAACCATGTTACCATTTCAATAAAATCTAGTAAATAGAATTCTTAAAATTAAACAAAACATATTTTGAAACATATGAATGCACTCACCTTATATGACTCACTTGCTACTTACACCAAAACATATATACTCTGAAACTTCTTCTTTGTTTTTCAACTTGTTTCGATCACGAGCTTGCTTGTTATCTGTATGTATATTAAATACATAACACAAGCAAATTTTTGAGTACATACTCATACTATACAAATAATGGAAAGTAACTAAAATAACTATCCATTATGCATAACTTAATTCTGACAAAACTTTCTATATTCGAATCACATTTCATTACACTTTTTCCATAACTCTCCAACTTTTTCCAAAATACCCAATTTACTCACTAAGGACTCTTTTGAGCTTCTAACCATCATTTTCAAATTTAATCCTTTCATTTCTCATTTTTATGCTTTAGGACCCAAACTTTAAAAATTTACATATTGGTCCTTAAGATTGGCAAAAATTCTAAAATGGTCCCAAAGTCAATATAAACTTCAAAATCAACATTCCAATCACTTAACTCAATTTTCCTACATAGAATACTTCAAAAACAAGCTTGACAATCAAATCCCTAAACTTTCCAAAATTTACATTTTGGTCCCTAATGCAAAATAATCAGGGATTCTCATTCCAAACAACTTATATCATCATAATAAACCATTCTTCCTTTAATCATGTCCCTAAATTCCAAACTTAACATAAACCCTAAACTTTAATCTTTCCAGAACATGGGTATTTCTTCATTCTAACAACAAAATTAAACTTGTATAACATCATTCTCATCATTTCCACTTCAAATAAAAATTTTACAAGAGTTTCCCCTAATTTTTTTTAATTTTCCCAAAATCATCCTACAACATAATTCATGGAATTTTTCATTATTTGAACCATGAAAATAACATCACAAACATGTTTCCAACAAGAAAAACCATTAAAACTCGAGATTCCATCATGCTCTTCATCAACCCTAAACCCCAAACTTAACTTAGAGACATGAAAACTATACAAAACTTATACCAAAAGATAGAGAATTTAATGGAGAACAATTTCTTGTTTCATGTCTCAAGCTCAAATCTAACCATGGAAGCTTAAAAATTGAATAAAAAATTCTCACCTATGCACTTTGGAGAATTCGGTAGCAAGGGGGAGAAGATCAGAAAATTTTCCAAGTTTTTCTATCCTATTATAATGCCAAATGGCATTATAATTACCTTATTTAATTAATAAAATCCTTTAATTGTCAAAAGACCATTATACCCTTGAGTTATAACCAATCACAAGCCAACACTTGTTTATTCTTATCCATAATAATCATAAATAATCAAAAAAGTAAGGGTGAAATGACCATTTTGCCCTTAATGAACCAACTTATCATCAAAAATGCCATTTTCACCTATTTCACCAAATACTGCATAGAATCAAATTTAAATCGAATAAAAACGATTCAAAAGCCATAATATCATGTTCTTCTAGTCTTTCTAAGACTTCCATAAAATTTTCATAATTTTCCGAATTCGAATAATCATTCGAATTAATTTCTGAAACTTATCTTTTTTATAGCTTTTCACACAAATCTCGTACCAAAATTCTGATTCCCACCAAAATTCTTATACCGGGATAAACTATTCATTTTTGCCATAAAAATAATTATTGGGAAAATTACCATGTTGGTCCTTGAACTTTTCCCAACTTTCCACTTTGACCACCAAACTTTGAGATTTTACATTTTAGTCAGTGAACTAAAACCACCAAACTTTAATTCTTTTCATTTCAGTCACTATGCAAATATTAGGGTATTGTAACACCGGCCAAAATAGCCTAAGCTTGTACCGAAATAGTTGTCCGCGTACTGGCACGCTAAGCCTGGAATGGCTTACCCGTACCGAAACAGGGACACCCATACCGGTACGCCTAGACCTGTAATGTCCCAAATTGTTGTCCAAACACATTTTGATGATATCCAAAACACTCAAACATGCTTCATACACTTATACAACATTACTAAGATACACTACTGACCAAAGCATCATAGATTTAACAACCATCCTTGGCATTTATACCACTCAAGACTTTCTATAGGCATGCATCCTAGTATCATTTCTCCAAGCAACCAAAACTCCCATTTGGTACATTTAAGACATACTCAACATGTGTAACACCCTTAATGTATACTCGTAGACCGAATATACATTAAAGATGTTATAGAGTCGTTTAAAGAAATCCTGACTTATAATAATTTTTTATACATATAAATCTTGTCTTTATTAATCTAACCCTTTTCTCTATTTTTTTTTGAAATCATAACTTATGTTTAGTTGGCTAATTTCGACCCTGAATTAGTTTGTAAAACATATTAGTCAGTTATTAAAACGATAATGCAATTCGGGGTGAAAAATAGGTTCACGGCCTAGGGCATTTTTGATTTTAAAATCCTTATGCGATTACCGATAAATAAAAATTTTAACTGATTAAACACGATTTACTACCGTTTTAAGCTTACCAATTATTCATATTAACAAAGTAAGCTTCCTTTCTACTTTAGTTTATTCTTTCATATTACTAATACCTTATCTTGCTTTATCCATATATGATTCATCATTAAAATTGATCAATTATCTATCGTTTAATCTAATTTAATGCATCATATACTCCCAGCGGATAAATAATTACATGCCCACTAGAGATTATCATAAGCTAGAATATCTTACTGATGTTTTGCATATTGAAGCTTGATCAGTATTGTAATACCCCGATATTTGAGTAGTGGCTAAATTGCAAAGATTTAAAAGTTTGTGGTTTTAGTTTAGTGACTAAAATGTAAAAACTCAAAGTTTGGTGACAAAAGTGAAAAGTTGGGAAACGTTTAGGGACCAACATGGTAATTTTCCCAATAAATATTTTCATGGTAAAAATGAATAGTTTATCCGGTACAAGAACTTTGGTGGAAATCGGATTTTTGGTATGGGAATTGTGTAAAAAGCTATAAAGGGGATATGTTTCAAAATTTACTTCGGATGATTATTCGAGCTCAGAAAATTATGAAAATTTGATGGGAGTTTTAGACAGACTAAAGAAAGATGGTATTAAGCTTTGGAATCGTTTTGATTTGATTTGGATTCGATTCTATGCAGTATTTGAGTAAATAAGGGATAATGGCATTTTGGTCATTTTACCCATAATTTTTAATTAAAAATGATTATGGAAAAGTGATAAGGTTAGGTGTCAACACCTAATTGGTCATAATGGAAGGGTAAAATGGTAATTTTACTATTGATGGAGATTTTTAAATTGGTTATTAAAGGATTAAAATGCCATTTGTACACAAATTAAATGAAGAAAAGCTAGAAATTTCTCCATCTTCTTCCTCCAAATTTCGAAACACCATAGCCAAAGGTAAGAAAAATTTTGATTCAATTTTTTGTTAGATTCGATTGGTTTTTGGATCAAGACATGAAATAGAAAATGTATCTCCATCAAATTCTCTTTCATTTGGTATAATTTTTGCATAGTTTCCATGCTTATATGTTGAGATTGGAAGTTAGGGTTTATGAAGGACAAGTTGATATATTGAGTTTTATGGATTATTTTGATTAAATATGGTGTTGTGATGTTGTTTCAAGCATGAAAATAGTGAAATTTCTATGTTTTGGTTGTTAGGTGATTTTTGGGAAAATTGAAAAATTAGGGGAAACTCTTGCAAAATATGTATTTGAAGTAGAAATAATATGTGAAGCTTGAATATGATGTTTAGAAGTTGAATTCATGCTTGAATCAAGTGAGGAATTTTGGCCAAAATGACCTTTGGTATTCCGCCTACTAGTATAAAATAAGAGAAAATTTCAGAAAAATTTTCCTAAGCTTGGAAAAGATGTAGGGATAATTTTGTAAGCTTTGGAAAGTCATTTGGACTAATAGGGAAGGTTGTGAAGTAATAAAGACTAAGTTGTAAATTTTGGAAATTTTAAAGACTTAGTTGTTAAACTTGTTGTTGAAGTGTATTGTGATGGAAAATCAAGTTTAGTTATTAAAAAGGTTGACTTTGAAGTTTAAATAGAGATTGGGGACTAAATTGTGATTTCGGCAAATTTAGGGATTAAATGTAAATTTTTAAAGTTTGGGTCCTCAAGTGCAAAGAATGAAGAATGTAAGGTTTAGAGTCGGAAATAATGGTTGGAAGCATAAAAAGAGTCTTTAGGACTGAAATGAATATTTTGGAAATTTTGAAGAATTATTAGAAATATTCTTCCTAATGTGTATTAATTTTAGTAAGATACTAACATGTATTTTGAATGGTATGTGTTGTTGTAATGTTGTGTAGATTGTAATCGTGATCAAACTTGTGATTTGAATAAAGTAGTTGATAAGGAAAATGTTCAGGAATATGGTTGAAGGTGATTGTACAGCTTGCTAAGTTACTAGTGAGGCAAAGGTGAGTGCATTCTATTATCGAAAGAAAATGATTTGAATTTTATTAAATGATTTTGAAATGCTTTATGAATGCTTTTCGGGTATGAACTGCCCAATGCATATTTTTACTTATTGAAGTAATTATTTTGACCCATTGATATTATCGAAATGAATGGAATGTTCATAGAAGTAAATTATTTGAAAGCCCATTGTATAATTATTGAGAGTCTTGGTATATTGGCATGCCAAAGAGGTGGAGTATATTAATATGATATTACTGTCAAGTACAGTAATGAGACAGTGAGCTATGTTCTACGGCTATGACCTATTGGTTAATATTATTGTTAAGTTACGACAGTGATATAATGAGTTGTGTTCTACAACAATGACCTATTATTATTGATGTCGTTAAGTTACGGTAGTGTTTACAGTGTTACACTGACATTGATACATTGGTATTGATACATTGATACCAATACATCGATACATTGATACATTGTTTTATTAATGGCACAACTAACTAGTTGTTGTCGGGTATATGTGCATACTCATCATTGACTCGCATACCATGTATTCTCATCCATATTACATTGGGCTATATTGATATGGAAAGTGAAGTAGAATGGATAAAATTGATATAACTTGTATTGTATTATTTATGAATATTGAGATTGTTACAGGTTACGAAAAAAGGGAATGGATTCGACAAGTTAGTTTTATGAATTTCAAATCCCTTTTTGATATTTATAATTTTGCACTCTAATTGTTTTTATCATTATTTTACTATGGAATGTTTAAATATTTTTACATTGCCTCACTAAGTATATACTTAGCGTGTGATTGTTTCACGCGTAGGTAAGAAGGAAAGTAAGGAGTAAGGAGTAAGGAGCAGCTGCAGACTTTATCACATTTTAAGGACTAAGCATCAGTGATCAGTATGACATGTTTAATGTTGTCTTTTTTATATTTCTAGTTGACATGTATAACATAAATGTTTTGGTTGCTCTAATATATATACATATTTAGAAACGAGTTAAATTAATCGTATTTTATTTTCTATCTAAAAGATTTTTAAATTAGGCATTTTTAAAGCAATTTTATTATTTAATATTCTATTAAGTAAACTGCCTAGTTGCTTTTTGAATTTAGGTTTGAATTGAACTTAGAAAAATTTTGTTTTTAAATTTTACGTGATTAGCTAAATGATAGTTTTGAAAGGTTATATTTATGTGATAAAAGAAACAAGTTTATAAGGATTTCATGTATATGGTCAATGGTAAATGCTTAGTGACATCTATGACCTATATTCAGCAATGGATACAGGAAGGGGTGTTACAAGTATGCTCAACTCCTCTTCAAGTACTCCATCTTAACCTACGACTGAATCAAACACACGCTAAGTTTTCACTTAGTGAGGCAATAAACAAAATTAATAATAATTTAAACTTATTAAACTTTATGGCTACATTTATATAGCATGATATATGCCAATGCATTAACTTTTATGTTGCATTAGTGATAACTTACTATATGCTAATATCGTAATATTTTCTTGTTTGTTCATTTATCATAATATGTCATTTATTCCTCAATGCATGAACATATATATAATGTTACAAGCTAATGAATGTGCTTGTTCTATTCATTTAACATCATATCACCATTTACCATTAATGTTAAACTTTTGAGTTTAACTTACCATTTTCATGCCTAATAACATAAGTTACCTCGCATGTACTAACATATATCAAAATTTTTCCTTTGTCATGTAACCTGTAAAAATCAACATCTCATATACATATGTTAGGCATGGTAAGTCAATTCAATATTCTTAAAAAATCTATAGTTGTTTTTTTTAATCATATTAAGATTACTTATACCAATTCTTTATACCTTTAGCCCAAGAATTTTATATAGAGAGAAACTTAAGTATGCGAGATCAGTACTCCCAAAGTACTAGTCACGGAAGTGACGATAAACATATAGACACATAAATTACCGGTAACATATAGACACATAAGTGTCGGCATCATATAGGCACATAAGTGTCGATATCATATAGACACATAAGTGTCGACATCATATAGACACATGAGTGTCAATATCATATAGACACATAAGTGCCGGTAAACATATAGATCCGAAGATCGGTGTGTAGCTACACGTAGTCCTAGACTGCTAGACCTCAATGGCATGCCACTATACTGTAACTTTCTATCATAAACTTGGGCAATAAATCCATATCAATAACTTGTAAATTGCCATTTTGTAAATGATTCATATATCACCATTATTCAATAATAACTTGCCATAATAGAACATCACAGGGTAGTTCATACTCTATCATATACTAACCTTTTCCTTTGCTTGTAAAACATCATATAACTTATACAAAAACCATGTTATCATTTCAATAAAATCAAGTAAATAAAATTCTTAAAAGTCTACTAAAATACATTTCAAAACATATAAATGCACTCACCTGGGCCATTTATTAGATTGCCTCACTAAGCTCTATTCGATCCTTTCTTTCATAGTACCTCGAACCCTCTTTTGATTCCAATCAAACTCCAATAATCACATGAATGTAAACAAAAAATTGTTAGATTCAAATCTAACAATTTCTCAAACATGCTATCAAATCTAATCATTCGAATATACAAAATTTCCAAAATTTCCTTCCTTCCTTGAATTGTTCGAAAACTCATTATGGTCCTTAGTGACCAATTTGAACTTTCATTAGCCCCTTTCAAGCTTACTAATTAACCTTAGATACAAAATATATCAATTCTCATTTTTGGCAGATTGCACTACCTTCAAAAAAATATTTCTATAAAATAATTTACAACTCGGAATTCGACTCCGTTTATTCTGAAAGAAACTATATTCAATAGCTTTTCACCCATATAAATTAATAGTCCGAATTTAACTTGTACAATTTATGGCGAATTTTCAAAGTCAATTGCAAAGCTGGAATTCAAAACAGACTGGTGCTCTGTTTTCTGACCTTTCGTCACTTAAAAATTCATATCTTTTGACTCAGAACATGAAATCAGTTTCCGTTTGTTGGAAACGAAACTAGATGAACAAATCTTAACATCAATATAAAATTCACCATCTAGCCATTTTTTTAGAATTTATGGTGAATTTTCGAACTTACTTCAAATTTTTATACTAACTTCTCCTTACTTCTTTACTTTTCAATTTAGTCCAATTGCTTGCTTTAAACCACCAACTCATCACCTTTTTCACCAAATAATTATTCAAAATAATTCTCCCTTATTTTTCATTCTTTGACAAAATAGTCACTAAAATGCAAAGATAAGGATTCAAGCTTCTTAACTTTGCAAATTAGTCCTCAATTAAAAATTACTATTTTAACTCCATCATTACAACTAAAAATCAGATTTAGCCCCCATACAAAACTTCATTTTCGATTTGGTCACTTAACTTTGACAATTTGTCAAAATGGCCACAAATTCGATTCAACATCAATTTAACATTCTAACTTCAATTTCATGTCTCTAACATCATTAATAACATAAATACGCACCAGAATCATAAAAATCAGATTCGGTCCTCTAACTTTAAACTTGCCAAAATGGTCCCTATACCTATAACTTAGAGTTTTGCTTCCAAATAACAATTAAAGCTTACTAGATCATTAATTTAACATAATAAACCCTACATTAAACTTGAATCCATAAGTTCTAATCATCTTCATAAAAATAAAAACATGTAGAACTTAAATAAGTTCTAATCATGATTTTAACATCATACTAACTTGATTTCAACTTGAATTCAATCATGGAATCATAAAATCTCAAAAGCCCCAATTGATCTATAAACCTCACCGTAAACCTCATATCTCTATCCAAAACAATGGACTTTGGTACCCCTTGCAAAGGCACGATTTTAGCAATATACAAATCTGCCAACTTGTCCAGCGTATACGTTGTATGCACTAGTAGAAAATTTTCACACTTCGTAAACTGGTTCACAATCACCCAAATGGAATCCTTCTTAGCTGGTGTCCAAGGTAACCCCAACACAAAATCCATGGTGATTCTCTCCCATTTTCATTTTGAAATTATCAACGGTTGCAGCAACCCAGATGGAAACTGATGTTCAACCTTGAGCCGCTGACATACCATGCACTTAAAGATGAACTTAGCCACATCCTTTTTCAAACCAACCCAGTAGTTTGCTTATTTCAACCCTTAATACATTTTCACACTACCAGGATGCATAGCAAAAGGGCTAGAATGTGCCTCCTCAAAATAGTGTGCCTCAACTCCGTATCATCCGGCACCACTATTCAACCCTTGAAACATAAAACTCCATTATCATCAAAATGAAAATCCATCGGATTACTCTCTGATATGTCCTTAACATGCTCGACCAAGGAACCATCAAACGGTTTCTTAGCTTTTAATCAACTGTGACATCGTAGGCTTAACTTGCAATTCAGCTAACAAAACACCTTCTCGCATCACACTCAACCTTGCAAACATAGCTCTAAGCTCAACTGCAACCTTACGACTCAACGCATCCGCAACCACATTGACTTTACCAGGATGATACTCAATCTTCAAGTCATAATCCATAAGAAACTCCAACCATCAACATTTCCTAAGGTTCAAATCTTTCTTAGACATCAAAAACTTTAAACTCTTGTGGTCCATGAAAACCACACACTTCTCTCCATAAAGGTAATGTCTCCAATTTTTTAAAGCAAACACTACAGTCGCAAGCTCCAAATCATGAGTTGGATAGTTGCGCTCATGAACCTTCAGTTGCCTCGATGCATAGGCCACAACCTTACCATCTTGCATCAACACACAACCCAACCCAACGTAAGATGCATCACTATAAACCACAAACTCCTTTTCCGGACTCAGGTTGAATCAACACATGAGCATGTGTCAAAGCTTTCTTCAACTTCTCAAAACTATGTTGTGAATTCTCCGTCCACACATAAGGAACATTCTTTTGCAACGACTTCGTCAACAGTGTCGTGATACTAGAAAAACCATCAACAAAGCGACAGTAATAACCAGCCAACCCAAGAAAGCTGTGAACCTCCGAAATAGATTTAGGTTGATTCCAATTGAGAATAGGCTCAATTTTTTGTGGATCAACACGAATACCCTCCGCGGATACCACATGACCAAGGAACATCACTTCCTTAAGCCAAAACTCGCACTTGCTCAACTTAGAGTACAACCGATTATCCTTCAACACTTGCAACACAATCTACAAATGTCGATCATGATCTTTCTCAGTACGAGAGTACACGAGAATATCATCTATAAACACCACCACGAGCTAATCAAGATATTCATGGAACACCCTATTCATCATATCCATGAACGCAGCTAGGGCATTTGTCAAACCAAAAGGCATGACCAAGAACTCATAATTCTCGTACCTCGTACAAAATGCGGTCTTATGCACGTCCTCCTCCTTAACCTTTAATTGATAATACCCCGATCTTAAATCGATCTTAGAGAACACTGCTACCCCACGGAACTGGTCAAACATATCATTAATCCTCAATAAAGGGTACTTGTTCTTTACCGTTAGCTTATTCAACTGCTGGTAATCAATGCACATACGCATCGTACCATCCTTCTTTTTCACAAAGAGAACAGGAGCACCCCAAGGAGAAACACTCGGTCGAATGAACCCATGATCTAGCAACTTCTGAAGCAGTAACTTTAACTCTTTAATTCCTTCGATGCCATCCTATAAGGAGGAATGGACACCAGTGTCGTACCTGCATACGTCTCAATACTGAATTCTACCTCCCTATTTGGTGTAAACCGGTAACTCTTCAGGAAAAACCTTCAAAAAATCACAAACAACCCCAATGTCCCTCACCTGAACACCTTTAACCTCAAAACTCATCACGATAGCCAAATAAGCTTGGCAACCTCCTTGCATCATCTTTTTTGCCTGGATAGCCGAAACAACATTAGACAAGAACTTCATATTCTCACCAACCACCACAGCTTCATAATCATCGGTTAACCTCAAAGAAATCCTTTTGGATTCACAAACAATCCACAGCTTCACAATCAACGGCAAACTCAGGACCTTGCACAATCAAAGGACACCGCCTATACAACTTTATAGTGGTAACAATCTCACCAAAGAAACTAGTTACTAACATTCAAACATCAAGGATCTCAACAGGAACATCTAACAAAGATGCATGTTCACTCAAGATATATGAATGAGTAGACCCCGAATCAATCAAAGATAACAATGACAAGGATTGCAAAGTGAAGGTACCTGCGATCACATTTGTGTGATTGCGGCCCTCGTGATGAGCATAGATCTGAGCTGGTCCACCATTCTCCGGTCGCACTGCAGCAGCAAGAGCTACAACTCTCTGACCATCCTCACGTCTCTAAAAGTTACCTTGCCACGACCTCAGCCCTTATTAGGTGCAGCAACATGAACCGGTACATCCCTCGCAGCCCGCGGACAATCATGCTTCGCATGATTAGGAGATCCACATATCCAACAACTCAAGGTATTTCCCCAGTATGCACCTGTGTGACGTCTACCACAGTGCTCATAATCTGCTGCAATACAAAATCCCGGGTTACCCTGACCGACACCCCCACCACGCATACTAACTCCAGTACATTTTGACTCAGACAGATAAACTTCACCTCCTATTCAGCAACCGACATGTCTCCCTGAGATAGCGACATAAACTTCTGCTTTTTATATCCAAATACTGAGTGCCAAGATACTTCCTCTTGAAAGTTTTTCATAAGAACTCCCAAGTTACATCCACCTTGGGAACGCTAGCAATTGTGGTCACCTACCAATGCTATGCATCACACTGCAACAGTACACAGTGCAACCCAACTTGTGCTCCTCATTACAACCCATCTAGTTCAGAATGCAGATTGTTTTCTCCAGCCAACCCTTGGCTACCTTAGGACTCAAACCCTAAAATTCCTTGCCTCCCAAACTCTTAAGACCCTCCAAGGGTAAACCTTGATTAGCCACCACAGTAGGTGCTGGTGCTCTTGCACTCCAACCATCGCTGCCTGAAACGCTCCCATCATCACTTGGATTAACAGAGTCAAATCACCCAATGCTGGCACTGGAGAAGCCTGGGGTACACTGAGGAGGTAAAACATTGGGGATCCCCTTCCTCAATGTTATTCTGCTCAACTCTCGCGTTATTAGCCATCGAACGCGTCTTAAGTCAAACCATGCTAACAAAAGCATCAAAACACATTAAAGTCAGGTTAGCATTTGGCAAAGGATCCAAGACAACCTTATAAAACATTTTAAAACCTCGGTAATAGGCAATGTATTCCTAATTCATACCCCTATATGGTATTACTCAATCATCGAACATATAAACAATCACAGTGTAATTCAAACAACATTCGTTAATCAAACAACAGTATCCCAACTTTTCGAAACCTGGCTATGATAACAACAAATGTAACCCCCTCAACCCGACCTAGTCGCAAGACCGACTCGAGCGAGCTACATTAGGTTTAACGAGTAAACCAAGAATATAAAACCCAAAACGTGTCCACTTTTTCCTTTTATCTTGTCTAGATACATAATTATTATCCTACATGTTCATACTGATCTTCAGTGAAAACTCAACTCAATTTGGCATCGAATTTACATCTAATTGATCGCATTTAAAATTAGGGACCATAAAGAAAATTCGGAAAATTGCAAGGTCTTAGCTCGTTTTATGTTACCAATCTTTAATTAAGTAGGTTTTCATGCTTACATGTCAAAAATCAAGTCAAAAGGTCATCCAAACTCATTTAATTGCATTCACAACATTCAGGTACTAAAACGTAAGAATACAAAACTTTAGAAGATTCCAAATGCCAAACTTAACTGCCACCGTACTGTACGGCAAGGGGTGTTTCTATACGCCTTCGTTATTTTGAAACTTCATAATTCTAGTAGCCAAAACTCGTTTCGATACGCCCCCACGTATGAAACGCCTTTCATGAAAATACTATACCATAACGAAATGCCTTCCCGAGTACCGAAACACTGGCCAAAATAGAATAAGCTTGTACCAAAATAGTTGCCCGCGTACCGATACGCTAAGCCTGGAATGGCTTACCTGTACCGAAACAAGGACACCCATACTGGTACGAATGTACCTATAATATCCCAAATTGTTGTCTAAACACATTTTGATGATATCTAAAACACGCTAACATGTTTCATACACTTATACAACATTACTAAGATACATTACTAACCAAAGCATCACAGATTTAACAACCATTCATGGCATTTATACCACTCAAGACTTTCTATAGGCATGCATCCAAGTATCATTTCTCCAAGCAAGTACATTTAAGGCATACTCAACATGCTTGCACATTTACAGCATTATACCAAACTTGCTTGAAACATCAAACCATGACAATGAAATAAATCCAACTAGATGCATACTCTAGCACTTAGCTAGCAACAACATAGGCCTGATTCACCCAAACTCAAACAACAACATATCACACTCTTAAAACTTATGGAAAACAAAATTACAAATCCCCAAAATACGGCGAATATATTGCCTTATTAATTAGATTCATAAACCGAGTTCATACTCAAACTAGTTCTTGTCCTTGGATCACTTTGGCCTTGCCCTTGCAGCCCCAAACTTTAGTGCTCTACATCATTAAGGAAAAAAGAGCGTAAGCACACTTTCTTAGTGAGGATGCTCATAAAACAATGATGCATTATAACCCTTGAAAACTAAACACTTGTTTTCAAACCATACTTATGACCTAAGCAAGTTCCAAGGATTCCAATTCAAACATGCATACCGAACATATGCAACACATTATAGTTCACATGCTTAAATCCCCAAAGCATTATATTCAAACCTATGCTTAAGTTCCAAAGCATTGTATACAAAACCATGCTTAAATTCCAAAGCATTGTAAAATAAGTTCAATACTTTAATTTTCATATATTGGCATTTATAGTGACCCTTGACAGACGACCTCTATCCTTAATTAGCCGACCGCTAATCTTTAGGTAACCGACTGTTAACCTTACATTTCGGATAAACGGATCTCCCATGATAGTCGACCACTACCATGACCCATACCATGCAGACCGCATGATATAACACCCTTGTCAACTGCAAGATCAACCTCAACATGGGGAACCGACCGCTCAACCCAACTGGCAACATTATAATCCGAGGAGCCGACCGCTTACCTCAAGGACTCTTATCCACGATCGATTTTTAACATATTATAGTGCACTTCAACCTATGGCATGTCAACTATATCTGAATGTTATCTCATCATGTCACATAGCCAATATATCATCTATAAAACCACTTACCCATTGTTTTACAGTTTATTATACAAAATCACCACATATGCAAATCATATTGCCAAAACAACAGCACCATTCCCGACCGGAATGAAAACCAATGCTCACTAGTATTTCTTTTACTTTTAACCCCTGCATATGTATTCAAAACCAAGCATTTCCATCAAGTAAATCAAACAATGTTCATGACCTAAACATGAATTACGCATGCTCATATCCGAACTGATATTAAAGAGCAAAAGAGTGAAAACTTACTTCCGAGATTAGGTAAGTGTTTCAAACTTAACCTAAACTCCCAACAACATTTATTAACCCTTTTAAAGGTGTTTAAACCAGTATCCACTCACCGATACACCTCGCTTTTCTCACCAACGCGAATCAAGCTTCCGTCAAGCCACAATCAACGTCAAGCTTCATCGACTTTGATTATCCCCTGTTTTAACCAAATAAAACCATAGGGCAAATGCATCATTATGCATTCAAGCCATTGCCTACAAGCAATTACCCGCAACTCTCAAGTTGCCCACTCAAAACTTATCTGAAACATACCAAAATCATCATCAAACACTTCTAAAACTTAACCCAACCTTATTATAACGAGTCAAACCAACAAACCTCATCAATTAACACCTAAAACCCTTTCCCAACTTCATTTTACTTCCAGCAAAGATTAAACATAACTATTGCCCCAAAACCCTTAATTAACCACCTTAAACATTAGAGATTCAACTTGTTTCGGGATTGCAATATTAAAACCAAGTTATTAACTCAATTAAACATCAAAATCATGATCTAATCTGATCAAAATCCCAGCAAAACATAACAAGTACGAAGATCCATAAATCTCATCAATCAAAACACAATTAAACAAAATTTTCTTTAATTAAACTATCAAAACACATTAGAAAACAATTGTAAATGATCAAGAACTTGGGAATTTCAGTAAATAACCTTTTAGTAGAGGAGAAGAATGAATCCTTACCTCCATTGCTGATTTCTCCCCTTAATTGCTTAATAAAACATAAAAATCAAGAGAATAACAATAAGTATTTGATGAAAAAGCATTAGGAAATCAAAACCTTTGGTTTTTACCTGAAGAAATTGAAATTGGAAAGGTGTTTGGCTGGAGAGAAATTGAGAGAAAGAAGTTGCAAAGTTTGTTGCGTGAATTTTGTTAAAAGTGCAAAATATGATTTATTAATTCTCTCCAGTTTTAAAGCCCTTTAAAACCCATTTAAAATCAATTAATTAAAGGGAGAAGCCTGTTAAAAATATATAGGATATTTAGCTCCTTAAAGATTCAAAGTTTTGGTCCTTTTCAAAATAGTTTTCAAAGTTTGCATTTTGGTCACTAGTCCAAAATGTCCAATTTCCAAATCTCATTTTCCAAAATTTATTTTACAACAATCATCATTATATTAAATAATGATTTTTTACCACATTTTTCCATATTTTTATCACCTTTAAAAATATTTAATTCGATTAAATCCCAAGACTAACTAGAACCTCTAATACCGATCCACCGAACCTTCGAACCAACCCTCAAAACATCCAAGCCCAAAATCGGGGTGTTACATTCAAGATGGATTCCATGTCAGGAAACCATGTTTGGACCTTGGTTGACCCATCTCTAGGAATTAAGCCTATAGGGTGCAAATGGGTTTTCAAAAAGAAAACTGACATGGATGGTAATGTACAAACATACAAAGGGCGATTAGTCGCTAAGGGTTTTCGTCAAATTCATGGCATAGACTATGATGAAACCTTTTCTCTTGTTGCTATGTTTAAATCAATTTGGATCTTACTTGCAATAGCTGCATTTATGATTATGAGATATGGCAAATGGATGTTAAAACCGCTTTCCTTAATGGAAAACTAGATGATGATGTCTACATGACACAACTTGAAGGTTTTGTGGATCCAAAAGATGCCGAAAAAAATATGCAAGCTACAAAGGTCTATTTATGGATTGAAGCAAGCTTCTCGAAGTTGGAAAATGTTTTTCCATGAAAGACTTGGGTGAGGCAACACACATATTAGGAGTCAAGATCTATAGAGATAGATCTAGACAACTTCTAGGACTGATTCAAAATACATACATAGATAAAATACTGGAAAGATTCAGTATGGAAGAATGCAAAAGGGGGTTCTTACCTACAAGACATGGCATTTCACTCTCGAAGGAAATGTCTCCTTCAATACCTCAAGAAAGAGAGTGCATGAGTAAGATTCCATATGCTTCAACAATTGGGTCTATCATGTATGCCATGCTATGTACTAGTCCAGATGTATCATACGCTTTAAGTATGACAAGTCGGTACCAAGAAGATCCCGGTGAAGGTTACTGGGTTGCAGTTAAAAACATCCTTAAGTACTTAAGAAGAACTAAGGATACATTCCTTATATATGGAGGTGAGGAAGAGCTAAGTATAAAAGGTTATACTGATGTTAGCTTTCAAACCAATAAGGATGATTCATGATCGTAATCGAGTTTTTGGTTTGCCTTACTAGAGGCGCTGTAAGATGAAAAGATTCAAAGAAAGATATAGTAGCTAATTCTACAACAGAACCTGAGTATATTACAACATATGATGTCGCAAAAGAGGGTGTTTAGATCAAGAAGTTCATATCTAAACTAGGGGTTGTGTCGAGCATATTGAATGCTATAGATCTATGTTGTGATAACAACGGAACCATCGCACAAGCAAAAGAACCCAGATCTCACCAACGATCTAAACACATACTTAGGCGTTACCATCTCATTTGAGAAATTATAGATCAAGGAGATGTGGAAATATGTAGAGTACCAATAGATGATAACATTGTCGATCAACTGACAAAGCCTCTGATGCAGCAAAAGCATGATCGTCACACTAAGTCCGTTGGTATTAGATATATGAGTGATTGGTCTTAGTGCTAGTGGGAGATTGTTAGAGTATGCCCAAAGACCAATCATAAGATGATTGTAAATGACATTTGTTTTTACCTTGGTTATTCATAAGAAGGCATTGCCATTAGTATTTTTAGTTACAATTCTACGTGCATAAATAAACTGAATTATGATAAAGTCCTTAGAATAATAAGATTATTCTTAAATGTCTTTAGTCGAGTATTGTTGTGGGCATGGACAACAATAATGCATTAAGACTAATATGTAGTTGATTGGTGGCAAAGTGTTGTCATTGACATGGAGATGTCAAAATCAATATATAAGTATGTGTTGGAGAACGACATACTAGACTGACCTGTTATGAGCATGTTTCTTGGATTATTATGTGACAGTCACAACATTGCTCATAGTGATAACTACACGTATGATCCTCAAACTTGAGATCATCATTATTTCAACATCATGAGTGACATATTTTGATACAATCAAACATGTGTTGTAACTGACTACACTATAAAGACTGATATTGGATATGTTACAATCTATGTAGTGGGATATGGTTGATCAAGATAGGATTTGTCCTTCTTACATATATAGGAGTAATATCGTAGGCCACTTGATTGAGACTAGAAATGCATGGCCATGATAGAATAAGTTGATATGAGATATCATAGTTATTCATTTATAATAGTCTACTCAAGATATCAAGAAATATTAGATGGACTATACAAGTGTGACTATTCCATGACTTGTGTCCAATCTAGATATAAGGAAAAAAGATATAATACATGAAAAGAGTTGATTACGAAAAGGTTATGTTGAATCATGATTTCTTGTAACTTAGGTGACAATGACATATTGCTAGATGTCACTCATTGTTTGTAATATTAGAAATGTTCTAATATTTACTACTAACCTTAAAAGAACCTACAGGTTCACACTCATGGTTGAAATGAGCATATATTAAACGAATTATATATGTACAAATTTGTTGTGCATGAATTTAGTTAAATTAATATATATTTGATATTTATAATTTAACTATTAGATAAATATTAAAAGAAAATAATTATTGTAATTATGAATCTTTTAATATATAAATAATATAATTCAATTTAAATTAATATATATATATATATATATATATATATTGAAATCCTAATTAAAGTTGAATTGGGATTATATATATTGAAATCCTAGATAAGTTGAATTGAGATTATATATATTGAAATCCTAATTAAGTTGAAATGGGTTATATATATTAATATAAATATATATTGAAATCTAATTAAGTTGAATTGGGATTATATATATTTAATTTATATATATTGAAATCCTAATTAAGTTGAATTGGGATTATGTATATTTAATATATATATATATTGAAATTCTAATTAAAGTTAAATTAAGATTATGTATATTAATATATATATATTGAAATCCTAATATGATTTGAATTAGGATTACAAAGGCTATATAAAGGCATAAGAGATCTAGCAGTCATTAATGCTTTTTGGAAAAACCCTCTAAATAGTTTACAGAGTTTTATATGCTCGTTTCAACTAGGTAATTACGTAGAGGTCGAAGCATTATCGTTGCGGCTTAGGAATTGACATCGTGGAATCATGATTGGATATCTATCTCCTCCAAATTCAGAATTCTAGATTTTAAATAGGTAATTATTGACCCTTATTCACTCCGATTCGTTCCTCGTACATGGATCTCTGGTGGTGATCGCCGAATTTTTTTGTTGTTGTGTCATGGGGTTTACTGGCATGACCCAATAGTAAAAATGGTAGTAAACCATCCTAAACAACTCTCATAAGATGTAGGATCAAGTAAATGGGTTAAAGGTTGTATTTTGGGGGCTTGGGAAGTGATTTTTCGAGTCTTGAAAGCCATTTCTAGGCTTCGATACCGATACACGGGGAGCCTATATCGGTACCTTATGTTAAAAAAGATGAACACATGCAACTCTTGAAGGGCGTACCGGTACACTGAAGGGGGGTATCAATACCCCTATTCCTCATGAATTCTAGTAGCTTTAACGGGTATCTGCAACCCCCTCGACCCGACCTAGACGCCCCGACTGAACCGAGCGAGCTACATTAGGTTTGCCTAAGCAAACCGTAGAAAGATTATGAAAACCAGTCATTTTCTTTTTTATTTTATCTTATCTAGATGCATATTATTAATCCTAAGTGATCATGCCTGAAGTAGATGAAGTTACAAAGGAAACCGACCTCGGACAGGCAACCAATTGCATACGATACATTTTAGGGACTAAAATGTAAAACTAGTAAGTTAAAGGATCATTACAAAAATTAGGGTTACCAATCCTCAATTAGTCATATTACATGCTTACATGTAAATTCTCAGGTCAATCCGACCATCCACACTCAAGCAATTGCATTCACAACAATCAGGAACAAAATGAACAAATCAGAAACCTTCCAAACATCCCAATAACTGAATTAACTATAGCACGTATCGGTACACGTACAAGTGTTTCAATATGCCTTGCTAATTTACAAAACTCATACTCTAGTAGCTCAAAACCGTACCGATACAGCCACGCGTACCGATTCACCTTGCCAATTTGCTCTTACCCATACTGAAACACTGCTCAGTGTATCAAAACGCTATGCCTAATAGGGCTTGCCCATATCGAAACACTACCCCACGTATCAAAACGCTAAGCCTAAAATAGCCTAGCCATACCGGTACGAGGGGACGCGTTCCGATACGCCTGGACTTGAAATGTCATTTTTAGCCAGTTTTTAATAGAATCTAGATGCATTTAGATGCTAGCAACTCACATTCATGCATATAATCAACCATCCAATCATACTCCATCATTGCACTAAAATTTAGCAACCACAACAAAACATATGCTTCCAAAAGATCAATCTATAGGCATGCTCCCTAAACCACTTTATCAAACATGCCAAAACACTCAATTGACATTTTCTAGCATATGAAACATACTAACACATCCTTAGTACCATAATCAAGATGTTAGAATCATCAAAGCATGGAAATCAACCAATGCTAACTAAATGCATAACTAGGCAACCACCTAGCATTACCCATAAGCAAAGATCAACAACATACTTATCAACATCATTCTACTCCAAAACACAACATTAATCAGGTCCAAAAACCAGGGGAAAATGAATTACAAATCCCAAAAACTTGGCGAACACATTGCCTTTGTAACACCCTAAACCGGGCCTAGGAAGGTTACCACTATCTAAATCATTGATTAATTAAAATTATGTGTTAATCGAATTGAAAGAAGTGAAAGTTAATTGAAGGAATAAGGGACCCAAAACAAAAGTTGGAAGAGTAGGCTAACCAAATTGTAAAGCCAAACTAAAAGGACCAATGTGAAAAGAAAGAAAGATTGAGTGCCAAACTAAAAGGACCAAATTGAAATAAGAGTGAAACCACAAACTTGCATGTGTAATTAGACCACTATGTAATAGTGGAACACAAGTGGCAAGGTAAAATCACATGTGGCAAGGGGGTGTGTTATGACCGGCCAATGTAGATGAAAGAAAGAGAAACACAATTGAACATCATCTTCTCCCTTCCTTCTTCCTCTCATAACCGAACCTTAGAGAGAAAAGGGAGAACTTTACACCATTCTTAGGAGCTTAAGACTTCAATCGACTAGGTCACTCTTGTGCTTGTTTTAGAAGAAAGGTATTAAATTTGTTTAGCAATGTATTAGATTGATCTTATGTTAAGATTGAATTTGTTTAATTGATGCAAGAAATGTTCTATGATCATGTCTTTCTTTTAAGCATTTATAGAGTATATAAACAATTGATAGACTGCGTTAAATTGTTGAAAATTTTCTTGGTTGTTTCAAATAATGTACATGTCAATTGCTATGTTCATGTGAGAATAAAAGAGTAATTTAAGATGTGTATGTTGCTGGAAACTTGAAAGTTCATGCTGGA
The DNA here is from genome assembly GCA_019671005.1 of Hibiscus mutabilis. NCBI lineage: Eukaryota > Viridiplantae > Streptophyta > Magnoliopsida > Malvales > Malvaceae > Hibiscus > Hibiscus mutabilis. Next base: position 31,710,100 of record CM033738.1, read on the forward strand.
AATTGCTAGGATTACTGGAAATTTAGGTATTGAATTAGTATGATTTCAATGTAACAATGAATGAAACTGTTTTGCTAATGAAAATGTGTAAACTTGCTTGGTTGTACATAATTCCCTGTTTTGATCATGTTGCTAGGTGAATTGGACTGACCTAGACATGTAAGAATATGTATATAAGTTGAATTATAATGTTAGAATCATGGCTTGAATGAATATGAAGCTAGAAACACCAACTAGTGTAATCGGCCCAGAATGCTCTGTTCAGGGCAGCAACTTTGAAAAATCACTAAAAATTGTACAAATGGAATTTAAGGCTGAATATTTAATGGATAGTGCCTTAATATGTCTAAATTCATTAGGAGAAAACGGAATTGAATTTATATTTGTAGGATGGATTGTAGAAATGAAACACTAAGGACAGTGCAAGCTGTCCAGTGTTGTAATTACCCTGTCTTTGAGTAAAAAACTGTATTAATTGATAAATAATTAAAATTCAACGCTTATATGGTTATAAGTACAATTAAGTTAGCTTTCCAACGGTGTAAACCAATTGAAATTCCAACGTACGGAATGAATGTTATGCATATTTTAGTAAGTAGTGCACAAGCTGCCAAGCAGCAGCCTTGATGTTTGAAATGAATGAATCATGTGGATTGTTGTCTTGTTTTGAATAAGTGAATGTACTTGTCTTGACCTTGATGTACTTATATGAATTGATAGAGCAAGGAGTAAAACTTGTGGAAGAAGATAGGAGTGGCCAAGCTAGTGGCAAACACAAGGGGATTTGGATCCAAGACTAGCTAAGCTTGGAGTATTGTGAGTGTAGTTTACAAGTAGGGTTAGGACTTAGGTCCAAACCAAATATGCATGATTACTCCCTTTCTTGAATATGCCATGACAATGAACCTAAATTAACTTGAATATAAATTATAAGGGAAGTATGAACTAAAATAAAATATGAACTTGTCTATATTCTTGACTTGTTGTACAATTAGAATTGCTTGATTCTTAATGTCTTGGGTGTGATTTATTGAATACTACTTGAGTGTACTGCCATGAACATGAATGAATTGCTTTGAGCACGAAACACATGAAATGTGAAATGAAATTAAAGAGCTAAGGCTCAATTGGCCTAAAGGCTAAAGAATAATATTGCTATACTTGCTTGAAATGATTCTTGACTACATGATCTTGAATTGTATAATCTTGAAATCCTTGAATGAATAAAGTGTAATCAAACTAAGAACCAAGGATTGTGTTAAAGATATTAAATGGACTAATATCACCTTGAATATTTGAATTACTTGTCTCGAAATCTTGCTAATTGAATCACTTGTCTTGAATGTTAAAGATATTAAATGGACTAATATCACCTTGAATATTTGAATTACTTGTCTCGAAATCTTGCTAATTAAATTTCTTGTCTTGAATCCATGTTACTTGAATTTCTTGTCTTGAATCCATGTTACTTGAATTACTTGTCTTGAATCCATGTTACTTAAATTACTTGTCTTGAAACCATGTTACTTGAACTTCTTGTCTTGAAAGCTTGCTACTCGAAATACTTATCTTGACTTGAAATGGATAAAGTATGAATTGTGATTCATTGCCTCTTGCATCTTGTACTGTTCGAATTGCCTTGAAATCCTTAGTTAGGATCATTCTTGAATAATTAACACTTACCTTGATATAACAATTGGTTAGATCTAGTTGCTACCTCACTAAGTACATTTTGTACTTATCACTCTCATTTTCATCCTTCCCAACCACAGGTTAAGGATTCGATCGTAGCTTGATCCTGATGCTTGAATTCTTGAGCTGGAAGCAAGACACAAGCATAGTTAAAGTATGGACATACTTGTTTTGTACTCCCCTAGTTGGTGGCACATAGTTGAATATATTGTCTAGTGCATGCATTTTAGATACTTGGAAACTTGTATATTTCTATATGTCTTGAATGGTCTTCCATGCTATCATTTTGGTTGATAATGTAAATGAAGTAATGAACTTAAGTTCTATGTATTGAAAGTATGATGCTGTGCATATTGTTATGTTTATAATGAATGTTCAAGTGATAACCTAGCCTTGTACCGTTCGAATATCTTGTAAGATGATATAGTCACTTGTATAAGCATAACATGTATATGTATTGTTATAAGTTGAATGGTAAATGCCGAATGGTAAGTTGGCATATGCTTGCCTGGAGACAAGGTATGTACAATTGAATGTTACATGTATTAAGTTAGGAAACAATGCAATGAAATAGAAGCATGATTGTCCTTAAGCTATTCGAATGATGATGTTTGAATGATAATGTATGTTGAAATTTTTGGTAGCCTATAATGTATGTAATTAAGATTTCTTACATGTTAAGTAGTGTTTGTTAGTTACTTGCTAGTTAAGTAACTCATCTAATAGGGATAAGTTAGCATATTCTTGCTTGTTATTGCTTGTATTGTACTCGGTAACGCTCCTGAACCGGTTTGCTTCCAAACCGGGTAGGGGTGTTACATTTTATTGGTATCAGAGCTTTTTAGTCGGTTCTAGGATTTAACCGGGCTCTCTTTCATCATATAGGATACTTGTGCCGCCTAGGAGACTTGTAATGTATAGATTGTGTCTTTTCTTAACTAAACTGCATTCATAATTGTTCTATTTGAACGTAGATTGTCTAAAACACGGCTTGGCCCGGATGATGAAAGTCATGTAGGCTCCTCAAATGAAGGAGATAGTGTGAGGATGGAGCAGAATCCTCCACAGCAACAAGCTGAACCTAGAGCGCAAGCTCAACCTTGATTGTAAAATTGAACTTAAAACCTGAAATTGTAAAACAAATCCTCATAGTTTTAAACCCTATAGGGGGAATTACAAACATAAGTTTTATCTGTAGAAATTGTCCCCTATTCGTTCGAATTGTACCCTTTCTTGTTAATCTATATGTACTACCAACTTGTGAGTTCGATCTAGTACTGAGACTAGACTGGTTAAGCAAGCATGAAGCCTGGGTAGATTGCCTGAATAGGAGAATTTAACCCTGGAGTTTAGGAAAGGAATCAATTCTTCTAATTGACAAGAAACCGAACTCGATCTTTGCTACTATGGTATTACATGATGAACTTGAATTTGGCTTACCTAGTGTGCCTATTGTATCTGAATATCTCGATGTTTTTCTCGAGGAACTACCTAGTCTCCCTCCAACCAGAGAAGTAGAGTTTGGGATTGATGTCCAATCTGGAAAAACTCTGGTGTCCATCATACCTTATTGAATGGCACCTATTGAGTAGAAAGAACTCAAGAAGAAACTCTAAGAGCTACAAGACAAGGTTTTGATTTGGCCTAGCTCGTCTCCCTAGGGTGCTCCAATCCTGTTCGTGAAGAAGAAAGACGAGACTATGAGACTCTGTATTGACTACAGACAATTGAACAAGCTTACTATCAAGAATCGATATCCTCTCCTAAGGATTGAATATCTTTTCGATCAACTCAAAGATGCTACAGTATTCTAAAAGATCGATTTACGATCGGGATACTACCAAATGAGGGTAAAAGAAGAAGATGTACCCAAGACAACCTTTCGTACTCGATATGGCCATTTTGAATTCCTTGTAATGCCATTCGGGTTAACGAATGCTCCGGCTGCTTTCATGGATCTCATGAACCCTGTATTCAAGCCCTATCTTGACAAGTTCGTAGTCGCCTTAATTGATGACATTCTGGTGTATTCTTGGAATAAGGAAGAACATTTTGAACACCTTCGAATCGTATTGCAAACCCTTCGAGAACATTAATTATTTGCTAAGTTCTCTAAATGTGAATTTTGGCTATCGGAAGTATCGTTCCTTGGCCATGTCATCTCGGCATAAGGGATTAAAGTAGATCCAAGGAAAATTCAATCTATCCTGGATTGGAGACCTCCGAGGAATGTTGGTGAGGTCAGAAGCTTTCTCGGTTTAGCTGGTTATTATCGATGTTTTGTCAAAGGATTCTCATCCATTGCTGCAAGTTTGACTAAGCTAGCCCGCAAAGATACACCCTTTGTTTGGTCGAAGAACTAACAACGAAGCTTCGATCAACTTAAACAATCCCTGACTCATGCTCCAGTTCTCATCCAACCAGTATCAGGCAAGGAGTACACTATTTATAGTGATGCATCTCATTTAGGACTAGGATGTGTCCTAATGCAAGATGGAAATATGGTAGCTTACGCTTCAAGGAAACTAAAATAACACGAGTCAAACTACCCTACTCATGATCTAGAACTGGAAGCTATCGTGTTTGCACTCAAAGTCTAGAGACATTACTTGTACGGGGAGAAATGCAACTTGTTCACAGACCACAAGAGTCTCAAGTATCTCCTAACTCAAAAAGACTTAAACTTGAGGCGAAGGAGATGGCTAGAGTTACTTAACGATTACGATTTGGTCATCGACTACCATCCAGGGAAAGCAAACGTGGTCGCTGATGCCCTTAGTCATAGACCATACTTGGGTAAACCTTTAAACCTAAATCCTAGAATAATTCATTCGAAATGTTTCTTTCTTGACTTGCAAGTAACCATTCGAATTAGACTTTTCTTGACTTACAAGTAACTATTCAAAAATCTCCCTTAATGATCTTTTCCATTTGTTTATAGCTTCATTGGCTATCAATGATCATTTCTATTTATCCAAAGGACAGAAATTTTTTTCTGAACTTCAAGTTCAATCTAGCCTAATCTCGAGAATCAAAGAACTCCAACAAATTGATCTAGATCTTTAGAAGATCATGTCCAAGCTAGGCTCTGAGTCTAATTCTGACTTTTTCCTCAAGTCGAATAGACTCCTCTATTTCAAAGATAGAGTATGTGTCCCTAACAATGAAGAAATAAGACACGAGATGTTACAAGAAACTCACCAAAGCTCTTTCTCGATTCACCTTGGATCGGTTAAGATGTACAAGGACCTAATGCCATGACTGGTGGCCAGGCATGAAATCGACTATCATAGACTTTGTTTCAAAGTGCTTAACTTGTCAGAGGGTCAAAGCCGAGCATCAAGTCCCGACTGGATTGCTCAAACCAATCAAATTCCCTCAGTGGAAATGGGATCGGATTACAATGGACTTCGTTACTGGTCTTCCTTCCACTCCAAGAAAGAATGATGTTGTATGGGTGATTGTTGATAGATTCACAAAGTCTACTCATTTTATCCATGTTCGAATGAACATGAACTTGAAAACCTTAGCCGAGCTATACGTCCGAGAAGTGATTCAATTACACGGTGTACCTACAACTATAATCTCCGATCAAGACCCTAGATTTGCTTCCTGATTCTGGAAATCATTGCAAAAAGCCCTTGGAACCAAAGTGCATTTGAGCACAACCTTTCATCCTCAATCAGATGGACAATCTGAAAGAATCATCCAAGTACTTGAAGACATGTTACGAGCTTGTGTTATAGACTTCGGGAAGAATTGGGAGAAATCTCTACCCCTAGTAGAGTTTGCTTACAACAATAGCTACCAGACATCTATCCAAATGGCTCCCTTCAAAGCTCTATACAGAAGGAAATATAGAACTCCCTTGTGCTGGTCTTAACTGGGAGAAAACAAAGTATTGGGACCTCAATTGCTTAGAGAAACCGAAGAACAAGTGAAGATCATTCATGATCGATTGAAGCAAGCCTATGATAGACAGAAAGCATATGCAGACTTGAAAAGGAGAGACATCCAATACAATGTTGGAGACAAGGTCTTCCTGAAAGTGTCCCCTTGGAAGAAAGTCTTTTGATTTGGAAGAAAAGGGAAACGTAGTCCCCGATTCATTGCACCATTCGAAATCATTGAAAGGATAGAGCTAGTGGCCTATCGAATAGCTCTCCCTAGTGAATTTGATAAGATCCACAATGTTTTCCATGTTTCCATGCTCCGAAGATATCGATCTGACCCATCCCATATCCCTGAGCCTGAAGAAGTAGAGTTGAATCCTGACTTGTCGTACGAAGAAGAACTAGTTCAAATTCTTGATCGTGAAGTTAGAAAGCTCAAGAACAAAACCGTTCCTCTTGTCAAAGTCTTGTAGAGAAATGACAAGATAGAATAGGCAACTTGGGTATCTGAAGGAATCATGAGGAAGCAATATCCCCACCTATTCAATTCAGGTAATTTTGAGGATGAATTTATTTAAAGGGGGAGAATTGTAACACCCTAAACTGGGCCTAGGAAGGTTGCCATTATCTAAATCATTGATTAATTAAAATTATGTGTTAATCGAATTGAAAGAAGTGAATGTTAATTGAAGGAATAAGGGACCCAAAATGAAAGTTGCAAGAGTAGGGTAACCAAATTTTAAATCCAAACTAAAAGGACCAATGTGAAAAGAAAGAAATATTGAGTGCCAAACTAAAAGGACCAAATTGAAATAAGAGTGAAACCACAAACTTGCATGTGTAATTAGACCACTTTGTAGTAGTGGAACACAAGTGGCAAGGTAAAATCACATGTGGCAAGGGGGAGTGTTATGGTCGGCCATTGTAGATGAAAGAAAGAGAAACACAATTGAACATCATCTTCTTCCTTCCTTCTTCCTCTCATAACCGAACCTTAGAGAGAAAAAGGAGAACTTTACACCATTCTTAGGAGCTTAAGACTTCAATCGACTAGGTCACTCTTGTGTTTGTTTTAGAAGAAAGGTGTTAAATTTGTTTAGCAATGTATTAGATTGATCTTATGTTAAAATTGAATTTGTTTAATTGATGCAAGAAATGTTCTATGATCATGTCTTTCTTTTAAGCATTTATAGAGTATATAAACAATTGATAGATTGTGTTAAATTGCTCGAAATTTTCTTGGTTGTTTCGAATAATGTACATGTCAATTGCTATGTTCAGGTGAGAATAAAAGAGTAATTTAAGATGTGTATGTTGCTGGAAACTTGAATGTTCATGCTGGAAATTGCTAGGATTACTGGAAATTTAGGTATTCAATTAGTATGATTTCAATGTAACAATGAATGAAACTGTTTTGCTAGTGGAAATGTGTAAACTTGCTTGCTTGTACATAATGCCCTATTTTGATCATATTGCTAGGTGAATTGGACTGACCTAGACATGTAAGAATATGTATATAAGTTGAATTATAATGTTAGAATCATGGCTTGAATGAATATGAAGCTAGAAACACCAACTAGTGTAATCTGCCCAGAATGCTCTGTTCTGGGAAGGAACTTTGAAAAATCACTAAAAATTGTAAAAATGGAATTTAAGGCTGAAAATTTAATTTATAGTGCCTTAATATGTCTAAATTAATTAGGATAAAACGGAATTGAATTTGGATTTGTAGAATGGATTGTATAAATGAAACACTAAGGACAGTGGCTGCCCAGTGTTGTAATTACCCTGTCTTTGAGTAAAAAACTGTATTAATTGATAAATAATTAAAATGCAAGGCTTATATGGTTAGAAGAAAAATTAAGTTAGCTTTCCAACGGTGTAAACCAATTGAAATTCCGACGTACGGAATGAATGTTATGCATATTTTAGTAAGTAGTGCACAAGCTGCCAGGCAGCAGCTTTGATGTTTGAAATGAATGAATTATGTGCATTGTTGTCTTGTTTTGAATAAGTGAATGTACTTGTCTTGACCTTGATTTACTTGTATTAATTTATAGAGCAAGGAGTAAAACCTGTGGAAGAAGATAGGAGTGGCCAAGCTTGGAGTATTGTGAGTGTAGTTTACAAGTAGGGTTCGGACTTAGGTCCTAGCCAAATTTGCATGATTACTCTCTTGCTTGAATATGCCATGATAATGAACCTAAATTAACTTGAATATAAATTATAAGGGAAGTATGAACTAAGATAAAATATGAACTTGTCTATATTCTTGACTTGTTGTACAATTAGAATTGCTTGATTCTTAATGTCTTGGGTGTGATTTATTGAATACTACTTGAGTGTACTGCCATGAACATGAATGAATTGTTTTGAGCATGAAACACATGAAATGCGAAATGAAATTAAAGAGCTAAGGCTCAATTGGCCTACATGATCCTGAATTGTATAATCTTGAAATCCTTGAATGAATAAAGTGTAATCAAACTAAGAACCAAGGATTGTGTTAAAGATATTAAATGGACTAATATCACCTTGAATATTTGAATTACTTGTCTCGAAATCTTGCTATTTGAATCACTTGTCTTGAATCCAAGCTACTTGAATTTCTTGTCTTGAATCCATGTTACTTGAATTACTTGTCTTGAATCCATATTACTTGTATAAGCATAACATGTATATGTATTGTTATAAGTTGAATGGTAAATGCCGAATGGTAAGTTGGCATATGCTTGCTTGGAGTCAAGGTATGTACAATTGAATGTTACATGTATTAAGTTAAGAAACAATGCAATGAAATAGAAGCATAATTGTTCTTAAGCTATTCGAATGATGATGTTCGAATGATAATGTATATTGAAATTTTTGGTAGCCTATAATGTATGTAATTAAGATTGCTTACTTGTTAAGTAGTGTTTGTTGGTTACTTGTTAGTTAAGTAACTCATCTAATAGGGATGAGTTAGTCTATTCTTGCTTGTTCTTGCTTGTATTATACTCGGTAACGCTCCTGAACCGGTTTGCTTCCAACCCGGGCAGGGGGTGTTACAGCCTTATTAACCGAATCCTTAAACCGAGTCCATACACAAAAGTAGTCTTTGCTCTTGGATCACTTTAAACCTTGCCTTTGCTGCCCACAAACCTCAATGCTCTGCATCATTAGGAGAAAAAGAGCGTAAGCACACATGCTTAGGATGCTCATAAAACAATGATGCATTTAAAATCCTTTAAAAACTAAACACTTGTTTCCAAACCATGCTTTCGACCAAAGCATTTTCATTGCTTCCAAATCAAAACATGCATATCGACCATATGCAAAACCATTTACAAATCACATGCTTAAATCCCAAAGCATTAAATCATATTACCATGCTTAAATCCAAAAGCATTAAATCATATTACCATGCTTAAATCCCAAACCATTATTAAGTAGGTTCAACACATGAACCTTCATATATTGGCAATTATAGTGACCCTAAATAGTCGACCACTATCATTGATTGGCCGACCGCTAACCATTGGCTAACCGACCGTTAACCTTACATATCGGATACATGGATCTCCAATGATGATCCACCGCCATCAAAACCCATACCATGTTGACCGTATGATATGACACCCTTGCCAACCGTAATATTAACATCAAAAAGGGTAATCGACCGCTCAACCCAAGTGATAAACATCATAGTCCGAGTAGCCGACCGCTATACCTCAAGGACCTCTAACCACGATCAATTTTAAACATATTATAGTGCACTTTATCCTATGGCATGCCAACTATATCTGAATGTTTTCTCATCATGTCACATAGCCAATATATCATTTACAATACCATTTACTCACTGTTTTACAATGCATTATACAAAATCACCACATATGCAAGCCACATTGCCAAAGCAATACCACATTCCCGATCAGAAAGAAAACCAATGCTCACTAGCATTTCATATACTTTTAAACCACTGCATATGTACTCAAAATCATGCATTTACAGTAAGTAAAACAAACCATGTTTACAACCAAAACATGAATTACCCATGCTCATATCCGAACTGATATTAAAGAGCAAAAGAGGGAAACTTACTTCCGAGCTTAGGTAAGTGTTTCAAGCCAACCTAAACTCCAAAAACACTTTTAAAACTTTGAAAGACTTTTAAATCCGTTTCCACTCACTGATTATACCTCACCTTTCTTGCCAATGCGAATCAAGCTCCTGGCAAGCAACGATCCACCTCAAGCTACTTCGGCTTGATTATCCCCTATTTTGGCCAAACAAAACCAGAATAAACATGCATCAAAATGCATCCAAATAACTGCTTCAAAGCAATTACCCGCAACTGTAACCCCCTTGACCCGACCTAGATGCCTGACCAAACCGAGAGAACTACATTAGGTTTGTCGTAGTAAACCACAGAAAGATTATGAAAATTGGTCCAATTTTTTTATTTTTATCTTGTCTAGATTCATATTATTAAACCTAAGTGTACATACTTGCAGCGGGTGAATTTAAAAATGAATCAGACCACGAAAAGGCAACCAATTGCATAACATACATTTTAGGGATTAAAATGCAAAACTAATAAAATAAAGGAGCAAAACTAAAATTAAAGTTACCAATCCTCAATTAGTCCAATTACATACTAACATGCCAACTTTCAGGCCAATATGATCATCCAAGCTTGTACACTTGCATTCGCAAAACTAAGGGACCAAAATGAAAGAAATAGAAACTTCCAAATATTCCAAAATAACAAAATTAACTGCAGCCTGTATCGGTACGCGTGTAGGTGTTTCAGTACGCCTCAATAATTTCCAAACCTCAGATTCCAGTAGCTAAAATCTGTTTTGATACGCCCCCGCATATGGAAATGCCCTTCATAAAATCCCTGTACCGTATCAAAACACCCTCTCGAGTACTGAAACGCTGGCCAAATTTGCCTAGGCTCGTACCGAAATGCTTGCCCGCGTACCAGTACGCTAAGCCTAAAATGACTTACTTATACCGAAACAGGGACACCCGTACCGGTACGCCTGGACCTATAAAGTCACAATTTTCTGTCTAGACATTCTTATTGATAAACAAAATGCTCTAACATGCTTCAAACACTTATACAACATTACTAGGATACATACCATACCAAAGCATCACAGAAACAACAACATTGCATGGCACTCATACACCCCAAGATATTCTATAGGCATGCTTCCTAATATCATCATACCAAACAACCAAAACTCACATTAGGCATTTTCAAGGCATATTCATCATGCTCACACATCTAAAGCATCAAAACAAACTTGCTTGAATCATCAAAACATGGAAACAATCAAAGGTTAACTAGATGCATTCCTATGCAACCACCTAGTCTCAACTATAAGCAAGATTATCAACCAACATATCAGCACCAAATTAGCCTTACAATCCAGCACATAACATGCTTAAAAACCATGGAAAAACAGAATTAAAACTCCCAAAAATGTGGCAAACACATTGTCTTATTAACCGGAAACATAATCCGAGTTCATACTTAAAGTTTACATCAACAAGGGGAAACGACTGCTCAACCCAAGTGATAACAACATAGTCCGGGTAGCCGACCGCTAACCTTTAGGACTCTTATCCCACGATCGATTTTTAACTATACTATAGTGCACTTTATCCTATGGCATGCCAACTATATTCGAATGTTTTCTCACCTTGTCACATAGCCAATATATCATTTACAAAACCATTTACTCACTATTTTACAATGCGTTACACAAAATCTCCACATATGCAAATCACATTGCAATAGAAATATCACATTCCTGACCGGAATAAAAACCAATGCTCACTAGCATTAAATATACCTTTAAGCCACTGCATATGTACTTTAAAATCATGTATTTACAGTAAGTAAATCAAACCATGTTTACGACTAAAACATGAATCACACATGCACATATCTGAACCGATATTAAAGGGCAAAAGAGGGAAACTTACTTCTGAGCTTAGGTAAGTGTTTCAAACTTATCCTAAACTCCCAAAACCACTATCAAACCTTTGAAAGACTTTTAAGACCATTTCCACTCACCGATTTCACTTCGCCTTGCTTGCTACCGCTAAACAAGCTCCCTGCAAGTCTAGAACCACCTCAAGATGCTACGCCTTGATTATCCCTTGTTTCGGCCACAGAAAACCAGAGGAAACATGCATTAAAATGCATCAAACACTTTGTTTCAACCCAAAATCCCGTAGCTCTCAAGATGGCCACTCAAAACTCATCTGAAACTTACCGAAATTAACCTCAAACACTACTCAATCTTAACCCAAACATATAATAATGATTCAAAACATCAAGCTTCATCAATTGATATCCAAAAACTCACTCACAACATCCTTTTACTTCCAACAATGATTAAACACCTTAAACAACCCAAAAACCCTTAACTAACAACCTAAACAATTAGAGATTCAACCAATTTCGGAATTCCATTATTGAAAACAACTTATCCACATTATAATACATCCAAAATAAGATTTAAATCAATCCACGATACTAGAAAAATAGATCCAAATCGAAAATCACAAAATCCTCCAATTAAACCTCAATTAAGCTAAAATCCATAATTAATTAATCAAAACCTATTAGAAAACATATGTAAAGAGCCAAGAACTTGGGAATTTCAGTAAAGAACCTTTCATTAGAGGAGAAGAATGAAACTTACCTCCAATGAATGAGTTCCCCCTTAATTGGATGGTTTTTGCTCTTAAAAAACAAAGAAATTCAATAAGATTTTTGGAAAACAAATTGAGAAATCATTTAGCAAATCAATGAGTTAAGAAATTAAGATCATTACCTTAAATATTTGATGGAAAAAGAGTGTTTGGCTGAGAGAGTTTTGAGGAAAAATGTGACAGAAGAAAAGTTACGTTAAATTGTGTTTTGAAAGAAATAACCACCTTTTAACTAAATCCTTTTTAATTAAAACCTTTTAAAAATAATCCTAATTAAGAGAAAACTCATATTAGACCAAATGGTAAAATAGCTCCTTAAAGATTCTAATTTTTGACTCTTTACAAAACAGTCACCTTTTAAAAACAGTTTCAAAATTTGTATTTTGGTCACTAGCCAAAATGTCACCCTTCCAAAACCCGTTTTTCAAAATTTCTTTCACCAATATTTTTAATATAATAAAATACGATTTTTAAACATTTCCAATATTTTATCTTTCAGAAAAATATTCGCTCCCCAAATCCGATTCAAATCTCTATCTTAATCCACTAGACCGTCTAACCAGCCCCAAAACCGCTAGGCCCAAAACCGGCGCGTTACAACTCTCCCCCTCTTAAGAAATTTCTCCCTCAAAATTTACCTAGAGGAAAAAGATGCAAAAATTGCTCCAACATATCCGCCTTGCTTTCCCAAGTGGCTCCCTCGACACCTCGATGTCGCCACAAGACTTTAACCAGTTCTATCGTCTTACCACGTAGAACCTTGCTGCTGGAATCAAGGATTTCCATCGGCTCTTAATTAAAGGATAAATCCAGTCCCAACTCAATATGCTCCACCGGCATAACGTGCAAAGGATCCGACTGATACCTCTGTAACATGGATACATGGAACACATCATGTATTTTCTCAAGTTCGGGAGGCAACCTCAACCGATAAGCCACAGGACCAACCCGTTCCACAATCTCAAATGGTCCAATAAACCTCGGACTAAACTTACCCTTACGTCCGAACCGCATCACCTTTTTTCCATTGTGACACCTTCAAGAACACACGATCACCCACCGTATATTCAATTTCCCTACGCTTTAAATCCGCGTAAGATTTCTACCGATCCGCAGCCACTTTCAAGCTTTCACACACAAGCTTAACTTTCTCATCCGTATCTTTCAACACATGTGGAAAGGAAACATGCTTTTCCCCTACCTAAGCCCAACACAAGGGCGTACGAAACCTCCGACCATACAATGCCTCAAATGGCGCCATTTGTATACTCGCTTGATAGCTGTTATTATAAGCAAATTCCACCAATGGAAAATGCTTCTCCCAGGTTCCTTGAAACTCAATAATACAACACCTTAGCATATTCGCAACAACATTGGCTTTTCCAGAATGATACTCAATTGTCAAGTCGTAATCCTTAAGTAACTCTAACCACCTTCATTGCCTAAGGTTCAAATCCTTTTGAGACATCAAATATTTCAAACTCTTATGATCCATAAAAGCACACACTTCTCTTCATAAAGGTAGTGTCGCCAAATCTGCAAGGCAAACACCACAGCAGCAACCTCCAAATCATGAGTTGAATAATGGCCTCATGAACCTTCAACTGCCTCGACACATAGGCCACAACCTTTCCATCTTGCATCAGCACGTAACCCAAACCAACATGTGATGCATCACTATAAACCACAAACTCCTTCCCAGATTCTGGTTGAATCAACATAGGAGCATGTGTCAAAACCTCCTTCAACTTCTCAAAACCCTATTGTTGTTTTTCCGTCCAAACGAAAGGAACACTCTTTTGCAGCAACTTTGTCAACGAAGCCGCAATACTAGAAAACCCTTCCACAAAATGGCGATACTAGCCTGCCAACCCAAGGAAACTACGCATTTCCGACACAGTCTTAGGTTGTTTCCAATTGAGAATAGCCTTAATTTTCTGTAGATAAACACGAATTCCCTCTGCGGATACCATATGTCCGACAAACATCACCTCCTTGAGCCAAAACTCGCACTTGCTCAACTTGGCATACAACGGATTATCTTCCAAGACTTGCAACACTATCCGCAAATGCTGATCATGCTCCTCCTCGGTATGAGAGTATACGAGTATATCATCGATAAAAAACTCCACAAACAGATCAAGGTACTCATGAAACACTCTATTCATCTTGTCCATGAAAGTCGCCAGGCATTTGTCAAACTAAACGGCATCACCAAAAACTCGTAATGCCCGTACCTCGTACGAAACGCCGTCTTATGAACATCCACATCCTTAACTTTCAACTAATAATACCTTGACCTTAAATCTATCTTCAAAAACATTGTTGCCCCACAAAATTGATCGAACAAGTCGTCAATTCGCGGCAACGGATTCTTGTTCTTCACTGTCAACTTATTCAACTGACGATAATCAATGCACATACACATCGATCCATCCTTCTTTTTCACAAAGAGAACTGGAGCTCCCCAAGGAGAAAAACTCGGTCTAATGAACCATTGATCCAACAACTCCTAAAGCTGCGATTTCAACTCTTTTAACTCCTTCGGTGCCATTCGATATGGAGAAATGGACACCGGAGTTGTACCTTCATATGTTTCAATATGAAACTCCACCTCCCTATCCAGAGGTAAACACGCCAACTCTTCAGGAAAAACTTTCGGATAATCACAAACAGCTCGAATGTCCTGCACCAGACACCCTTGGCTTCCAGATTCATAACAACAGCCAAATAAGCTTTGCAACCATCAAACATCATCTTCTTCGCTTGGGTAGCCTAAACAACATTCGGCAAAAATTTCACATTCTCACCCACCACCACGACTTCATAATCATCGGCCAACTTCAGAGAAATCCTTTTGGACTCATAATCCACCACCGCCTTATGCTCAATTAATCAATCCATACCCAAGATAACGTCAAAACCATGAAATGGAAACTCCATCAAATCTGCGGCAAACTTAAGACCTTGCACCACCAAAGGACAACGCCTATACAAGCTTCTAGTTGTTACCAACTCTCCAAAAGAACTAGTTACTAACATGACGACATCCAAGATCTCAATAGGAATATTAAACAACGACGCATGCTCACTTAAGATATATGAATGAGTAGACCCCAAATCAATCAAAGAAAACAACGACAAAAATTGCAAGGTAAAAGTACCTACGATCACATCTGTGTCGTTGTGCCACTCCCGGTGAGCATAGATTCGTGCTGGTCCACCATTCTATGGTTGTACCGCAACAGCATGAGCCACAGCTTTTTGACCATCCTCGCACCTCTAAAAGTTACCCCTGCCATGGTCGCGGCCCCTAACATGTACAATAGCCCGAACCAGTGCATCACCCACAGCACGAGGACAATCATGCTTCATGTGACCAGGAGGTCCACATAACCAGCAACTTATGGTATTTGCCCAACACTCACCCATGTGGCGTCTACCGCAATGCTCACACTCAGCTACAATACGAACACCTTGGTTACCATGGCCACCACTACGCTTGTGATCCGGCTTGTGCCCCAGAATAGCCAGAGTCAGCTCCTCGCTTATTTGAGGCCATGCCCGAACCTTGTCCCGACACCCTCAAGGACTGCTCAATATCCTTAGCACGGTTTACAAGCACATCAAAATCTGTATAGTCTACCGCCAACATATATGTTTTGATATCCTTCACTAACCCATAATGAAACTTGTTGCACATCTCAAGATCATCCAGAACCAACTTCGTGGATTACTGACTCAAACGGACAAATTTCACCTCATATTCTACCACGAACATGCTGCCCTAAATCAAGGCTATAAATTCACGTTTCCTGGCATCCAGATACTGATGACCAAGATACTTCTTCCTGAAAGCTCTTCGAAAGAACTCCTAAGTTACATCCGCCTCGGGGACATTAGCAATTGTGGTCACCCACCAATGATAAGCATCACCATGCAACAGTGACACTGTACAACTCAGCTTACGCTCATCATTACAGCCCATTTGATTCAGAATATGAATCGTACTTTCCAACCAACCCTTGGCTGCCTCAGGGCTCAAACGCTTGAACTCAACACCTCCTAAACTGCAGAGACACTCCAAAGGTAACCCTGGGTTAACCGCCACAGCAGGTGCTGGTGCCTGCGTATGCACTTCAGCCACCGCTGCTTGAAAAGCTCTCGTTATTGCCTGAACTAACAGAGTCAAATCACCAAATACCGGTACTTGATGAGCCTGGGGCACACCACCAGCCCCAACATCGACCAGCGGAACCAACGGAGGAGAAAGAGGTAAAACATTAGTGGGAATCTCTTTCTCAACATTATTCTACCCGAATCTGGCATTACCAGCCATAGAACGTGTCTTATGCCGAGCCATGCTAACAAAAGCATCAAAACACATTAAAGTCAGGCTATCACAAGGTAAAGGATCCAAGACCACCTCATAAAACATTTAAAACCTCGGTATTAGGCAATGTGTTCCCAGATCATACCCCAACATGATGTAAATCAATCATCGTACATGTACACAATCACCGTGCATAACCAACAATGATATACAACCAAACAACAACATCCCAACCTTTCGTAACCTGGCTCTGATACCAACAAATGTAACCCCCTCGACCCGGCCTAGATGCCCGACCAAACCGAGAGTGCTATATTAGGTTTACCGAAGAAAACCAGAGAAAGGTTACAAAAAGTCGATCCATTTTTTCCTTTTATCTTGTATAAATGCAAATTAATGTTTATATGTGTTCATACTCGCAGTGGGTAGGTTCTCGAATGAAACGACTCACAAAAGAGAATTAATTGTATCACATTCAAAATTGAGGACTAAAACGTAAATTCTTTAAGCTATAAGACCAAAATTTAATTTAAGGTTATCAATCCTCAATTAGTCTATTTGCATGCCTACATGATAAATTCCAGGTAAATTTAATCATCCCAATTCATACAATTGCATTCCCAAGACTCAAGGACCAAAATGAAAGAACCAGAAACTTTTAAGATTCCAAAATAACCAATTTAACGGTACCCATACCGGTACGCGTACTAGTGTTTCAATATTATGTTTTCAAAAACTCAGAATCAAGTAGCTAAAACTCGTACCAAAATGATTGTTCGCGTATCGAAACGCCTGGAAAAAATGCCTATGACCGCATCGAAACACTTGCTCGAGTACCGAAACATTAAGCCTAGAAAAGCAAGACTGTATCGAAGCACCCTCCCGCGTATCAAAATGCTATGCCTGAAAATGGCCAAGCCGTACCGGTACGGGGACACCTGTTTCGATATGCCTGGACCTGTAATGACATTCTTAGCTATTTTTTACACAAAACTAGATGAATTTAGGTCCTAACAACTTGCACACATACATATATGCATCCAACATCACATTTAACAGCTCTTGCACCGAGGTTTATCTATAACACAAGATTAAGCCACCAAAAGATTTATCTAGAGGCATGCTCCCTATAACTCACCACCAAACATACCAAAACGCTCAATTAAGCATTTACTAGCAAGAACACCATACCAACAACACATCAGTACCATATTCAACAGGATTAGCTCATCAAAGCATGACATCAAAGCAAAACCATCTAGATGCTTACCTAGGTAACCATATAACATCAACCATAGGTAACGATGCATGATATGTGAAACATCAACAATCAAGCTCCAAAATCACAGCATTATACATGCTCAAAACCAGGGAAAACTGAATTACAAATCCCAAAAATCCATGGCGAACACATTGCCTTATTAACCAAAAACTAAAACCATGTTCATACTCAAATACTCTTGTCTTTGGACCACGAGTGATTTGAATAACATTATGGTAGACGCCACACAGGTGAGTGTTAGGGAAATACCATGAGTCGCTGGATATATGGATCACCTGGTCACATGAAGTGTGACTGTCCTCGTGTTGGGGGTGATGCACCAGTTCGGGCTGCTGGACCTGCTAGGGGCCGAGGCCGTGGCAGGGGCAATTTTCAGAAGCGCGAGGATGGTCAAAGATTTATGGCTCATGCTGTTATTGTACAACCAGAGAATGGTGGGCCAGCGTTGTAACCCCCTCGACTCGGCCTAAATGCCAGACCGAACTGAGCGAGCTACATTCGGTTTACCGTAGTAAACTGGAAAGATGCAACCTAAAACACGTCCATTTTTTTCTTTTATTTTATCTAGATGCATTATTACTTTCCTACATGTACATACTGTTCACAGGTGAGGACTCAACTCAGTCGGGCATTGAATCGATATCCAATTGGACACAAACACAAATTATGGACTAAACTGCAATTTTAGTAATATACAGGGACTTTTCTCAATTTTAAGTTACCAGCCTTTAATTAAATAAATTTCATGCTTGCATGTAAAAAAAAACAGCTCAAAACAATCATCCAAACTCATCTAATACATCCACAACATTTAGGGACTAAAATGCAAGAATCAAAAACTTCAAATCCATGACATTAACAACATTAATAGCCTTTCGTATCAATAAGCGGTCAACCGTATCGATACGGTGCTCAGAACTTCTCACCCTCGTTTTGGTACGCTGTGTGCCATACCGGTACGCTTAGCTGGAATCAAGGTTCAAGTTAAAACATTTAACACTTGTACCGATACGCCACGAATGTTTTCGTATGCAGGTTTTGTTCCCAAAATGCAAATTCCAGGAGCGTAAGTCTGTACCGGTACACTCAAGCTCCTATCAAAATGCCAAGCTTGTTTTTGCCTAGTTGTACCGAAACAGTTGCCCATGTACCAGTACGCCTGGACCTGTAATATCCATTTCTGCTGGTTAAAAATACATTCAATCATATCAAAACATCCTAACATGCTCCTAGCACACATCCAACATACTCAGGGTTCAAACCACATCAAAGCATCACAAATTCAACATCGATTCATGGCATCTTGCATCATAGGTAAATCTATAGGCATACACCCTATAAAACATTCAAGCAACATATGAAACTTCAAACCTTCATCAAAAACATACCATAAAGGCCCAATTACAACTCAAGGGCAACAAAACAAACTTGCTCAAATAGGGAGTTCAACAAAACATCTCCCAAATAACAACAGAAATCCCCATTGCCCTTATTACTTATAGTCTAGTTCAAACATACTTTGGTTACCAAGTCTTGTACCGATCCCTTGCTTTTCACTGTCTTCCAAGCTTTCAATTCTCTGCATTGATGGACAAAGAGAGCGTGAGTACACTAGGCTTAGTGAGGAGTGCTAAAACAACACCATCAACGCATTTAAAACCATTTCTCAACAACACATTGAAATCTCATTTCAATCATTCTTTAAGAATCATTTACACATTACCATTGAAACATCATGCCTTGGAAACCATGCACTTTTCATCTTTAATAACCAACATATTAAACCATATGCAATACGAATCATTTACAACAGCAAATTCCATTGCTAGACCTCAATTTAAGCCTTCTCATGCATAACAACGATATGCAAAGCTTAAAGTGTGAACGTACAACATGTATCATTAACCAACGGCAAGTTCCATTGCTAAACCTCAATTTAAGCCTTCCCATGCATAACAACCATATGCAAAGCTTAAAGAGTAAACATGTATTAATCACATTATACAACATAAACTTTCCAATGATACATCAACAATTATATTGGCTTACAAGTGATCACTAAACAAGTCCATTAACAAAATAGTTCATCGGATACACATATTCAACAAGTGTTCAACCAACACTTCGAGCCATCTCAACCGGAATAACGATACAATAACAATCGCAGTACATTACCAACTGGGTACAGCTTTCAACCCACGGGGACACCAACCCCAATCATCGGTTAGACGCTTAATCCACTAACAGGAGTCTACGGTACTTTTTAACCCATCTACCATTAGGGTACTTGGATGAAGTTTTCGGTACACAGATCTAAACCCCTCAACATCAGAGGTGACTTATTATAGTGCACTCAATCCTATGGCCGGCCAACTATATCCGATAAAAATTTTAAAACCACATCACTTGCCAATATAATTAACCACTTAACATTTACCTCACTATTTTTAACAAGCATTAACCAAACCATTTTTCCAAAGCAACAACTATGCTTTAAATCACAAGTATAAACCATATACTTACAAGGATCACTTACCATATGCATCCTTCAGCATTTCATGCTTATAAACAGTATATCAAATACTTTAAATCATGCTTAAATATTAGGTGACATGTAAATCAAAACAAGTGCATAAAACCATTTAACACTAGCACGACCGAGAGAGAACATCCACTTTTACTTACTTCCGAGTTTAAACCAGCGTATCAAGCTAAGTTTAAACTCCCATAAACCACCTTAAAACATTCCAAAGCTGGAATCCACGTTCTCACTCACCAATACGCGAAACCTCGATTCGCCAACACGAAAACATGCATCTAAAGCCTCCAAAACTTCATTGATCACTTCTGGATCCAACTCCCCTATTTAAACCACATAACAACAGAGGATTAATGCATCTCCATGCATTTACAACACTGCAACAATAGATCCTCACTGACTCTTACATTCACCTCACAATTACCCAACCATAACAATCGAAAAAATCATTTAATCCCTTCCAAACACAACTCAGCCACAACCCATCAATCTAACATCACATTAATCATCAATTAACACCTAAAAACAGAACGAAAGCAACCTTACATCTCCAGCAAACACACAACCACCATAACACCACAAAAACACAAATCTAGCGACCTAAGCAATTAGAGATTCAAGAGTTTCAAGATTCCATTGATAAAATCGACTTATCAACATCATTACACATCCAAAATATGTTCAAAAAATTTATAACACTGGAAATCAGATTCAATTTGAATATTTCATCTTCTCATCAATTTTACCCAATTAAATCTATATAAAAACATAAAATCAGATTATAAACCATAAATCAAGGATCAAATACTTGGGAATATCAATAAAGAACCATTTAACAGAGGAGATCACGTACTCCACCCCTGTTATGTGATTTTTCCCTCAATTGGCTTGTTTAAAGCTAAGAAAACTTAAGATTACAATAAGGTTTTATATATGAAAGATGATAAATCATTTTCAAATCAAAAATCTAAGAAATCAAGCCCCTCGCCTTTGAAATTTGATGAAAACTTGAGTGTTTGGCTGAAGAGAGGTGGAGAGAAAAGTTACGTAAATAGTTTTGTAAAAATATAACTAACTTTAGATATTTTAATTCCTTTTAATTAACCTTTAAAACACATGTTTAAAATGTCTAATTGATGAGAGAAATCACCAGCCAAAACTTGGTAAAATAGCTCCCTAAAGATTCTAAGAATTTGACCCTTTTCAATTTAGTCACCACTAAAAACTAGTTTTCAAAAATTACATTTTGGTCACTGACCAAAATTTCACACCTCCGAACCTCATTTCCCGAAATTGATTTCAGCAATATTAATCATATATTAAAAGATGATTTTTAACCATTTTCCATATTTTTATCTTACCGAAAAATATACGGTCCTGAATCTGACTCTAATCTCTAACTCGATCTATCAGAACATCTAATAAGCCTCAAAACTTCTAGGTCCAAAACCGGGCGTTACAACTCTCCCCTACTTAAGAAATTTTGTCCCTGAAATTTGCTCAGAGGTAACCAAAAGCAGAAACCGCTCCAACATCTCTGACTTACATTTACACGTGGATTCTCAACATAATGCCTTTCACTGCCACAACATGTGAGGCAATCCAACCGATACCTTCATAAATCAATCACATAAAACACATCATGGAACCCCTCCAACATAGGAGATAACATCAAACAATAAGCAACAAGACCCACACACCCAACAAACTCGTATGGTCCACAAAATGCATCACATTCTTCCAAGGCGATACAATCATGATTATCCGACCATCATCAACATATTTTAAAACACTACGCCTCAAATTCGAGTAGATTTTCTGACAATCCGAAACTGCTCTCAAGCACTCGCATAACAACTTCACCTTCTCACTGATGTCTATCCACACATCAGACACGGGAACATACTTTTCCCTAATCTTAGCCCAACACACGGGCGTACGACACCTTTAACCACACAACGCCTTGAAAGGTGCCACCCGTACACTTGTCTGATAATTGCCATTAAATCAAACTCTACCAAAGGTATGTACATTTCATATTTTCCTGGGAGCTCAAAGATGCACAACCCAACTTATCATTCAAAACTTGAATTTCATTCACTATCCCGCCACCCAACTAGGAAATATATGAAGTACATACACTCCAAGTCAAGCAGCACCTCCAGAACCTAGCTGTAACTCACGGATCTCTGTCCAAAATTATGGACTCAAGCACACAGTGCAACCGCACTAACCCGGCAATACACAAGTATGTCACCTATCCCAAAACATACATCACAAGCACAGCCATAAAGGTGCGAACACTTCACAATTCAATCAACAACCACCCACGAGGTATTCTTTTCAATCAGAATCAAAAGCAACTCAAACACATTATTTGTGGTGATTCTTTCCCACATCCAATCATGTATCCTCAACAGTTGCTGCAACCCAAAAAGAAACTGAGGCTCAGCTTTCACTCGATGTCATACCATGTATCGATCAACAACATTAGCCACATCTTCCTTCAAACCAACCCACAAGAACTGGAATATGCCTCCATTAAAACCATACACCTCAACTCAACATCAAGAGACGCCACTTTTCAATTTTTAAAACACAACACCCTATCATCATTAACGTGAAAATCCATCAGATGTTCTTCCCCCAATAACCTGAACATGTGGTTCTAATGCATCATCACACTGTTACCTTCCTCTAAACAAGTACGGCCATAATAACGTCACCTGCAAATCGGCATCAAGCCTCCATCACACATCATACCCAACGGTGTAAACAACATCCTCAACTCCACCGCAACCCTCACAAACCAAGCATCGGTTATAACCTTAGCTCGGATGATGTTCAACTATCAAACTATAACTCTTACACAACTCCAACCATCCAAGTTGTCAAAAACAACTCAAAACACCATTCATTTTTTTTCTAACTACATGTGATCTGTGTACACGACACACTTCTCATCATAAAATTAATGTCTCCAAAACATTTAAACAACCAACATCGCGGCAAGCTTCACATCATGTGTAGGACAAAAGAGCTCATGCATCTTTAACTATCTAGATGCATAAGCCACAACGTCACTTGCAACACTACAATCCCAACAGCCCTCGATGCTAAGAATTGGATCTAACCAACCTATAAACTATCAATTCTAACTTTGGTCGCTCAAGAACTAGCACAACCCAAACTCCCAATAACCATATTACCAAAATCACCTTCATACACTACCTTACCTATACCATCACTCCATTGATTTTCAATCAGTCATCCATAAGTGTGAACATATGTATGCATGATCACTTATATGCCCTCATAGATGTCTGCGTATGTATACAAAACCTCTAATGTTATGCTCAAATGTATGCATGTACTAACATATTTACATATACATATAAGTGTTTTTGCACTGTGCATGTTTATCTGTTCACACATACCAATAACATTCTCAGAACCAGAATTCTTAGCAACATACCCAAAACTCATACTTCCCAAACAAGGAGCAACATTCACTTCTCCCCAAAAAATCTATTAAACCATCCATACATATCGATCACAACCTTTTTCAGTGCTTCTTTACACGGAAAGACCATCAAGAAACACAACAACCAATTGATCTAAAATTCATGGACTTCCCGACTCATAATAACTATGAATACAACCCATGCATCAATCAACCCAAACAACACATCCCAAAAATGCATACTACCGCAGCCCTTACAAAAGGCAAATCTAAACACAAACACATCCTTTACCTTTAATAGATAACACTCTTACCCAAACCAAACTTACAAACTACTGAAGCATCCCTAAACTGATCAACAAAACATCATCTTGTTCAGCTGCCAAAGCCCCACGCACATCTGCATCGTGCCATCCTCCTTTTTTCACAATAACACCGACAAAACGCCAAGCCTAACAAGCCTTGATTAAGCAACTCCCTCGAGCCATGCACAAGGAGCAATAGACACTGGAGCTGCGTTTTCATACAACTCAATGTCAAACTCGACCTCTCAATCTAATGGTAAACCCAACCATCTCCTAAAAAACACATAGGAACTCACATACCGCATGAATATCTTGAGCGTGTACTTCCTTTGACTCTGGATTCATAACATAGGCTAGGAATACCTTGCAACCAATGATCTATCAAACGACTCACTCCCAGCGCCGAAACAGCATTAAACAAGAATTTGACATTCTTGCCTGTGATTACCACCTCGTAATCATCAGCAAGTTTCAAGGAACTTGCTAGGATCTAAAACCAACCACAACTCCCTAATCCAGCCACTAATTCATACCTATAATTACATTAAAACCCGTAGAGCAGAAACTCTAACAAATCAACCGCAACTTCCATATTTAAACAACCAAGGGCATTTTCAAACATCCTTCCCGCAACAACCGTTACACCGGGAAACCAGCTCCCTGTATTCGCACAATTAATACCTACGAGACGATCGTTTAACCCACAATTCTTACAACCATCCACAACAACAAGCACATGGGCTTTCACATTCTACATATCAAATGTAGATAATCCCACCTCATGAGATCACACGATCTACATGCCCAATATGTATTAAATACTGTTCTAGTCTGGATACTCTAACCCCGGGGGTCCTTACCCAGCACTGTCATTATCTCACCTTAACTTAGGGTGATATATTTTATCACACCTCTTTTTAAACTGAACATTACCGGACTAGAATCCACATTTCTCTTACCAGAGCCAGAACCTCCCACACTAAACCAATAAACCCAGGTTTTGCTCGATGTACTTCGCCCGTGTATCAACACATCAAAATGGTGTAGTTGAAAGCCAACATGTACACTCTAACATCCTGTACCAACTAATAACAAATTCAGTCACAATGATACTTCTCTACTAGACTAGTTCAGGAGCATACCAGCTCAATCGGACAATCTATACCCTAAACTCGGCCACATACACACAACCCTGAACCTAAGCCATAAACTCTCGTTCCTTTTTATCCAAGTGTCTAAACCCCATACACTTCTTACTTAAAGACAATATAGAAAGACTCTCAATTCACCTCATGGGATTCCACACTCACAGATACAGTTGTCCACTAACTAAACATCATCATGCAATAGGGATTCAACACATCCCAACTTACAGGTACCAATACACCCCATTTGGTCTGAACCATGATAACATTGGCCATCCTAATCTCAGATGCCTTGTGTGTTAGCCCACAGTACTCAACTCCTCCTAAACTGCAGAGATATTCCAATGGCAACCTCGTTTGCCCAACTACCAATAAAACACACCCACTCTAGCAATAACAACTTAAAAGCTCGAAAGACTGTTTATAGCAAGGCATCATACTACCCAACACTAGCTCAACTGGCACAAATGGTACATACTTCGGGGCAGCAAACCCCCAATAGACACAACACTCTCCTTACTCACTGCCCAAAGGCAACAGCATCACGCTAATTCTCATTCCTCCTCTCGGTCGTGTCATAACACATTTTCTAAGTATGATAATCATTTCAAAATAAAATTAAATCAGGCCAGCTTCAAGCAAGGATCCAAGACTTTTATTTCAAAATCATAACATTTTAAACTATAATAATAAGGCAATGGGTTTCCCAAATTTTCCCCCAACATGGCATAAAGCAATCAACGTGCATTTTACAATCACCGTGCATAGCAAGCAACAGAGTTCAACTCACAATAACATTACATCAATCATACCAACTCCCAATATCCCAAACATGGCTTTGATACCACCAAATGTAACCCTCTCGAGCCGGCCTAGACGCCAGACCAAACTGAGCGAGCTACATTAGGTTTACCGAAGTAAACCGGAAAGATGAAACCTAAAACGCGTCCATTTTTTTCTTTTATCTTGTCTAGATGTATTATTACTTTCCTACATGTACACATTGTTCACAGGTGAGGACTCAACTCAATCGGGCATCGAATCGATATCCAATTAGACACAAACACAGATTAGGGACTAAACTATAATTTTAGCAATATATAGGGACTTTTCTCAATTTTAAGTTACAAACCTTTAATTAAATAAATTTCATGCTTACATGTAAAAAACAGATCAAAACGATCATCCAAACTTATCTAATTACTTCCATAACATTCAGGGACTAAAATGTAAGAATCAGAAACTTCAAATCCATGATATTAACAGCATTAACGGCCTTCTGTATCAATACACGGTCAACCGTATTGATACGGTGCTCAAAACTTCTCACCCTTGTTTCGGTACGCCGTGTATCATACCGGTACACTTAGCTAGAATCAAGGTTTAAGTTTAAAACATTTAACACCCGTACCGATACGGCCACGGATGTTTCTGTATGCGGGTTTTGTTCCTAAAATACAGATTCTAGTAGCGTAAATTCGTATCGGTACACTCATACTCGTATCGAAATGCTAAGCTTGTTTCTACCTAGCAGTATCGAAATGGTTGCCCGCGTACTGGTACGCATGGACTTGTAATGTCCATTTATGTTGGTTAAACATACATTCAACCCTATCAAAACAACCTAACATGCTCCTAGCACATATCCAGCATACTCAGGGTTTCAAACTACATCAAAGCATCACAGATTCAACATTGATTCACGCATCTTGCATCATAGGTAAATATATAGGCATGCACCCTATAAAACCATTCAAGAAATATATAAAACTTCAAACCATCATCAAAAACATACCATAAAGGCCCAATTACAACTCAAGCACAACAAAACAAACTTGCTCAAACAGGGAGTTCAACAGAACATCTCCCAAATAACAACGGAAATCCACATTGCCCTTATTGCTTATAGTTTAGTTCAAACATACTTCGGTTACCAAGTCTTGTATCGATCCCTTGCTTCTCGTTGCCTTCCAAGCTTTTAATTCTTTGCATTGATGGACAAAGAGAGCGTAAGCACACTAGGCTTAGTGAGGAGTGCTCAAAAACAAAATACCATCAATGCATTTAAAACCATTTCTCAACAACACATTGAAATCTCATTTCAATCATTCTTTAAGAATCATTTACACATTACCATTGAAACATCATGCTTTGGAAACCATGCACTTTTCATCTTTAAAAACTAGCATATTAAACCATATGCAATACGAATCATTTACAACAAAAAATTCCATTGCTAGACCTCAATTTAAGCCTTCCCATGCATAACAACTATATACAAAGCTCAAAGAGTAAACATGTATAAATCACATTATACAACATAAACTTTCCAATGATACATCAACAATTATATTGGCTTACAAGTGATCATTAAACAAGTTCATCGAATACACGAATTCAACAAGTGTTCAACCAACACTTCAAGCCATCTCAATCAGAATAGCGATACAATAACAATTGTGGTACATTACCAACCGGGTACACATTTCAACCCACGAATAGAGTTTTTGGTACACAAATCTAAACCCCTCAACATCCAAGACGACTTATTATAGTGCACTCAATCCTATGGCCGGCCAACTATATCCGTGACAATTTTAAAACCACATCACTTGCCAATATAATTAACCACTTAACATTTACCTCACTTTTTTTAATAAGCATTAACCTAACCATTTTTCCAAAGCAACAACTATGCTTTAAATCGCAAGTATAAACCTTATACTTACAAGGATCACTTACCATATGCATCCTTCAGCATTTCATGCTTATAAACAGTATATCAAATACTTTAAATCATGCTTAAATAGTAGGTAACATGTAAATCAAAACAAGTGCACAAAACCATTTAGCACTAGCACGACCGAGAGAGAAAATCCACTTTTACTTACTTTCGAGTTTAAACCAGTGTATCAAGCTAAGTTTAAACTCCCATAAACCACCTTAAAACATTCCAAAGCTAGAATCCACGTTCTCACTCACCAATACGTGAAACCTCAATTCACCAATGCGAAAACAAGCATCCGAAGCCTCCAAAACTTCACCAATCACTTTCAGATCCAACTCCCTTATTTAAACCACATAACAATAGAGGATTAATGCATCTCCATGCATTTACTACACTACATCAATAGATCCTCATAGACTCTTACATTCACCTTAGAATTACCCAACCACAACAACCGAAAACATCATCTAATCCCTTCCAAACATAACTCAGCCACAACCTATCAATCTAACATCACATTAATCATCAATTAACACCTAAAAACTAGAACCAAAGCAACCTTACACCTCCAGCAAACACACAGCCACCATAACACCTCAAAAACACAAATCTAGCGACCTACACAAATAGAGATTCAAGAGTTTCGGGATTCAACTGATAAAATTGACTTATCAACATCATTACACATCCAAAATATGTTCAAAAACAATTCATAACACTGAAAATCAGATTCAATTCGAATCTTTCATCTTTTCATCAATTTTACCTAATTAAAACTATATAAAAACACAAAATCAAATTATAAACCATAAATCAATGACAAATACTTGGTAATATCAGTAAAGAACCATTTAACAGAAGAGATCACAGACCTTACCACTGTTATGTGATTTCTCCCTCAATTGGCTCGTTTAAAGCTAAGAAAGCATAAGTTTACAATATGGTTTTGCAAATTAAAGGTGAAAATCATTTTCAAATCAAGATTCTAAGAAATCAAGCCCCTCTCCTCTAAAATTTGATGGAAACTTGAGTGTTTGGCTGAAGAGAGGTGGAGAGAAAAGTTACGTAAAAAGTTTTGTAAAAATATAACTAACTTTAGATATTTTAGTTCCTCTTAATTAACCGTTAAAATACATGTTTAAATTGTCTAATTGATCAGAGAAATCACCAGCCAAAATTTGGTAAAATAGCTCCCTAAAGATTCTAAGAATTTGACCTTTTTCAATTTAGTCACCACTAATACCAGTTTTCAAAAATTGCATTTTGGTCACTAACTAAAATGTCACACCTCCGAACTTCATTTCCCAAAATTGATGTCACCAATATTAATCATATATTAAAAGATAATTTTTAACCATTTTCCATATTTTTATCTTACCGAAAAATATACAGTCTGAATCTGATTCGAATCTCTAACCTGGTCCATCGGATCGTCTAATAAGCCTCAAAACTGCTATGCCCAAAATTGGGGCATTACAAGCGCGGATCTATGCTCATCATGAGAGGTGCAACGACAATAATGTGATCGCAGGTACTTTCACCTTGTAATCTTTGTCGTTGTTTTCTTTGATTGATTCAGGATTTACTCATTCATATATTCTAAGTGAGCATGCATCATTGCTGAATGTTCCTGTTGAGATTTTGGATGATGGTATGTTAGTAACTAGTTCTTTTGGGGATATGATTACAACTAGAAGTTTGTATAGGCATTGTCCTTTGACAGTGCAAGGTTATGAATTTGTTGTGGATTTGATGGAGTTTCCATTTCATGGTTTCACATTATCTTGGGCATGGATTGGTTAAGTGAGCATAAGGAGGTGGTGGATTGTGAGTCTAAAAGGATTTCTCTGAAGTTGGTTGATGATTATGAAGTTGTGGTGGTTGGTGAGAATGTGAAATTCTTGTCCAATGTTGTGTCAACTTCTCGAGCAGAGAGAATGATGTTTGATGGTTACTAAGCTTATTTGGCTATTATTATGAATTCGAAAGCTAAGGGTGTTCGGGTGCAGGATATTCGGGCTTATATGTGATTATCTAAAAGTTTTTCCTAAAGAGTTATCAGGTTTAACTCTGGGTAGAAAGGTGGAATTTCGTATTCACACGTACGAAGGTACAACTCTGGTGCCTATTTCTCAATATTGGATGGCACCAAAGGAGTTAAAAGATTTGAAATCACAGCTCCAAGAGTTGTTAGATCATAGGTTCATTCTACCAAGTATTTTTACTTGGGGTGCTCTGATTCTTTTTGTGAAGAAGAAGGATGGATCAATGCATATGTGCATTGATTATCGCCAGTTGAATAAGTTGATGGTGAAGAACAAATATCTGTTGCCGCAGATTAATGACTTGTTCGATCAGTTTTGCAAGGCAGCGGTGTTTTCAAAGATTTAATTAAGGTTGGGTTATTATTAGTTGAAGGTAAAGGATGTGGATGTGCATAAGACAGTGCTTCATACGAGGTATGGGCATTATGAGTTTTTGGTGATGCCGTTTGGTTTGACGAATGCCCCAATGACTTTTATGGACATGATGAACAGGGTGTTCTATGAGTACATTGATCGGTTTGTGGTGGTTTTTATCGATGATATACTCGTGTACTCTCGTACCAAGGAGAAGCATAATCAGTGCATTTGTGGATCGTGTTGCAAGTGCTGAAGGATAATCAGTTGTATACCAAGTTGAGCAAGTGCGAGTTTTAGCTCAAGGAGATGATGTTTCTTGGACATGTGGTATCCACGGAGGGTATTTGTGTTGATCCACAGAAATTTGAGGCTATTCTCAATTGGAAACAACCTAAGATCGTATTGGAAGTGTGTAGTTTTCTTGGGTTGGCATGTTATTATCGCCGTTTTGTCGAGGGGTTTTCTAGTATCCCAGCTCTGTTGGCAAAGTTGCTGCAGAAGAGTGTTCCTTTTGTGTGGATAGAGAAGCAACAACAGGGTTTTGAGAAGTTGAAAGAGGTTTTAACGCATGCTCCTATGTTGATTCAACCTGAGTCAAGGAAAGAGTTTGCGGTTTATAGTAATGCATCATATGTTGGCTTGGGTTGTGTGTTGATGCGGGATGGAAAGGTTGTGGCTTATGCGTCGAGGTAGTTGAAGGTTCATGAGCGCAATTATCCAACTCATGATTTGGAGCTTGCGGCTGTGGTGTTTGCCTTGAAGATTTGGTGACACTATCGTTATGGTGAAAAGTGTGTGGTATTTATGGATCACAAGAGTTTGAAATATTTGATGTTCAAAAGGATGTGAACCTTAGGCAACGAAGGTGGTTGGAGTTGCTTAAGGATTACGACTTGACAATTGAGTATCATCCTAGAAAGGCCAATGTGGTTACGAATGCGTTGAGTCATAAGGTTATGGTTGACCTTAGAGCTATGTTTATGAGGTTGAGTGTGACGCGGGAAGGTGGGTTGTTGGATGAATTGCAAGTTGAGCCTATGTTGTCACAAATGATTAAGGCTAGCAACCATTTGATGATTCTTTGATTCCTCATGTTAAGGACATAGCGAATGGTAATTCGATGGATTTTTATTTTGATGATGATTGTGTTTTGTGCTTTAAAGGCCTATTAGTGGTGCCAGAAGTCCCGGAGCTCAAGCACATTATTTTGACGAATGCACATTCTAGTCCTTTTACTATGTATTCGGGTAGTACCAAGATGTATCGTGGTTTGAAGGAAAGGTATTGTTAGGTTGGTTTGAAAAAGGATGTGGCGGAGTTTGTGTCCAATGTATGGTGTGTCAGCGGGTTAAGGCTGAACATTAGTTTCTATCCGGGTTGTTGCAACCGTTGAGAATTTCTGAATGGAAATGGGAGAGAATCACCATGAACTTCGTGACAAGGTTGCCATTGACATCGGCTAAAAAGAATTCCATTTGGGTGATTGTTGATCGGTTTACAAAGTGTGCACATTTCCTGCCAGTGCATACGACGTATACCTTGGACAAGCTGGCGGATTTGTATGTTGCTGAGATTGTGCGTCTGCACGGGGTACCAAAGTTTATTGTTTCAGATAGAGATTCAAGTTTCACAACAAGGTTTTGGAGATGTTTATATCAGGCCTTGGGTTCGAGGTTGAATTTTAATACCGCATATCATCCTCAAACGGATGGGCAGTCTGAGCGGTTATCTAGGTTTTGGAGGATATGATGAGGTGTTGCATTATTGAGTTCTAAGGAACCTGGGAGAAGCATTTACCTTTGGTTGAATTTGCTTATAATAACAGCTATCAAGCGAGTATTCAGATGGCACCGTATGAGGCATTGTATGGCCGGAGGTGTCGTACGCCCTTGTGTTGGGCTGAGGTAGGGGAAAAGCATGTTTCCTTGCCACATGTGTTGAAAGAAAAGAATGAGAAAGTTGAGGTTGTGTGTGAACGCTTGGAAGTGGCTGCAGATCAGCAGAAATCTTACGTGGATTTGAAGCGTATGGAAATTGAATATGCGATAGGCGATCGTTTGCTCTTAAAAGTGTCACTGTGGAAGAAGGTGATGCGGTTCAGATGTAAGGGTAAGCTTAGTCCAAGGTTTATTAGACCATATGAGATCGTGGAGCGTGTTGGTCATGTGGCTTATCAATTGAGGTTGCCTCCAGAGCTTGAGAAAATACATGATGTGTTCCATGTATCCATGTTACGGAGGTATCATTCGGATCCTTAGCACGTTATGCCGGTGGAGCATATTGAGTTGAGACCGGATTTATCCTTTAATAAGGATCCGGTGGAAATACTTGATTCCAGAAGCAAGGTTATTCGTGGCAAAACGATAGAACTAGTTAAGGTCTTGTGGCGACATCGAGGTGTCGAGGAAGCCACTTGGGAATGTAAGGCGGATATGTTGGAGCAATTTTCGCGTCTTTTTCCTCTAGGTAAATTTTGAGGATGAAATTTCTTAAGAGGGGGAGATTTGTAACACCTCGGTTTTGGGCCTAGCTGTTTTATGGCTAGTTAGTTGGTTCGATGGACCGGGTTAGAGATTCGAGTCAGATTCGGGAGCAAATATTTTTTTGAAAGATAAAAAAATGGAAAAATGTTTAAAATCCTATTTTAATATATTAAAAATATGGTGAAAGCAATTTTGGAAAATGAGTTTTGGAAGGGTGACATTTTGGCTGGTGACCAAAATGCAAATTTTGAAAACTATTTTTAAAGGTGACTATTTTGTAAAGAGTCAAAACTTTGAATCTTTAAGGAGCTATTTTACCATTTGGTCTAATCTGAGTTTTCTCTTAATTAGGATTATTTTTGAAAGAGTTTTAATTAAAGGAATAAAAGATGATTTAGTTAAAAGGTAGTTATTTTTCCAAAACACAATTTGACGTAACTTTCTTCTTCTCATATTTTCTTTCAAAATACTCTCAGCCCAACACTCTTTTTTATCATCAGAGATTCAAGGTAATGATCTTGTTTCTTAATTCTTTGATTTTGCTAAATGATTCTTTAACTTGTTTCCAAATATCTTATTGAATTTCATTGTTTTTCAAGAGGAAAACATCCAATTAAGGGGAAACTCACTCATTGGAGGTAGGTTTCGTTCTTCTCCTCTAATGAAAGGTTCTTTACTGAAATTCCCAAGTTCTTGACTCTTTATATATGTTTTCTATTGTGTTTTAATTAATTAATTATGGAATTTTGCTTAATTGAGGTTTATTTGATGGAATCTTGTGATTTTCGAATTGGATATGTTTTTCCAGTGTTGACGATTGATTTCAATCTTATTTTGGATGCATTATATTTTGGATAAGTTGTTTTTGTCAATGGAATCCCGGAATTGGTTGAATCTCTAATTATTTAGGTTATTAGCTAAATGTTTTTTGGAGTTTAATCTTTGCTAGAAGTAAAAGGATGTTGTAAAAGGGGTTTTAGATGTTATTTATTGAAGTTTGATGTATTGAATCGTTGTATTATGGTTGGGTTAAGATTGAAAAGTGTTTGAGGTTGATTTCGGTAAGTTCTCAGATGAGTTTTGAGTGGGCATCTTGAGAGCTGCGGGATTTTGGTTTGAATTAGAGAGCTGGATGAATTTTAATGCATGCTTCCTCTAGTTTTGTGTGGCCAAAACAGAGGATAATCAAGGCGTAGCATCTTGAGGTGGTTTAAGGCTTGTCGGGAACTTGTTTCGCGTTAACAAGCAAGGCGAAGTGAAATCGGTGAGTGGAAATGGTCTTAAAAGTCTTTCAAAGGTTTGAAAGTGGTTTTGGAAGTTTAGGTTAAGTTTGAAACACTTACCTAAGCTTGGAAGTAAGTTTCCCTCATTTGCTCTTTAATATCGGTTCGGACATGAGCATGTGTAATTCATGTTTTAGTCGTAAACATGGTTGGTTTTACTTATTGTAAATGCATGATTTTTAAGTACATATGCAGTGGTTTAAAATTATATTAAATGCTAGTGAGCATTAGTTTTTATTCCGATCGGGAATGGGATATTGCTATAGCAATGTGATTCGCATATGTAGGGATTTTGTGTAATGCATTGTAAAACAGTGAGTAAATGGTTTTGTAAATGATATATTGGCTATGCGACAAGGTCAAAAAATATTCGGATATAGTTGGCATGCCATAGGATAAAGTGCACTATAATATGTTTAAAAATTGATTGTGGATTAAGGGTCCTTGAGGTATAGCGGTCGGCTACTCAGACTATGTTGTTATCACTTGGGTGGAGCGGTCGGTTCCCTTTGTTGATGTAAAGCTTACGGTCGGCAAGGTTGTTGAATCTTGCAGTCGGCATGGTGTAGTTCTTGGTGATGGTCGGTCATTAAAGAAGATCCTTGTATCCGATGTGTAAAGTTAACGGTCAGTTAACTAAAGATTAGCGGCCGGCTAATCAAGGATAGTGGTCGACTATTCGGGGTCACTATAATTGCCAATATATGAGGATTCTAATGTTGAATCTATTTTAATGCTTTGGGATTTAAGCATGGTTTCGTATTTAATGCTTTGGAATTCAAGCAAGGTTTTGTATAAAATGTTTTAGGGACTTTAGCATGTGGAATATTTTGTTTTGCATATGGTCGATATGTATGTTTTAAATTGGAATCGTTGGAACTTGCTTAGGTCGTAAGTATAGTTTGAAAACAAGTGTTAGTTTTCAAGTGTTATAATGCATCATTGTTTTAAGAGCATCCTCACTAAGCAAGTGTGCTTACGCTCTCTTTTTCCTAATGATGAAGAGCATTAAGGCTTGGGGTAGCAAAGGCAAAGTCGTAGTGATCCAAGAGGCAAAGAAATTTTGTGTATGAACTCGGTTTATGACTCTGATTAATAAGGCAATGTGTTCGCCATGGATTTTGGGATATGTAATTCTGTTTTCCCTAGTTTCAGAATGTGTAATGTTGTGATTTTGGAGTGTGATTGATGTTGTTATGCGCTTTGTGCATCGTTACCTATGGTTGATGTTATGTGGTTGCCTAGGTATGCATCTAGATGGTTTTGCTTGGATGGCATGCTTTGATGAGCTTAACAAGTTGAATATGGTATTAAAGTGGTGTTGGTATGGTGTTTGTGCTTGTAAATGTTTATTTGAGAAACTTGGTATTTTTGGTGGACTGTTTTAGGGAGCATGCCTCTAGATTAATCCTTTTGGTGGCCTAAGCTTGTATCTAAATCTTGGTCCAAGTGTTGATAAATGTATTGTTGGATGTTTATATGCATGTATGCAAGTTGCTAGGACCTAAATGCATCTAGATTTGTGTGAAAAACCAGCTAAAAATGACATTACAGGCCCAAGCGTACTGATACGTTGGGGACCGTATCGATAAGGCTAGGCAAGAATAGACCAGGTGTTTCGGTATGGGAAGGGGTGTACCGGTACGGTTCATCGCTACTGGAATTTGCTTTTTGGATCAAAACCCACGTACCGAAACACTCATAAGGCGTACCGGTACGGTTGCTATGTAATCTTAAATTGGCCGTTAATTTC
This sequence comes from Hibiscus mutabilis, assembly GCA_019671005.1. Classification (NCBI taxonomy): domain Eukaryota; kingdom Viridiplantae; phylum Streptophyta; class Magnoliopsida; order Malvales; family Malvaceae; genus Hibiscus; species Hibiscus mutabilis. Next base: position 31,746,118 of record CM033738.1, read on the forward strand.
AGTTAGGTGTACCGGTATGGTACTTAGTGTACCTAAACGAAGGCTGTTGGTTTAGAGCACCGTATCGATACGGTTGGTAGCGTATCGATACGTGTGGCCGTTATTTCGGTTAATGTCATGGGTATGCAGTTATGTTTTCTTTCAATTTAGTCCCTAAATGTTGGTGATGCAATTGAATGAGTATCGATGATATTTTTTAGCTGATTTTTGTCATGTGAGCAAGTAACCTGACTAATTGAGGATTGGTAACCTTAATTTCAATTTTGGTCCTATAATTTAAAGAATTTACTTTTTAGTCCTCATAATGAATGTGGTGCAATTGGTTGCCTTTCTGTGATTCGTTTCCTTCAAAAATTCACTTGTCGCAAGTATGTGCTTGTAGGATTAATGCTTTGCATCTAGACAAGATAGAAGGAAAAAATGGACCAACTTTTCATAACCTTCCTCCGGTTTGCTTCGGCAAACCTAATGTAGCTCACTCAATTCAGTCGGGTGTCTAGGCCGGGTCGTGGGGGTTACAAAACCCTTTGATTTTTTATTTTTTTTAAAAAAACAATACTAAACTGAAAATGAAAAAAAGGAAAGAAGAAAATTCCTAGAATGATTTTTTTATTAACTGAAAAGTGTAAAAAGCTCCTCTTTTTTACATTGCTCACCGGATTTTGTAGCCTTGATTTACATAAAAATGTAAATATAAAAACCTAGTGAAAAAAATCATATTGGCTACTGCAATTGTTATTTTTTGTTTTCATTCTCTGATTTTTGGTTCCTTTTGTTTGCAGGTGTCTGGTACGGCTGGAGATAGAGCCAGTCTTGGCCGTATGCGCATGTAAGGTAGAGAGGTAGTGACTTGGGGCAGCTGCTGATGTGGTCGTTGGTGTGGCGGTGATGTGGAGGGTTGCTGGATGTGGTTGCCGATGGGGTAGGAGATGAAGGGGTGTTGGTTGGTCTAAAAAGCTTCTAGAAGCTGGAAGAGAAAGGGTCGATGGCTAAGGCTTCCTTAGGGAATTAGGGTTGGCTGAGTGGGTAAACCGGGTAGGGTAATGGATCTGAGCCTTGTGGGTATTGGATTTCTAAAATAGGTAATTGGGCTTGTTTAATTGGGTATGTAATTTGGGTAATTGGTTAATGGGTTAGTGTAGGCAAATGGGTGTTGGGCTCAGTTGGGTTTTAGGTATAGTTGGACTTGATTGTAAACATGGACTTTAATTGGGTTTGGTCAATGGACATTTAATTTGGATTTTTTCATAGATTTTTGGTTTAATGATTTTTTATTGTTGTTTTTAATTAATTATTTATTCGAATTAAGGCTAGACAAAAATGGTGATTACAGCTGCCCCTCTTTTGTTCGGTCAAGCTGGAGCACCCCTTCTTGGCACGATCCTTCTTTCAAACTCTAATTGGTCCATCTTCCAACTTCTAGAGAAATATAACTCATCTGTTGACCTGTTACACCACCGACGAAGAGTCAGGATCTGGTCGACTCATCTACTTCATCCTTTTTCGAAAAAATATAACTTGCAAGAGTAAAAGAAAATTGTTTCAGACTAAGTTTCCACTTGTTTTCATTTAAAACTGTAAAATTAAAAGGTTTGAGTAAAATGATATTTGAATTTGGGTGATCCGCTATGCCTCCGACGGTGAGACAAGATCAGGAGATTGGATTGGATTGGATCAAGCTACAACTCTAGTGTAGAGGCATGATCTAAGAAGTTAGAGGCGATCAAGCTACAACTCTGACGAAGAGGCATGATCTGAGGAGTTAGTGGCGATCAAGCTACGACTCTGACGAAGAGGCATAATCTGAGTTATTGGTGGTGACCAAGCTACAACCCTGATGAAGAGGCATGATCGGAAGGGAGATTTTAGTGGTGATCAAGCTATGACTCTGACAAAGAGGCATGATCTGGGTTATTGGTGGTGATCAAGCTACAATTATGACGAAGAGGCATGATCGAAAGGGAGATTTAGGTCTGCTACACCATTGACGATGAGTTAAGATCTGAAGATATATTTTATCAAGCTACAACTCTGATGAAAGGACATGATCTGAATTATTGGTTAATCAACTACACCGCTGACGATGAGTCAAGATCTAAAGATAAACGGCCCGCTACACCACTGATGGAGAGTCAAGATCTGAAGAGAAGTCTGATCTGCTACACCACTGATGATGAAGCAAAATCTAAAGAAAAGATGACCCTCTACACCATTGACCATGAGGCGAGATCTAAAGAAAAGATGACCCGCTACACCACTGACGGAGAGTCGATATCTGAAGAGAAGTTTGATCCGCTACACCACTGATGATGAAGCAAGATCTAAAGAAAAGATGACCTACTACACCACTGACGGATAGTCAAGATCTAAAGAGAAGTTTGATCCGCTACACCACTGACGATGAAGCAAGATCTGAAGAAATGATGACCGCTACACCTCTGACGAAGAGTCGAGATAAGAGAACAAATGTGATAGATCCGCTACACCACTAACAATGAGGGCAAGACCTAAAAAATAGAAGTGAACAATAGTTAGTAATTGTTCACTCAGAGTCTGAGTTTTGGTTTGGCTTCTTTTGCTTTGAGGGTTCGCCATTTCTTGTTAAGTGTTTTTATCCTCCATTTTGAGATTTCAGCTTTGTTGGTCCAGCTTCCCTTCATGGCTGAGGGCTTGCCAATTTATTATTGCCCTCCATGATTGAGGCTTCTCATCCTAAACCAGTTTTTTATGCATGAGTGAAGTAAATGCACTTAGCGTGAATGCATCTAACTTGATGTATAATGTACGCATTTAATCTGAATGCATGATGATATGATGAATGGGATGCAATGCAATTGGCCACGATTTTGACTTCAAAAGGGATGCCTCATGACTTCTTGGTCATATTGATGGCTTGGTCTTGTTTTCGTCCAAGTTTTGTATCATGGTCAGGGTAGACGGCTTTTGTCTTCTATGCATTAATGTCACAACCTCTCTCGGGTTTGACCCCTTCTTCTAAAATGTTACCTTTCTAGGCGAAGGTCAACTTGTGTGTGCTTTCTTTATTCGAAGCAGCGATCTGAGGGCTCATTTGTTGTTGGTCCCTATTCTTTTGAGTTTCTTTGTTAGTAATGCTGAGAAATTTTTTTTGTTTCTAATCTTAAACTTCATGTTCTAATTTCAATGTGGGAAGCATATTAAGAAAATTGAGTTTTATTTTTCAAATTGTGGATATATTATGCTAGATTGAATGCCCCGAATATCAAGTGCACGAGCAACACTAAAATGTCTTACCGAGGATTGCCCCAAGCAAATCCTGTGTCTATGATACCTCAAAAGCTGAATTGATGTTTGAAGATGTGAAGTGCATTTTATGCTATTTCAGTACTTGACCAACTTACCTTTGTTGGTTCATTTTTGTTTGGGGAATCCAATTCATCACATTCCTTTGGCTCGAAATAAATGATGGAGCAAACAACAAATTCTCGAGCTACTTGGCATTGTCATGATTTTGAAAATATTACCATCACTCATGAAGCGAAGAGTTTCGATTAGAATGGGCTTCAGCAGAGTGCCCCAAAAATTCCACACTCTTATTCAAAAAGGCCTATTACCAGGTTTCAAACATTAGAGTGCTTTTTTTATTAATAATTTTTGAAAAATGCATGTTACTAGGTTGATGTGCATGTTTGGATTTGAAACTATTGGAACTTGCTTATGGTTGATATTTATGTATTGATTTGCATATGGTTGATATTTATGTATTGATTTGCATATGGTTGATATGCATGTTTTGATTTGAAACTATTGGAACTTGCTTAGATCGTAAGCATGGTTTGAAAACAAGTGTTGGTTTTCAAGGGTTTTTAAATGCATCATCGTTTAAGAGCATCCTTACTAAGCAAGTGTTCTTACGCTCTCTTTTCTCTAATGATGCATAGCATTAAAGCTTGGAGGCAGCAAAGGGTAGGATTAAGTGATCCAAAGACAAGACTATTTGAGTATGAACTCGGTTTTAGTTTCTGGTTAATAAGGCAATGTGTTCGCCATGGATTTTTGGGATTTTTAGTTCAGTTTTCCCTAGTTTTGAGCATGTGTAATGCTGTGATTTTGGAGTTTGATTATTGATGTTTCGCTTATCATGCACCGTTACCTATGGTTGATGTTATATGGTTTCCCAGGTATGCATCTAGATGGTTTTTGCCTGGATGACATGTTTTGAAGAGCTAATCCTGTTGAGTATGGTATTGATGTGTTGTTGGTATGTTGTTCTTGCTGATATTTGCTTAGTTAGGCATTTTGGTATGTTTGGTGGTGAGTTGTAGGGAGCATGCCCTTAGATCAATCTTTTGGGTGGCATAATCTTGTGTTGTAGTTAAACCTTGGTGCAATTGTTGTTAAATGTGATGTTGAATGCTTATATATATGTATGAAAGTTGCTAGGGCCTAACTACTGCATCTAGTTTTATGTAAAAAAAGCTAAAAATGTCATTGCAGGTCCAGGCGTATCGAAAGAGGTGTCCTCGTACCGGTACGGGTATGCCATTTCAGGCATAGCGTTTCGATACACGGGAGGGTGTTTTGATATGATCCTACCTTTCTAGGCTTAGCGTTAGGTACTAGAGCAAGTGTTTTGATACGGTCATAGGCATTTTTGCCAGGCATACCGATACATGAACAAGCGTTTTGGTATGAATTTTAGCTACTGGATTATGAGTTTTTGAGAACATAAGGGCGTGTCGAAACACAAGTATGCGTACCGATACGGGTACCGTTAATTTGGTTATTTTTTAATCTTGAAGGTTTTTGGTTCTTTCATTTTGGTCCTTGAGTTTTGGGAATGCAATTGTATGAGTTGGGATGATTAAATTGATATGAAATTCATCATGTTGGCATGTAAGTGGACTAATTGAGGATTGGTAACCTTAAATTCAATTTTGGTTTTGTAATTTTAATTAATTACATTTTAGTCCCCAATTTTGTTTATGATGCAATTGAATGTCGTTTCATTCGTGAACCTACCTTGTGCGAGTATGAACATGTAGGAACATTAATTTGCATTTAAACAAGATAAAAGAAAAAAAATGGACCGACTTTTCGTAACCTTTCTCCGGTTTGCTTAGGCAAACCTAATGTAGCACTCTCGGTTAGGTCGGGCGTCTAGGCCGGGTTGAGGGGGTTATAAGACACTTCTCTATAGGCATGATCTCTACCCAAGCATGCATATTGTTACCAAACCCCTCAAAACCAAAGTTTATACTTCTTTCAACTCTAAAACATCATATCAAAACTATTACAACAGGGAGTCCTCAAAATAAACCTCACAAACACATCTTGGTCACATTGTCTTTTATTACTACTTAGACTATACAAAACCATACTTTGAAAAGTCACAACGCTTGGATCCTTCCTTGCACCCTTGTTGTCCTAGTGGCATATTTCTCTGCATTGATAAGAAAAGAGAGCAAAAGCTATAAGCTTAATGAGGGATTTGCTAAAACACTCATTATTGCAATGTAAAACCATTTTAATTTAAATCAAATCTACTTGTTCTTGGCAAAATCATCTCATGCTTCAACAATCTCTTTCAAATGCACATTTAAAATCATTTACAACACATGTATCATTGATTTATCTCTACCTCAATTTAAGATTCAATTGCCAAAGTCTCTACATAACGAGCTTAAAGATTCTCACATGTATAATCCACATTATACAAAATATAATCCATTTCACATGATGCATCAATTAGTATATTGGCTTTCAAGTAACTCAAAAAAAGTTCCTTCCAACTTACAAAAACACATTGGATACACGGATTCACAAGTGGTTCCCACAACCACTTCACATTCATACCTCAACCGGAGTAACGGCACACTTGCCCACCTCTACGGTTCAAACCAGAGTAACGAAACCTTTACCCACCTCAACGGTTTGGATGTATAAATCCACCAGCAGGAGAAAATGGAACCTTTGCCCACCTCAACCGCTGCGGTTCTCATGGTAGGGTCAACTGTACACTTACAACCCCTCGACACACATGAGGTGACTTATAGTGCACTAGCAATCCTATGGCATGCCAACTATATCCGATTACATTTTTACCTCAACCACTAGCCAATATACTCATTTAAATCTCATCAACTTATTGTTTTACATATACATTAACTCAAGCCATTTCTATCAATACATTTCAACATGTATTCAAGAAACCTCAACATGCTTTCATAAATCATTTGATTTTCACAAAACTCAACGTATATAATCATTTGCATCATCTTTTGATTTCAAAACATACATATAATAGTAAGTAATAAAATCTATAAACATATGTATGAGATTTTATTTTTCAAAGACGAAAATGAGAGAGAGCTCAACTGATACTTACTTTTGAGCTTAGATAAGTGTTTCAAACTTAATCTAAACTCCCACAACTTCTTTCAAAACCTTTTTAAGGAAGAAAACACATTTCCACTCACTGACAACCAATCGCCCACTTGTCGATACGGGCTCAAGCCTCTGAAGCTTCCGTAATGTCTCCAAAAGCCAAAGGAATCACTTCCCCTGCTTTACCCAAACAAAAACAGAGGATTAATGAACTTCTATGCATTCAAAATCCCCAGCATGCAACAACCTCAACTTCGCCTACCTCTAAACCACCAAACGTCTGTCCGAAACAACCAAAAATAACACCAAACTTCATCTAAACAAAGCTCAACCACAATATATTGATTTCAACATCACAAAAACATTAATTAACATCCAAAAAAATTCTAAACTCGTCCTTATACCTCCAGCAACACTGCAACACCAAGATCACATCACAAACCAACTCTAAACAACCTAGAAAATTAGCAGTTCATATAATTTCGGGATTTCTTTGATTAGCCTTTCCTTTTAACATCAAAACACATCTTAAAATAGATATAAACCAATTAGAATCATTACAAAGCAGATCCAAATCCATTTTTACTCAATTTCCACACAAAACTTAATCTAATTAACAAATCCATGTTTAAAACATAATTTCATAACAAAAATTAGTAAAAAAGGATCAAGAACTTGGGAATTTCAATAAAGAACCCTTAATTAGAGGAAAAAAACGAAAATCACCCCTAATTGTTGATTTCTCCCTTAATTGGCAATGTTTGATTGAAATCCAAATGAATTTAGCAATAGGAATTGAAGAAATCAATTAGGAAACAAAAAGGAAATCAGTAAGAATTGATTCTTGAGGATTTTGAAGTGAAAATATTATTTTGGTTGTGGGGAAAAGTTGAGAGAAAAGTTGGATGAAAAGTAGTTAGTGAGAAAGTGTTTTTGTAAAACTAAAATCTCTTTTAATAAATCCTATTTTATTTTATTAATAAACTAATTTAAACACTTTAAAAATAGCTTAAATTAAGAGAGAAGTATGATAAAAATAATTGATCAAATAGCTCCTTAAAGATTCTAAGTTTTGACCCTTTTTCGTTTTAGTGACGAAAATAGTTTTGCAAACTTTTCATTTTAGTCACTAGACCAAAATGTCCCATAATTAAATTTAATTATTTCAGATTGAATTTACCAAAATAATTAATATATCAATTAAGTATTTTACCATATTTTCCCATATTTTATTTTGACCAAAAACTATTTTATACGATTTAATTCCCGAAACTAGCTCGAATTGCCTAACCTGATTCCCCTAAACCATCTATTTGATCCAAATAACTTCTAGGCCTAATTTTCAGGCGTTACACTATATTATTATCTACTAAGATAACAAGAACCTAGATTCTGGATTATGACAGGCTTGCGATCCTATTCGGTTTGAGGGAAAGCACAACCTAATGGCGTGAAAGGCTGCTAAAGTGTCAAAAGGTGTGGATTTCGGAAGTGAATTACCGACCCGTGGAGGGATGCTCACATGGGTATGTGGCGTTTCACTCCCACTTAAGGGACAAAGCTCGGGTATAGAGCTTGATGATCATGATGCGACACATGTCGGTGATTCATTAAAAATTAAATGAGCAATTAATGCAAAACCACCAATTATCAAAGCCAGTTGAATTAAAATAAATTTCCATCGATAAAAGCAACGTGTGTTTTTTTGCTTAACTCTCAAAATTTTGTCCCTAGCGGAGTTGCCAGTTGTAACGGCCTTTTTGATTTTTAAAACCAGAAAGAAAATTGCTATGATGAAAAATAAATTTTGTTTCGTTTTTGTTGGTTTTTGCTTGGGGATTTTGTTTTAAAAACTTGTTTTGTTTTGAAAATGAAGGATTGGAGTCGCCACCGGCCACTTGTATAGGCCGAACACCATTAAAACCATAGATTCTTTTGAAAACGGGTTTGTGAGTTGGTTACGTGTGGGGAAGGATTATCACCCCCATCACTCCTGAAAATCGATATCAAATCATATGTTACTTTTAATTGATGGAAATTATTGAAATTTGAAATTGGATTTAATTAACCGATCCTAATCGAATATAAGCTTTAAGTGAATGGGCTTTAACAATTTGGCGGGTTTGAATTAATTATTCATTTAATTGATAAGGATGATTGTACATCAGACCGTAGATTAAACCAACATCGAATAAGATCGACTGTCGTGTTAATCTACGGTTTGAATCAAGTACATCACTTTTATGCATGATGCAAACAGTTAAAAATGATCTTATGAGTTATCAAAATTTTACCCATTTTAATATTTACCTTTAGACGACTGCCAAGTTAAAGTATGTCACAAAATTTGAAAATAAATAAAGAACAATAAAGGTAAATGTAGAAAATTAAAGAGCGAACAAAATAAATAAATGCAAAAATTGAAAGATCTAGAAAAAGGAATAGATCGAACAAAATATCAAAATGCGTAAAATAAATAGAAAAAATTAAATGTGATAATTGAATTGTGGAAATTAAATGCGAGAAATTAAATTACGGAAAAATAAATACTACACTAAACTAGCCATAAATAATACGGGTCATCCCTCGTTGCGGGTCACCGTAAGGCCGATTCAAACAAAAAATTAAATAAATGAAAACAAAGGGACCAAAATAAACAAATAACATAATATATACTATAATATAAATAATACCATAATATATAATAATATATAATATAAATATAATAAAACATTATAATATATAATAATAACATGTAACTTATATATATAATATATTATAATATATGTACATATAGTACATCGAATATATAACATATTGTATAGTATATAATAGAAAACAATATTTATAAACTATATAATATAATATGTATTACGAATATATAAAGAAATGCTAAAATGCAAAAAAAAAAAACAAAAAATAAATGGCTCAGATTCAAAGAAAACAGAATAAAAAAGAGGCAAAATTAAATGAGAAAACAAAAGATAGGGACTAATACTGGAATTAAACCACGACTGATTTGAATAGGGGGAGAAACTTGAAGGACCTAATGGGTGATTAACCCAAAGCACAAAACGCGCGAATCCTTCCTCCGAGTTGTTTCGCCGCGCATATCTAAGCCCTACCAAAATGCAGCATTTCGACTCGCCTATATACGGCCGAAATGAAACAAAAAAATTATTTTTAACTCTAATATAAAAAAGGGAATTTTCTCTGAAAATTTTTAAAGAGGGTTGAAACCCTACCCTTTTTTAGCGTCATTCTTCGTCGGTGCAGCCTCGCCGGCCATTTCTGAACTCTGAAGACACTCGAAGATGGCAATCTGATCCTCGAATCACCAGGTAACCTCGAAAACCCTCACCCTTTTTCTGAAATCGATATCCAAAAACAATTAAGTGTTTGTTTTTTAAATCTAAAACCCCTTTTGATTTCTGTTTTTTTAAAAAAAATACTAAACTGGAAATGAAAAAAAAGGAAGAAGAAAATACCTAGAATGATTTTTTTATTAACTGGAGAGGGTAAAAGGCTGGTAAAAATATGTAAATATCAAAACCTAGTAAAAAAATCCTATTGCCTGCTGCAATTGTTGTTGTTGTTTGTTTTTATTCTCTGATTTCTGGTGCCTTTTGTTTGCAAGTGTCTGGTATGGCTGAGGATGGAGCCAGTCTTGGCCGGATGCTGACACGCGACGTTTTTGTGTCAAAATAATTCCTTCTTCTCAAATAATAAATAAAGGAATTCAAACGTAGTAAAAGAGAAGTAAGGGTCGATCCCACAGGGACTAAGAGAACTTCCTGATTTATGTTTGTTCAATCGGTGAGCCGAAAAGAGAGTTGAATAATATTTAAATATGGCGAGGATTTTTGGAATTGAGTAGAAATAATAAGAGATTGTAAAGAAGATTAAGAAGTGGATTCAATATGGTAAAGATTAGCCTCTGGCTTTTGCTTTGACTCACTTCCTCGGATCATTGGAATAAGGATTTTTTACTTTGAGGTTCACGTCGGTTACTCGCCTACAAGGATCAATCCTTGTGACTGTGCCTTGTATACCGAATACCCAAGTGCCATCTTTGATATCGATTTTGGAAATTGATCTAATCAACAACAATGTTGTAGATCGAAAATAAATAAGTAAGCCGACTCGGACTACGTTGTTTCAATAATAACTGATTCCGATCTCAATTTCCTCTTAGCAAACAATTTTGCTAAGTGTGTTCCCAGGAAGTCGAATGTGCTTCAATAGCCGATCCTTCCTCCCACTCATTTAACCAAAACAACATCCTGACCAATGTCAATCTTTGGTTTTGAAATCATTTTGATTTTGAAATTAAGTTTAGAAAACTAAGAGAGATACTCGAAATTATCTAAGTGTTTTTTTAATCCTCACGTTGGAATTGAGCCATTGCTTTAGCCCTTGGCTATGGAAAACATAGCTAAGTATGATTATGGGAAAAATCATACTTAGCATTATAAAAGAAAAATAAATAAAAAACTTAACGCAAGAACTAAGAAAAGAAAGAATTTTATAAAACTTTAAAAGTAAAAACAAAGCTAAGAATGAGAATGAGGATGTGAGATGATTTTTGAGTTTGCCCCAAATGGGGTATTTATAGCAGCCTAAAACCCTAAAAATAACCCTAAAGAGATAAGATATAAATCCCAAATTATTTAAATTAATTACAAAAGATAATTCCAAAGTTTGAATTTAAAATCCAGTTGAAAAGTTATCTGATATGCGGCTGATAAGCTATCGTTGCTGCTGACGTGGCATCTTCTAGAAGTTGCTGAGGTGGCATCCAGTCAGACTTTCATGCCCAGATTCATGCCCACTAATCTAGCCATGAATCCATAAAATCAAAAATTGTACAATTTCAGCAGTCTAAGCAATATTCCTGGAATCTACTGTCCTGCATGGAAAATAAACAAAAATACCCACATTAGCAACTTAAAACAATCAATCAATGAGTAATTAGAGATAGAATAATGCATAATTTAAGCACTAATCAAATTCCCCCTCACTTATTCAATGCTTGTCCTCAAGCATTTCTCAATTACCATGCTAAAAACCTTAAGTTGCCAACTCCAATTTCAAAGAATTTCCAAGATTTCTAAAGTAAACTAAATCAAGTAAATGTTGAAATTCAAGATCAATCATTCATGGCATAATCAATTAAGTGTAAATCGACCAACGCATTTCAATCGTCTACCAATTTCAAAGAATACAAGACTTAGCTCCTCACATTGGTTCACTCATTTCGCTCAAATATTTCGGGTAAGAGAATCGCTCAAGCCTAAACTAATCAACTCATTACCATAAGCTTGTAACTAGATCTAATCTCCACTACTTAATATAAAAATGATGCAAAAATCAAGAGGACTTAAAATGGGTTGTAACGGGGTTAAAGTTCGGGTAGGATAAAATGCCGAAAATGAGGTTTAAAAAGTCAAGACAAGTAAAATTATTCCAAAGAATTTATTCGAAGAGAGGAGAAGAAATCAATCATTTTTTTTCATTCGAACTGTCCCCTTTTTCTGTTTTTTTTTGCTTTTTTTTTCACTGTTCGAACAACACAGTATATTTGAAATGCACTGCACGGTTCTGCAATTTTTTTGCGCTGTATTTTCCTATACTGTTCGAACCAAACTACATTGATTTCTTCCAGAAAGGCAAGAAATGACATATGCCCCAGCTAGACGCCCAACTGATTTCTTCAAGAACGTCGAGTTACCTCGTCTAAATTTATATTTATAATTCTTTCTCCAAGAGTGTCGAGTTACCTCCACTTAATGTATACTTATGATTGTATATCCAAGAGTGTCGAGTTACTCTGCTCAATTTATATTTATGATTGTTTCTCCAAGAGCGTCGAGTTACCTCCGCTCAAGTTATATTTATGAATGTTCTCCAAGAGCGTCAAGTTACCTCAGCTTAATTTATATTTACGTTTGTTTCTCCAAGAGCCTCCGCTTAATTTATATATATGTTTGTTTCTCTCAGAACGTCGAGTTACCTTCGCTCAATATATATTTATGTTTTTTATCCTAGAGCGTCTAGTTACCTCCGCACAATTTATATTTACATTTGTTTCTCCAAGAGCGTCGAGTTACCTCTGCTTAATTTATGATCTTGCCCAAAAGAAAACAAATCCACCATAGTGACCCTTTCTCGCAAAGACTAAGCGATCATAATGGTCACAACAAATACAAGCCCGAAGGGAAAGTAAAAACTAGCGCTCATTCCTTCACCTATCAACATACTGCAAGACCAACACAACAACCAATTCTCAGCTCATGCCACTTTATGACACTTCTTCGACTAAGGAGGGGACTAGTATTGTACCTCCGCCAAACACCTCCGAAAAACTCTACCTCCGAAGAAAACAAATTCATCCATGCACCACGGTCTAACATTACGGAGCTCCTCCCCTGGAAACTTTTACACCTTCGGACCCATTAGATTCGGAGACCACTGCGCTGAAATAAGACATCCATCAGGTTCGACTGAGCTTGCAACCTGACAGTCAAGCTACCATCTGTCAGCCCATCAATAGACATCACTAGGCCTGACACAGTCTCGTAAAACATAACAAGGGGATATAAATACCCCAAGATCGAAGACGAAGGGGACATCTCTTTGACTTCGACCACCCTTTCTACATTGTCTGCAACTCTTGGCCCCAAGTCTACCAGGGGTGAACCGCTCGATTCTACAGTCAACCATCGTCCATTGTTGCTCTTTGCCCGTCCCACGACAGGTGAACCACCAAGCCCCGCCTCCAAACTTCCCTTCGGTTTCCATCTCCAACTCTTTGTCTAGTGTCGCCCAATGCCTGCATCAACAAATTTGGTATATGATTAAGAATTTATTTTATGCATTTTCTATTAAAAATCTATTTTGATCTCTTAAAATTTTATAAATTTGTCCTCTAAAATTTTATACGTTCATCTCCTAACATAAAATCCTGCGCTCGTCTCTATTCATGTAGCTGTATATAATTTCCCCTTCACTTATGCGACAAGATACAAACTTCCTAAAAAAAAGACAAGATCAAACTCTTTTGTCAAAAATTAAATTTTCAATAAGTCATGGTCTTTGAAGTTTCCATGAATTTAAAGAAAACCCAACTTTCAACATTTCCTTTCGTCTTCCAAAATGTTTTATTTTTAAACAAAATTTTCATTTTTGGTTATTTTCAGTCTATATCTACTTCCTTTTTGTAATATAAAAAGAACGATTTTGAAATTGAGGTTAACTTAAATAATTTATTCTTTTATAAAATTTATGTTAAAAATTAAAAAGTTAAATTTATGGTTAAAAAGGTTAAACTTTACGAGATTAACCGAATAGGGAGAGAGATTTGTGTAAAAACGAAAATAAAGTTTTTTTTTTAATTTTTGGTGTACGATAGTTATACTATTTAGACTTCTCCCTACTCATTAATCAAAGGATATTGAATGCTTAAGCATGCTTAATCTTATAATCCATTATATATAGTACCAACGACAATGCCAATCAAACTATACTTAATCGAAAAAATGAAAAAAAAAGTTAATTGAAGTAATGATTTGATTATTGATTAATCGAAAGGATCATTCTAATTTCCAGTTTTTTTTTCACTATGTTGCACTAGCATTTGAAGGATTATTATCCTAAGCACCTAGTTTTTAGGATTTAGATGTTAGGGTTTAGGACTAAGGGTAAGGTTTTAGTATTTGTAATTAGGTTTTAAGGTTTAAGAATATATTTTGTGGTTTAAAATTTAAAGTTTAGGATTTATGTTTAGGGCCCTTAAAAGAGATGCATAACAGTTTTAAAAGCCTGTTTGTGGAAAAAAAATCGCATCAAATAATTACTCATCATTTGAATCCATTAATTCAAACATCTGCCCGAAGTTCAAACAAGAGTCTCAACCAAAATTTTTTAATGTTCTCTGTACTGTTTCAAAACCAGTTTTTTTTTAATGAAAAGTGTTTTTTTACTAAAAACAATAAAGAAAATGTTGAAAACAGTTTTTTAATAGCTTCTTAATAAAAAATAGCGTTTGAATTTTTCTAATGTAACATATTATATTTTCCACTTCATTTTTCTATAGGACTTTCGAGTTTTTTATTATCAAAAATCACTTTTCAAAATATAACATTAATAAAAAAATGACTTGTTTTTTAAATTACATGGTATCTATGTTAAAAAAAATGCATTTTTGGTGCACATGTCACAACCCATCTATTACAGATTGGAAGGGAGAAATTTTTGAAAGGGAGAAAATACAACCAACTCCATGTATGAAAACTCTCCATATTTTCATTGAATAATAATAAAGCCAATTTTTGAAAGGGAGAAAATTTAATTGAAAGAGATATGGCATTACAAGTTGTTCACTTCTAATTGATCATGTCTTCTTCTACATTTAAATCATTCAAAAATGAAACCCATTCTTGTAATATATTTTAAACCACATAATTATTTATGGCATAGAGTTAAAAATGTCCCTAATGTTTGACTGAATAGTTATTTTGGTCCTTATTCTTTTTTAACCAATTTAGTCCCTAACACTTCATTTTGGGTCAAAATAGCTCCTATATGGATGAAAACTGTTAGTTAACTAACGGTATATTACTTGAAATAATGTGACAAACCTACATAACAATGCACACTGACATAACAGTGTCATATAGACAAAGGTATTGACCTGAAAGAATGTCACATCAGTCAAAAATAATTTTATAAAATTATATAAAATATAAAATTACTTTTTTTGCTAATATGTCATTCTGTCATGTCATTTCAAACTATTTATCGTTAGTTGACTAATAGTTTTTATCTGCAGAGGGGCCGTTTTGACCCAAAATAAAATATTGGGGGTTAAACTGGTTCAAAATAACTATTTAATCAAACGTTAGGGGCATTTTTTGACATCTTACCTTTAATTATTTGTGGATAATAGTTTTTCTGTTAGTAAGACTTGTTGTACATCCCACTTAATTCGGAGGAGCCACATCTAATTGGGGCTTGGAGTCAAGATGCTCTGGTGCCAAACTCACCATGTTATCCTAAGAATCTTCTCAGTCTAAAAAAACTAAGGGCTCTACATATCCATTCAGGAAGAGAACATCAAACCCTTTACCCAAGATCAACTAAATCTACATGGGTTCCTCAGTCGAGAGAACCAAGTAGTTTACAATGGAAAGGGGATAAAAGCAAGGGACCTCCCAATAGAGGAATGCCAAAATGGAAAGAACCGCTAAAGAAAGGTTGACCACTCCATTATTATTGTCGGGCGACCTTCTGTCCAAATCAAAAGGGATGAATCACTAATAATTCACAAAAAAATCATCCCGTCATCCACCTTAAATCACCACCCCCTACGTTGAGACATCAAAATTGGTGTTGTGAGCGTAGACTTTCCCTTTAAACTTCAGATTTCGTGTAGATCCCAACTAACTAAACCCACCTAAATCTAAATTCAAAATCAAACATGCTTAACAAAAGAGGAATTTTAGATGAGTGGTATTGGAAGGCTATGGAACCAAGGGATTAGTATTTGAATCGTACAGTAATTCGGAATAGGTGAATGTAGTTGATTGTATGTCAATGTGTGATTTATCATGTTTAATGTTAATTATATAGATATGCATTGTCGTTTGCTCATTTAGAGCATATGGATGGCAATATCAATGGTTCAATAAGATTTTCGATGTATCAGTTATGAAATGTTGTGTTTCAAAAATGAACGGTTGATATATTTTAAATTCATTGATTATTAATTAAATCAAAGATGGGATCATGAATATATATATATATATGCAATGTCTCAAATGCTATATGAAATTCATGATATATGATATTGTTATTGATCATTGTTGAAATATTGTTGCCCTTGATGATGTAGTAACGTCAGATATATTTGGCTTGAATCGATCAACCGTAGACGCCAAGAGGGGTGAATTGGCCTTTGAGGGATTGTGGTGGAAGCAATCGGAAAATAAAAATTTGCACAACGATTTATAGTGGTTCGACTTCTAAACCAAGTCTACCTCCACTGCCTTAGCTATCCACACTAAGGATTTTCCATAAATTCACTAATTTGTCTTTCTTTTTTCTAAGCTCGAGGAGATAACCTTTACACAACCTCAAAGCTTGTACCCTAAAGCTTTGAGAATACTCTCACAAAGAGAATACAAATTTAGCAAACTAGGAAAACCTCACAAGGCAAAGAGTTAGCACAATTTAGCTCTCACACAAAACATAACATTTGAGCAGATGTGACAATTTGGCTCACTAGTGTTTTCTACAATAAAATTGACAATTTAAGCACAAACACAATTTCTCTATACAAAGAATGTTGGTAATATGTTTCTTGTTATTTCATTGCTACTTGAAGCTTACTTTTAAACCCTCTAAGGAGTTCTTGACTGTTGCTAGCCGTTGGGGGTTGATTAGAGCCATTTGAGACTTAATTCTAGCCATAAATGTAGTTTTGGGCTCGTCAGTATCGGTACCTGTAGGATCTCTTTTTGAAATCGGGATCACTAAAAGGAGTAGTTGTTTTCTTTTTGTTTTTGGGAAAATATTCAGAACATGGGGAATTTTTTAAAAATTCGTATTTTTTTTAAAAAAAAAACTCGGGGTTGCCACCGGCCACTGAAGTAGGCCGGACACCATAAAAATTAGAGATCGTTTAAAAACGAGTTCGACAGTCTATTACGAATGGGGAAGGTTTCGGCACCCCCACACTACCCAAAAATTGGTACCAAAATAAAAATATAATTACTGCTTTGTTAATATTAAACTTTTAAATTGAAATTTGGTTATACATATAAATAAATTTTAAGGGCCCCGTTATTCGAGAGTAAACCAAAAAATCACCACCACTATGTTTGGTACTAGCCACGTTTACTCCCGAATAGAAAGACACCGCATTAACAGTTTATAGATCCGAATGCAAAACTAAACATGGCATGTATAGACAAATATGGAAGATAAACAAATATGAACAAAACACAATGCTAAAAAACCAAGGCGTGAATATATAAATAAAAGCATGAAACAAAAGCATAAATTTAAATCCCCACACAAGATAAATAACAACCACCAGAACCAAACATATTACCTACCATACGATGCAATATATATGCAAGAAAAAAAGAAAAGCCCAAAAACAAAAACTACGTATTATATTACAATATATCTAAATTGTACAAAAACATATATAAGGTATAGTAAATATACATTATAAATAGCATAATGTATATATAGGGTAAGAAACGTGGATTATATATATATATACATTAGTATTTCCCTTATATATATATATATTAAATTAGGTGCTACTTATATATATATAATAAAGCCCCTAATTAAATATATTGTAAATAAGTAAATTTCTAACACATATATGGTATAATGATACATAGACAATCAATAAAGCAATTAAAAAGAACATACCATATGCAATTTAAATTAAACCACTAATTAAAGTTGTAAACAAGGACTAAATTAAAGGAAACAAAAAAGGAAAGGGATTAAAAGAACAATTTTGCCACTGATCTCGTACTTGAGAAAAAGAAAAGGACGAAATCGAAAAGCTTTTAAAAACTACGAGGACTGTGGAGAGGTTTTGAAAAATGTGGAAGGACTTAAAGTTGTGATTACCCCGCTTTAAAAGCATGGTATAAATACCAAAAACAGAAAAATGAAATCATTTATTTCCCTTCTCCGAAAATAGAACAAAAATCCTATTTTCAAAATCTTTGAAGCGTTCTTCCAAACATGAAATTCTTCAAGAACTCATCATGATTTCCAGATTTTGGCGAAGAAACACCGCGTTAGCCACCGTCCAACATCTTCGACCGCAGTTTTCTGGCAACGGAGAACCCCGAAACCACCACCAAAAACTCTCGTTTTTTAGGAACCAGATTTGGGGCCCGATTTTTGAAAACCTTTCCCTTTTACCCAAAATCTTTCATGACCCGAAGCCAAACCCCTTTTTCTACAAGAAAACGGATCTAAAAAAAGGCATCTTCTTCCTAACCGCTTCACCACACTCAATCCCGAAGGGGACTAAAAGGTTTGCCACCGGCTGGATGACTCACAGGCAGAGGGCAGTTATCCGGAGACCAAATGGTAAAAGAACCCTTGACCCTTCCTCTTCTTTTTGATTCGAATCAATTACAGTATAAATCTTTTACCTCTTAAATTCTTGAGGCTTTTCTTTTGTATTGATAAGAATCTCCAAAAAATCCCCCTTACAATTGTTATGGGTTTTGATTTAAATACCCAGATATTGATTTACATGAATAATAAAAATACAAATGGAAAAATCTTTGATTGGTTGCTTTTGCTGCTAAAATTCCTCTGATATTTGCCACCATTTGTTTGTATTCATTTGCGTCTTCTGCCATGTCGGTTTGTCTCTTATATGCTCAATTTGTTTGTATTCATTCATATTTTTGCCAATGTCTAATGCTTTGTTTGCATGTGGTGTGGGTAATACTAATAACATTAACCAAATCTTTATTTATCTCAAACTTGCTATTTTTTCAAACATAAATAAATAATATTTTGATAAAATTAGTAAAAACGGGTTAATATCCCAGATAAAATTAGTGATTATAGCTACCCCTCTTTGCTTAATCTTGTGGAACAAGAATGAAGCAAAGACCATAAGCACTAATTTTATCCGACTTCTCTGTCTGAAGATTCAGAGATACAAGTTCCTCCTATATAGAACTATTAACCCTTTCTCTTTCTGAAGTCCTGGAGCTTCAGGTTCTTTCTATATAGAATCTTTAGCTTGTCCTGAGGTGGATCCTTCGAGTCACAAGTTCTTCTTATATAGAACTTATCACCTTAAAATCTGGGTGCTATGAGTTTTTCCTATATGAAATTCTTCACCTTAAAGTCTTTGAGTTACGGGTCCCTCCTATATAGAACCTTTCGCTCTAAATTCCTGAAGCTACGGGTCCTTCTTATATAGAACCTTTCATCTCGAAATCCTGAAAGTGCGAGTTTTTCCCTTATAAAACTCTTCGCCTAAAGTCTTTGAGCTACGAGTCCCTCCTATATAGAACCTTTCACCCTGAAGTATTGAAGTTGTGCGCCCCTCCTATATAGAACCTTTTAGCTCAAAATCCTTAAGCTGTGATTTTTTCCTATATAAAACTCTTCGCCTGAAGTCCTTGAGCTTCGTGTCCATCCTATATAGAACTTTTCACCCTGAAGTCTTGAAGCTACGAGTCCCTCCTATATAGAACCTTTCAGCTCGAAATCCTGAAGCTGTGAGTTTTTCCTATGTAAAACTCTTCGCTTGAAGTCCTTGAGCTATGGGCATCTAACCTTTCGCTCTGAAATCTTGAAGATGTTGGTCCCTCCTATATAGAACCTTTTCTTGAAATCCTAAAGTTGGGAGTTTTTCCTATATAAAACTCTTCGCTTGAAGTCCTTGAGCTGTGGGCATCTAACCTTTTTCTCTAAAATCCTAAAGATGTCAGTCCCTCCTATATAGAACCTGTCTCGAAATCCTAAAGCTGAGAGCTTTTCCTATATAAAAATTATCGCTTGAAGTCCTTGAGCTACGGGCATCTGACCTTTTGCTCTAAAATCCTGAAGATGTTGATCCTTCCTATATAGAACTTATCACTTTGAAATCCTAAATCTGCATGTTCATTTCTTGAATCAACTTTAACTGTCTCTTTGCTTTCTTATTTTTTTGATCCTCACAGTGGTGTTATCCCCTCTCAGACACAGGTTTAATTATTTCAACCCTTTTCTTCCAAGCTCTTGAATCTTTGCTCTAAAGTACCTTTTTAGATTTCTACTTTAGATTTGTTTTTTTTTCTGAATTAAGAAATTCTCATTTCTTAAAAATATGTCCTTATGAAAGGATTGAATTGAGAAATTGGTTTTAAGAAAAACATCCTTAAGAAAGGATCAAATTGAGAAATTTGTTTTAAGGAAAACATCCTTAAGAAAGGATCAAATTATGAAATTTGGTTTCAAGAAACACATCCTTAAGAAACGATTGAATTAAGAAATTTGTTTTATGAAAAACATCCTTAAGAAATGATCAAATTAAGAAATTTGGGTTAAAAAATATCCTTAAGAAAGGGATAATATCGGGAAATCTGAGTTTTAATATAAAATGGTATCTCACTTTGAGACTACCAGAATACCTCATAAAAAGTTGTGTCTTACTTAGGGACCGCCTGAATACCTCGACTGAAAGTGGTATCTCACTTAGAGACTACTCAAATACCCCACAAAAAGTTGTGTTTTACTTAGAGACTACCAGAATACCTCGACAGAATGCCTCAACTTCGGATCGTCTTGACATAAAAAGATGTCCGTTGCTCCCAAATAACCTAAGATTGGAAGACCTTTAGAAATCATAATTATGAAAGTCAAAGGACTTGATTCTTTGCTGAGATCTACTTCTCCCCTCATGAAGCTGTAGATCAAATATTTTATCAATCTTCAAATACTTGTTTAAAATAAATAAAATGCTATGACAAATTGAGTTAGCATGCTCCTAACATAAGGACGTCTAACTACAAATGATGCGTGAGTGGAGTCATTTTTAGAATTGTTGGGCAAAAACCCTTACTTTCTCGTCGATCACCCTTAATTTCCATAGGCTTTTTGTCTTTGCTAAATCTTCATCTTCCCTCTCATCTTGGAAGGAGACCACTGATTTGCACTAGTCAAAACAAAATCTATCATTTCTTGAAGTTCAATTCTGAAACATTTCCCTCACTCCACTTAGGCTTAAATGTTGTCTCTTTTTTTACTCTTCATGACGAGCCTTCTTCTATCTCATCGTTGGGGTGAAAACCATTACCATAAATCCCTAAATTTTCCTTGTTTTCAACAAGGTCTCAAATCTTCATTATTTTGAACCATACAAAACATCATGGAAGAAAGTTACTTCAAATCTCTAAACTGTCTAGCGTATGAATCTTGATATTATTCTCATTCCAATCACTGAAAAATTAATCTTTTATGCTAGGTCGACCATGTAGATACTTGACCTAAAACTTTATCCCCAAAGCCATGCAGAGAAATATTCTTCTTCTTCTTGATCTTGGTAGTTCCTCATCTCACCTTTGGGTTTAGCTGTCATTTTTTGCCTCTGATCCATCGAGATGATCTTTTTCTATCTCAACGGTAGGCTGAAAATATGTCCCTAAGTCTCCAAATTTTCATTTCAATGATTTTTTATTTTTTTTGATTCAAACATGGCATTATGGCAGATACTCACTTTGAGTCTTTGAACCATGCAGCATACTAAGGCTAGCTATTATTCTCATCAGGATCACTGATGCATTATTCCTTTGTGTTAGGTCGATCATATACATCTTTGACCTTGAATTCTAAAGTCTATTCTTGAAACAATAAAGAAAAAACCTTTTTCTTTTTTTCTTATTTTTTTCTTTTCTATTTTTCTTTTCTTTCATCAATATGTTAGTTTGCTAATTAACGTTTCAACGGAGAATGCTTCTTTTGGTTAATATAAAAAATCAAAATCAATAGAAAAAGAATAGAATGGCCCGGATATCAAATGCAAGAGCATCTTATATTCAATCCCCCGGTGATCAACAGCTTAACTTTGAATGTTGTGGCGATATTTGAAGTTGTGAAATTCCTCCCAGTTTGCTTGGTTCATCCTCATAATTATGGTATTTGCTTGATTGTTCGAAAACTACTCCTAATAGTTCTTATTATTTTTCTCCATTCATAAATATGTTCAAGCTTTCCAAATTTGTTTAGCCCATGGAATACAAAAAAAATACCATTATGAGAATTCTAAGTACAAGTGTATTCTTCCAATTATGATTAATATTGTATCTGTGTCTTCAAGGGTTCATCTCTGATGCTAGGGTAGTGAACAGGTGGAGCATATCTCCTTATTAGATTTGTCCTCCCCCACACTCCATCAAGATGCTCCGAGACTTATTCAATTGTTCATTCATTTCTTAATTTTTAAATTTTTCTCTTTCTTCTCGTGAATTCAACTCATCACAGTCCTTTGTCTCAAGAATAATGATGGAGCATACAACAATACCCCAAGTTACTCGGCATAGCCATGATTTGAAAACTCACTCATACAACCAAGGCTTTTAACTCAGTTAGAGTAAGTGGAGCAAAGCATCCTTATTTAGCCTTTTTGCTATAGCAGAGTACCCTTCTAATTTTCTTTTCTCTATTTTAAAACACTTAATTTTTCATTTTCCATTTTTATTCTCCTCTTTTTAGGCGTTAAAAGAATTCTCACATTCAAGCAACTCCATTGGGCTTTCTAGGAGATTTTCTTATCATCGAACATTATCGAGGGAGTAATAGTCTTGCATCTCGCGCTTTACCGACCAGAGTGGGCTGAGTAGGAAATCATACTTCATCGTGATCACAACATTCGATTGATCTTTGTATTAGAATCACTGCCACATCATACACGTGATATCCGGGGATCTACAGGGGTAAGAAAGAATATACATATATTTAATTAAAAAATGCATCCTTTCATTGAAATGGAAAAGGTAAACATAACCTACGCCCTTAAAAAATTATTTGTCACTTTTGGAAGAACAGTAGCAAAGTTACTTGCACACATAAAAAGAAAACAAGAAAAATGCAAGAAAATGGCAAGACCTAAAAACATGGATAGGATGCACTAGAAATCCTCGACCATCGCAACACTTGTCATTCATCCCATCTCCTCAAACTTTCTCAAAGAATTCAATCTCTTTGCGGTTCATCATCCCCTAAACCAACTGCCTGAATTCTGGAAAACACTAGATTTCATTCCTTTCCTTCTGATGGTACACACAAAATGCCCCATGCTCGTCTTGTGTATTCTTCATACCATGCTCGATCAAAACCCCCATGGAAAGCTGTTTGAATACCCAACTTAAAGGGGGCCTAATTTTTGACACATCCACCTTTACCCTCTTTTCATCTATCTCTTCGAGAGCATTCACGTCGTGACCTCCGTGGTTTGGAAGGGGATTAGCCACCACATTAGGTCCTTTACACTTCAAAACTCTGGCTTTTATCATGCTTTGCACCACTTTCTTGAATGCTAGGTAATTCTCTATCGTCTGTCCCACTACCCCGATGTGGTACTCACAGTGTACATTGACATCAAACCACGAGGGATAAGGTGGTTGAAAGGGAGCAACAAAATATGGTCGAACCAAATTGGCCTTGTATAGTTGCGAGTACAACTCCGTGTATAAAATCAGTAGAGGGGTGAAAGACTTTTTCTTCATCTCCTCTCCAAGACCACTAGTCTCCTTTCTATTCGAGCCTTGCACCTTTCGAGATACGCCTTGGGGTGAGGAGATCATCGGCTTCTTAGGGGCCTCATAGGTGCTTGTATTGTTAATCTCATTATTTGCTTTCTTAAATTGCTTTCGAATTGTTTCTTAGTCCATTGGTGAAGACAAGATTTTTAGGAGAGAATCTTCAATCTTATCCAACACCAATTCGATGGGACATCCAGAAGTAGTGCAGACTACCTCATATTGGTTGACGATGGCTTGGTCTTCATCAGACAAAGTCTTTTCAGTTATGAAGTCACAATCCCAACTCTCACTTGTTTTTTCGATCTCCTTTTGTACGAACGAGTCTTCCGCCAAACCATTTCCTTTGGTCATGGTAGCCATCATACCCATCAATTCATTGATTTGCTCCCTAGTTTACTCTTGGAACTTCTTCATATATGCCATCATCTTCTTTTTAGTCCCAGCCAAAAGTTCTTGGAGCTCCTCAAGCTTATCCATCCTAGACACTAGGTCATTCATACTTTTAAAGTTGTACTAGCTAGAAGTCATTCCTTTGTTCTCTCTATTTTTCGAGATGAACACTCCTCTCAAATTGGCTTCCATTTTAACAAAACTTTCCTCCATTTGTTTTTTCTTGGGGTCGGGTGAAGTGTGAATGCAGAATATTTAATCAGTGTCACAAAATCCCCCACAATTAATCTTACTGTTTAATTACTTAATGCATGACATATGATTTATGCAATGCATGGAACAAAATAAAAAAAAAATAAAATGCAAGGATGTATGCAAATAAAGGTATCGATTCCATTGGTGATCACCCTAGAGCAACTCTCATTGGGTTGAAAAAGGTTCTCGATACAAAGGAGGCAGAAAAAATCTTCCACAAATAAGTCTCGACGCTAACTTCTAATTCTTCAATGGCTCTGAGTAGCTGAAAGAATCTTGATGACTTCTCTATCCCTGGGACAATAAAAGAAATGAAGTGCTTCGACTTCTACGACTGATGTCTCCACATGTTGGGCTACCTCTTACACCCGAACTATCAAAAATGTGTTGTACTGGTCTAGGTCTTGAATAAATTGGCTAGCATCACGAAGACGCGTAAATAACCTTGAACTGCAACTTCAAGTCTCGATTGGAACTTAAAACATCTTCTTCTAATACTGACTGGTCTGAAGCTCGACAAATCTATTCTGATTGCGATATTCTTGGAAATACTAACCAACTCTCCTACATTTCTTTCGAATCCCAAAAGGTCATCTTGATGTAGGCCCACCTGGGTATATTCCGTTATTATGCGTTCACCTGGCAAACAATCACCTTGAACCCTTAGAATGACATTGGACAAATGTCGCATTGTTGAGCTGGTATCTTTCTTCTTGAGATACCTCTTATCCATAATAAAATATCTCAAATTAGGCAAACCACTTGAATCAACACCTTTATGTCATGCAATGTAGATGCAAAAATATGTGCAGAACAAGATAAAACACAAAAAGAAACAAGTTAGTACCAGATAAAATCAATAGAAAGGGAAAATAAATCATTAAACAAAACAACCCTACTTACATCCTTTATAAAAACCTAAGTTATCCGCATGTCTCTAAGAGGGGTGGGCGTTCTATGTACTCTACATGTAATTTTGGTACTAAAAGGTACCCTAACTTTCCGCGTTGTCCCCTCCTAAGGTAGCAAGGCCCCTGGTCATCACCCATTATAGGCTCTTCCCAACCGAGTTCAATTTGGGGGGGGGCATTCGCTACGTCTATACGGGGAAACAATATTCCCACAAAAACATAGGGTACTCGAGCCCCGAAAGTACTTACTAAGCCCATACGGAGGAACAATATCCACATAAAAACACTAACGTTTTCCCCTCACTTAAAGGAAACGGGTTTAAAATGCCAAATTTTAAAATGTGTTAAAATAAACTAGCATTTATAAAAAAATATTAATTTAATCGTCTCTTTAATTCACACATTTTGATATAATTATATATTTGTTTTAAAAATGGCCCGACTCACTTTTGTTTTAAAAAAACAAAATCGTCCCTAGTGGAGTCGCCAGTTGTAGCAACCACTTTTTAAAATCGGGATTGCTAAAAAGAAGTAGTTGTTTTCCTTTCGGTTTTGGGAAATATTCAAAACATGGGAAATTCTTTAAAAATTTGTATTTTTTTGAAAACAAAAACTCAGGGTCGTCACCAGCCACTGAGGTAGGCCGGCCACCATAAAAACCAGAGATCGTTTGAAAGCGGGTTCGGGAGTCGATTACGGATGGGGAAGGTTTTGGCACCCCCACACCGCCCAAAATTTGGTAGCAAAATAAAAGTATAATTACAGCTTTGTTAATATTAAACTTTCCGATTGAAAATGACGATTAAATTGAAATTTGGTTATACATGCGAGTTTTAAGGGCCCCGTTATTCGAGAGTAAACCGAAAAACCACCACTACGTTTGGTACTAGCCACGTTTACCCACGAATAAAAAGGCTCCTTCTTAACAGTTTAAAGATTCGAACGCAAAACTAAACATGGCATGTATACACAAATATGACAGATAAACAAATATAAACAAAACACAATGCTAAAAAACCAAGGCGTGAATATATAAATAAAATCACAAAACAAAGGCATAAATTTAAATCCCCACACAAGATAAATAACAACCACCAGAACCAGACATATTACCTATCATACGATGCAATATATATGTAAGAAAAAAAGAAAAGCCCAAGAACAAAAACTACGTATTATATTATAATATATCTAAACTATACAAAAACATATATAAGATATAGTAAATATACATTATAAATAACATAATGTATATATAGGGTAAAAAATGTGGATTATCTATATACATTAGTATTTACCTTATATATATATATACTAAATTAGGTGCTATTTATATAATATTGTCACGGGCCATGAACCAAGGTCCGAGTCATTGGCACCACAGGGTGCACACCAAGGTGTCCATGAGGTTCTGAGGCACACTTTGGGCTTGAAGAGACCACCAGATTGGCCCGATCCGTGGGAAGATCTAAGAAGGATTATCCATCCACACCTATGTGAACATAGGAGATTCTTTCCATAGATAGCTAAGGAATATTCTTGGCATTACGCCTTGTGGTGGTAGAGTTGTATCTAGGTCGTTGATGTAAATTAGTAGGGACCGTCAGATTAGAGGGGAGTCAACTATAAATAGAGGCCTCCCCACCTCAGTTGTAATCATCCATCATTTGAGTAATACACTTGGAATTTACTCTAAAAACACTCTATAGTGTTCTTCGCGTTCTTGAGCGTTCTTTCAGAGTTCTTCGTAGCCGATCTCATAGTTTGCTTCCGCTAAGAATGATCTTGCGTTCTTCGGTGCCTTGGAATAATTCGATCTTTCAGATCGAGGATTCAAGGTTACTTAGTCGTTTGTCTTAAGGACTCGACTAAGGTTGCACGTTGGGTTGGTTCAGAAGTCTAGCCCCGTGACAGTTGGTATTAGAGCCCACGGTTCATAGCCAGCTTCGTAGCCGCGGTTCGTAGCCACGGTTCGTGAATCGAGAGTTCGTGGAAGGCATTGTTCGAGATGGCAACAAGGAAATGAGGAAACGCTGCAGCATAGAAGGGTGATGAGGCCTAGGCTGTCGAAGGAAGGACCTAGAGGCATAGAGACTTTGTGGCATCGTGTGAGAAGATATGGGCCAAGTTCGAAACCACCATGTTCTAGAGGAAAAGCCTCGTGATTGCCAAGGAGAGCCTCGAGGTGAAGGGCCATGAGGAGGGAGTAGAAGGCATATCAAGTATGACGGACAAAGTGGAGGGACGGAGTGATGTGGTTGAAGCCGAGGTGCAGGCTTCGACAAAGATGGGTGGGACTTCGCATTTCTAGGAAAAGCCATCGAGGTGGAACAAGCCCAGGATGCTAGTCCGACCATGAGAAATGAAGCCACGGAGGTGCTTCTATTGTGACGACGAGCATTGGTCAAAAAATTGTTCCAAGAAAGCCAACCTTTCAGCCATCAAAGTAAACGATGAGTCTGTGAAAAGGGAAGCTAGAGCTGGCATGATTGTTTCATCCACAATGGTCAAGATGGAGGTGCAGTGAAAGTGTCTTCGTTGCGAGGGGCCATACAGTTGGCTCGATTGCCCCGACAGAGTCAAGTCGAGGGAGGAGAAAGTGCAATGGAAGTGTTTTCATTGCATGGAGCCATATCGTTGGTGTGATTGCCCACATAGAATCAAACAGTCCAAGGTACAGGACGAGCCCGAAGAGAGCGAGGCATTGAAGCTTGATTCGTTATGTGAAAAGCCACCGTTGGGCAAGATGGAGGGTGCATTGAACTTCGTGGAGAAAGAAGTGGCAATGCAAAATTGGGCGTCGGACTTCAAGGATATAGAAGGGTTGATGCATTTTAGAGTGAACGCGAGGGAGTTCATCCCGAAGAAGGTACATCTCAAACACAATCTTTATGTTTTTGGTTTTGATTTGTCCGGTTTGTTGGGTGTAGGCAGCAAAAAACCTAACCCATTAGATGGTAAAAGTTCAAAGGCGGCATCCAAACCTTTGTTCGAGGGTCATGGTGATCCAAGTGGAGACAAATCCCAGCTGCTAGGAAAGAGTTCCTACGGTCGAGATGTGCGAGGTGGTTCGACGAGCGATGTT
Source organism: Hibiscus mutabilis (assembly GCA_019671005.1). Lineage (NCBI taxonomy): Eukaryota > Viridiplantae > Streptophyta > Magnoliopsida > Malvales > Malvaceae > Hibiscus > Hibiscus mutabilis. The sequence goes on from CM033738.1 coordinate 31,774,428, forward strand.
ACATGGCGGCGGCAACCAAAGCGAGGAGTCCATATGGGTGGATAACCCAGCACGAGTTAGGTGCTCTTTATGGGAAGAGCGGTCCTTATGGGGGGACAACCAAGCCCGATTCATAGTTGGGAGGAAGCTAAGGTGCCAAGGAGGTCCCAGGATCATTGCCGACTTCATTCTGGAGTAGAGACGAGGGCGTCGCCAAGTTTGGTGGGGGAGAATGTCACGGGCCGTGAACCAAGGTCCGAGTCATTGGCACCACATGGTGCACACCAAGGTGTCCATGAGGTTCTGAGGCATACTTTGGGCTTGAAGAGACCACCAGACTGGCCCAATCCGTGGGAAGATCCAAGAAGGCTTATCCATCCACACCTATGTGAACATAGGAGATTCTTTCCATAGATAGCTAAGGAATATTCTTGGCATTATGCCTTGCGGTTGGTAGAGTTGTATCTAGGCCATTGATGTAAATCAGTAGGGACCGTCGGATTAGAGGGGACTCAACTATAAATACAGGCCTCCCCACCTCAGTTGTAATCATCCATCATTTGAGTAATACACTTGGCATTTACTCTAAAAACACTCTGTAGTGTTCTTCACGTTCTTGAGCGTTCTTTCTTTTGTTCTTGTTGCCTTTCTCTTTTGTTTGGTTCCTTTTGGAACGATCTTGTGTTTGTGTGCCTTGGAAGAATTCGATCTTCCGGAGTGAGTATTCAGGCTTACTTAGTCGTTTGTCTAAGAACATCGACTAAGGCCGCACGTTGGGCTGGTTCAGAAGTCTAGCCCCGTGACTATATGATAAAGTCTCTAATTAAATATATTGCAAATAAGTAAACTTATAACACATGTATGGTATAATGATATAAAGACAACCAATCAAGAAAGCAATTAAAAAGAACATACCATATGCCACTTCAATTAAACCAATAATTAAACCTGTAAACAAGGACTAAATTAAAGGAAAACACAAAGGGAAATGGATTAAAAGAACAATTTTGCCATTGATCTCGGACTTAGTTAAGAAAAAGAAAAGGACAAAATCGAAAAGCTTTTAAAGATTATGAGGACTGTGGAGAGGTTTTAAAAAATGCTGAAGGACTTAAAATGGTGATCATCCCACTTTAAAAGTATGCTATAAATACCAAAAAAAAAAAAAAAAACGAAATCATTTGTTTCCCTTCTCCGAAAATAGATCAAAAATCCACTTTTCAAAATTTTTGAAGCGTTCTTCGAAACGTGAAATTCTTCAAGAGCTCATCGTGATTTCTAGATTCTAACGAAGAAACACCGTGTTAGCCACTGTCCAACATCTCTGACCGCCATTCGTTGGCGCTAGAGAACCCCAATACCACCAATAAAAACTCTCTTTTTTAGAAATCAGTTATGAGGCCCAATTTTTGTAAACCTTCCCCTTTTACCCAAAATATTTCAAGACCTGAAACCAAACCCCCTTTTCTACAAGAAAATGGATCTAAAAAAGGCATCTCCTTCCCCAACCGGCTTACCACACTCAGTCCTAAAGGGGACTAAAAGGTTTGTCACCGGTCAGATAACTCACAGGCAGAGGGCGGCTATCCGAAGACCAAACGGTAAAAGAACCCTTGACCCTTCCTCTTCTTTTTGATTCGAATAAAAATAGTTGAACTTTTTTACCTCCTAAATTCTTGAGGCTTTTCTTTTGTATTGATAAGAATCTCCAAAAAAAAAAAACCCTTACAATTGTTATGGGTTTCGATTTAAATACTCAGATAATAATTTACATGAATAATAAAAAATACAAATGGAAAAGTTTTTTATTGGTTGCTTTTGCTGCTGAAATTCCTCTGATGTTTGCCACCATTTGTTTGTATTCATTTGCATCGTTTTCCATGTCGGGCTGTCTCTGATATGCTCATTTTGTTTGTAGTCATTCATGTTTCTACCACTCTCTAATGCTTTGATTGCATGTGGTGTGGGTTGCGGGAGAGAGGGGACCAAAGAGTGACAATGAGGCCGGAGCTGCAAGGGCTCGAATAGCGAGCGTGGATCTCACGCAGGAAGCGAAGAGGCAGAAAGGTCGGGTAGTGGATTCCACGTGCGAGTGGGAGGTCTGGAGAGTTTGCCCCAGCTTGCATCTCAAAAGTTCAATTACTTCTGATCCAATGGTCCACAACGGGCTGCACAAGGATAGAGTTATCATATTAGGGTTGATATTCAAATTTGATTTTAACTAGAATGGGCCATATTGGGCCAATATAACATTTTTGGGTTTTAATTGTATAATGGATTGTTATTAATAAACTTGGGCTTTGATTTATTTTATTACTATTAATCTTTTAATAATAATAATAGGTAATATTTTAACAATAGATAACTAATAATATTAATAATATCAACTAATAGTTGTGGTAGTAATACTAATAACACTAACCAAATCTTTATTTATCTAAAACTTGCAATTTTTTCAAACATAAATAAATAATAATATTTAGGTAATAGTAGTAATCCTAATAACAATAACAGTATTTAATAAAAATATAATATAATACTATTAATAAAATGATATAATGATATATATAAAACAATACCCAATTATAAAATTAACCAAAAGTGTAAAAACAGGTTAATACGCCGGATAAAATTTGTGATTATAGTATGCAACCTTCTATATCGATACCTACTTTAAATAGAAAAAGCCATTGGACATTTATTACTCTGGGTATCGTTCTCGATACTAGCGTATTGGCATGGTGCCACTTGTATCGGTACGACCAAACCTGTACTGGTACAGTGAAAGGCTACTGGAATTGTTGAAGTCCTTGGGGATAAAAGGTCATATCGATACGGAACATAAGGGTACCGTTATGATAGTCTAAGTATGGGTATCGAGGAAAGGGTATTGGTACTCAAGACCTATTTTTGACACTTCGGCTATTTTCAAAGCATTTAAACATGTCCAAAACTCTTTGAAAACTTTTCAAACATTTTTCATTTAAATTATATCAAAATCAAATATATCAACAATCTCTCCATTCTTGATATAACGAAACCACTTGAAAATTTGTTTTTAAAATTTCTCCCCCTTCGAAAAATAATTTTAGAAAAATAGAATATTTTAAGAAAATATTTAAGCTCATTTTTTTCTTTATGAAATTTAATTTTTCAAACTTATCTCTCCCCCGTTTTGTTATATTAAAAATAATTCAAAGAAAAGTTTGATACCAAATATTGGTGCAAAAAAAACTGTGGAGAAAAGATCAAAATAAGATTTAACAAGAAAGAATTTTAAAATGGCTACCCTTTAATCAAGCAACAAAAGAATGTTAGTCCAATATTCAAGAGAAATAAATTGAATTTTAAAAAAATAAATGCAAGAAATTCAATAAACATGCCATTTATGAAAATAAACCAATAAGCATACAAGGCATGGCAAAAATGAGACAAACTTGTCCCTTTTTGACTATGCGTTCCGTTATAGATACGACCGTCTGGGTACTTGGTTGAAGGACGTATCGGTACGGTATGGGCGGCACTGGTTTCGAAGGCACGAACTAGTGAAAAATATCCAGCAAAATCAACTCAAAAAGCCTTACAACTTAGTCTTAAGTTCATACAAAGGCTTAAGGAAGTCATAGATACACATTTTGATCATTTTTGCCACAAATTAAAAACATGCTTCTCAAATGCAACATTTAAACATATAAAGCATGGTTTCACCAAGATTCAACAAAAAATTACAAGTTTAAGGCCAAAAACATAGATATGAGCATAAAAGGCCAAAAAACATGTAACTTGTACTATTGAGACTCCCCCTAACTATAAGAAATTAGGCATAACATGGAGTCACACAAACATGCTTATATCATTATGAAAATTAGACATGGAAATCATGATCAAGCAATTGCATGAAACTAAATTACCACTTGAACCAAGGTAGGATGTTAATCCTCTCATTCTTCAATTTTCCTTCTCCCTTGTGTGTCAAGAGCTCCCAAGATTTTGACTTTGATCATCAATGCTCAAGCACGTGTAGAGGAGACAATCACAAATGTTTTGGTATCCAAATTGCTTTGGATCCATCGGCATTAGTTCTAAAAATTTTAGTTCCCTTTGGAATCCATCTTTCAATGCCTTCCTTTTTGTTTGAAGAAATGAGTCTTTTTGGGACCCCAAATGTTCTTAATCATTTTTTGTTTAAAAAATCTAGGGGAACTAGATTATCTTTGATAAAAGTTTGATTTTACAAAATTTGTTTTGGAGCATTCTCTATTTTTCTTTTCAAAATTTTTGTAAATCAAAACTTTTTCTTTCTTAAGATCATCTATTTCTCTTTGATGATCTTCTTGAACCTTTTGAAGCAATTTTTGTAAAGCAAAATTCTTTTGCACAAATTCCTTGAGCTTTACTTCAAGCTCGTCTTTGGGTTTAGAAATCAAATCATTTTGAACTTTTAATTTTTGAAACCATTTTCTTGTTTTTGAAAACATGGTTTTCAAATTCTAAAACCAAATTATCATAGGCATCTTTTAATTCATCAAAAGTATATGAAATTGGAGTAGATGAATTACCTTGAATCTTCATTGATGGCCTAGAGACAAAGGTTGGCTACCTCATCATCCGTGGAGTCCTATCTATTGCTCCATGTATCCATAAATGCCTTTTTATTATGGCTTAATCCTTTCTTCTTGAGTCAAGGGAAATCATACTTGACGTGCCCCGGCTTCTTGCATAACAAATGATGGGATCCCCTTTCATCCTCGATTCATGCCCTGATTCTTCCTTTTGACACTTCTTGAATCTTTTGAACTTCTTGAAGAGTTTGGTCATCTCTTCATCTTCACTATCCTCTCCACTTGAATCTTCTCATAGACTTGTAGAGGATTTAAGAGAAACATCCACTTCTTCGTTGTCCTCTTCTTGTTTCTTCTTCCCCTTTGACATTATCATTTCATGGGTTAGCAAAGATCCAATTAGCTCTTCAAGTTTGAGCGTCTTCAAGTTCTTGCTTCAATGATTGTGGTCTTCTTGGAGTCCCATGAATCAGGAAGTGAATAAATCAACTTCCTCACATGCTTGTCTTCCGAGATTATCTCTATGAATCCTTTAAGCTCATTCACTATGACAGAGAATCAATCGAACATAGCTTTGATGTCTTTCTAGGGGTCTATCTTGAAGTTCTCATAGTTGAGTTTGAGAAGTCCAATCTTGGTTTCCTTTACCTCGTTGGTTCTTTCATATGTGTAACCCCCTCGACCCGGCCTAGTCACCAGACCGAATCAAGCGAGCTACATTAGGTTTACCGAAGTAAACCGAGAAAGTAAAACCTGAAACACGTCTATTTTTTCGTTTCTTTTGTGTAGATACATAATTATTATCCTACATGTACATACTGATCTCCAGTGAAAACTTAACTCAATCGGGCATTGAATTTACGTCCAATTGATCACATTTGCAAATTAGGGACCATACTGCAAATTCAAAAAATTGCAGGGACTTAGCTCACTTTTATGTTACCAATCTTTAATTAAGCAGGTTTCATGCTTACATATCAAAAATTAAGTCAAAAAGGTCATCCAATCTCATTAAATTGCATCTACAACATTCAGGGACTAAAACATAAGAATACAGAACTTTAGAAGATTCCAAATAAACCAACTTAACTGCCATCGTACCAGTACAGCAAGGGGTGTTTCAATACGCCTTCGTTATTTTGAAACCCCAAAATTCCAGTAGCCAAAACTCGTTTCGATAGGCCCCCGCGTGTCGAAGCGTTCTTCATGAAAACACTGTACTGCCTCGGAACACCTCTCTGAGTACTGAAACACTAGCCAAAATAGCCTAAGCCCGTACCGAAACAGTTGCCCACGTACTGGTACGCTAAGCCTAGAATGACTTACCCGTACCGAAATGGGGACACCCGTACCGGTATGTATGGACTTGTAATGTCCCAAATTGCTGCCTAAACACATTTTGATGATATCCAAACCACTCCAACATGCTTCAAACACTTATGCAGCATTACTAAGATACATTACTAACCAAAGCATCACAGATTTAACAACCATTCATGGCATTTATACCACTCAAGACATTCTATAGGCATTAATCCTAGTATCATTTCACCAAGCAACCAAAACTCCCATTTGGTGCATTTAAGGCATACACAACATGCTTGCACATTTACAACATCATACCAAACTTGTTTGAAACATCAAACCATGGCAACGAAACAATCCAACTAGATGCATACTCTAGCACTTAGCTAGCAACAACATAGGCATGATTCACCCAACCTCAAACAACCATAAATCCAACACATCACATGCTTAAAACTCATGGGAAAACAGAAATACAAATCCCCAAAATATGGCAAACACATTGCCTTATTAACCGGAATCATAAACTGAGTTCATACTCAAACTAGTTCTTGTCCTTGGATCACTTTGGCCTTGACCTTGCAGCCCCAAACTTTAGTGCTCCACATCATTAAGGAAAAGAGAGCGTAAGCACACTTGCTTAGTGAGGATGCGCTTTAAACAATGATGCATTATAACCCTTGAAAACTAAAAACTTGTTTTCAAACCATGCTTACGACCTAAGCAAGTTCTAAGGATTCCAATTCATACATGCATATCGACCATATGCAAAACATTATAATTCACATGCTTGAACCCCCAAAGCATTATATACAAACCCATGCTTAAATTCCGAAGCATTATATACAAAACCATGCTTAAATTCCAAAGCATTATATACAAAACCATGCTTAAATTCCAAAGCATTATATACAAAACCATGCTTAAAACCCAAATCATTATAAAATAAGTTCAACACTTGAATTTTCATATATTGACATTTATAGTGACCCCGGATAGACGACCTCTATCCTTAATTAGCTGACCGATAATCTTTAGGTAACTGATCGTTAACCTTACATTTCGGATACACGTACCTCCCATGATAGTTGACCACTACCATGACCCATACTATGCCGACCGCATGATATAACACCCTTGCCGACCGCAAGATCAACATCAACAAGGGTAACCGACCACTCAACCCAAGTGACAACATTATAATCCGAATAGCCGACCGCTTACCTCAAGGGCTCTTATCCACGATCGATTTTTAACATATTATAGTGCACTTCATCCTATGGCATGCCAACTATATCCGAATGTTATCTCATCATGTCACATAGCCAATGTATCATTTATAAAACCATTTACCCACTATTTTACAGTGCATTATACAAAATCACCACATATGCAAATCATATTGCCAAAACAACAACCCTATTCCCGAATGGAATGAAAACCAATGCTTACTAGCATTTCTTTTACTCTTAAACCCCTACATATGTATTCAAAACCATGCATTTCCAGCAAGTAAATCAAACCATGTTTACGACCTAAACATGAATTACACATGCTCATATACGAACCAATATTAAAGAGCAAACGAGGAAAAACTTACTTCCGAGCTTGGTCAAGTGTTTCAAACTTAACCTAAACTCCTAACAAACTTTATTAACCCTTTTAAAGGTCTTAAACCAGTATCCACTCACCGATATGCCTCGCTTTGCTCGCCAACGGGAATCAAGCTTTCGGTAAGCCACAATCAATGTCAAGCTTTGTCACTTTGATTATCCTATGTTTTAACCACATAAGACCAGAGGGCAAATGCATAATTATGCATTCAAACCATTGCCTACAAGCAAATACCTACAACTCTCAAGTTGCCCACTCAAAACTTGTCTGAAACATATCGAAATCATCATCAAACCCTTCTGAAACTTAAACCAGTTTTATTATAACAATTCAATCCAACAAACCTCATAAATTAACACCTAAAACCCTTTCTCAACATCATTTTACTTCCAGCAAAGATTAAACACAACTATCGCTCCAAAAACCCTTAATTAACCACCTTAAACATTAGAGATTCAACTTGTTTCGGGGTTGCAATATTAAAACCAAGTTATTAACTCAATTAAACATCAAAATCATGATCTAATATGATCAAAATCCCAGCAAAATAGAACAATTATGAAGATCAATAAATCTCATCAATCAAAACACAATTAAACCAATTTTCTTTAATTAAACTATCAAAACACATTAGAAAACAATTGTAAAGGACCAAGAACTTGGGAATTTCAGTAAAGAACCTTTCATTAGAGGTGAAAAACGAATCCTTACCTCCAATGTTGAGTTCTCCCATTAATTGCTTAATGAAACATGAAAATCAAGAGAATAACAATAAGCATTTGATGAAAAACCATTAGGAAATCAAAACGTTTGATTTTTACCTGAAGAAATTGAAATTGAAAAGGTGTTTGGCTAGAGAGAAATTGAGAGAAAGAAGTTGCAAAGTTTGTTACGTGAATTTTGTTAAAAGTCTAACATATGATTTATTAATTCTCTCCACTTTTAAAGCCTTTTAAAACCCATTTAAAATAAATTAATTAAAGGGGGAAATCTGTTAAAAATATCTAGGATAATTAGCTCCTTAAAGATTCAAAGTTTTGATCCTTCCCAAAACAGTCACTAAAAATAGTTTTCAAAGTTTGCATTTTGCTCACTAGTCCAAAATGTCCAATTTCTAAATCTCATTTTCCAAAATTGATTTTACCACAGTCATCATTATATTAAATAATGATTTTACCATTTTTTCCAAATTTTTATCACCTTTGAAAACATTCAATCCGATTAAATCCCAAAACTAACTCGAACCTCTAATACAGGTCCACCAGACCTTCGAACCAACCCTCAAAACAGCCAAGCCCAAAACTGGGGTGTTACAACTCTCCCCCGCTTAAGAAATTTCATACTTGAAATATACCTGGAGGAAAAAAATGCGAAAATTGCTCCATCATGTCCGTCTTACTTTCCCAAGTGGCTTCCTCGACACCACGGTGTTGCCACAAGACGTTAACAAGCTCGATTGTCTTACCACAAAGAACTTTGCTGCTGGAATCAAGGACTTCCACTAGTTTCTCATCATAGGACAAATCCAGCCTCAACTCAATATGCTCCACCGAGCATAACATGCAAGGGATTCGACCGATACCTCCGCAACATAGACACATGGAACACACCATGTATTTTCCCCAACTCAGGAGGCAACCTCAACCGATAAGCCACAAGACCAACATGGTGAATAACCTCGTATGGTCCAATAAACCTCAGACTAAGATTACCCTTATATTCGAACCTCATCACCTTCTTCCACAGTGACACTTTCAAGAACACGCGATCGCCCACCACATATTCAATTTCCCTATGCTTCAAATCCACATAGGATTTCTGCCAATCTGCAACTGCTTTTAAGTGATCATACACAAGCTTCACCTTTTCATCTGTGTCTTTTAACACATGTGGCAAAGAAACATGCTTTTCACCTACCTGAGCCCAACACAAAGGTGTACGACACCTCCGGCCGTACAATGCCTCATACAGCGCCATCTGTATACTCGCTTGGTAACTATTATTATAAGCAAGCTCAACCAAAGGTAAATGCTTCTCCCAGGTTCCTTGGAACTCAATAATGCAACATCACAACATATCTTCCAAAACTTGGATAACCAGCTTAGACTGACCATCCGATTGAGGATGATACGTGGTGCTGAAATTCAACCTTGTACCTAAAGCCCAGTGCAAACTCACCCAAAACCTCAATGTGAACCTCGGATCCCTATCTGAAACAATGGACTTTGGTACCCCGTGCAAACGAATGATCTCAGCAATATATAAATCTGCCAACTTGTCCAGCATATACGTCGTATGCACTGGCAGAAAATGTGCAATGATTTATAGTGGTTCGAATTCTAAACCAAGTCTACCTCCTTAGCTATCCACACTAAGGATGTAACACCCGAATTTGGGCCTAGATGTTAGCTAAATCGATTAGACGGTTTAGGGGAACCGGATTAGGTGATTCAAGTTAGTTTTGAGAATTAATTCATAATAAATTGCTTTTGGCTAAAATAAAATATGGAAAAAATATTAGAAAATGTTTAATTAATATTTTAAGGGTTTTGAGGAACTCAATTTAATGAAATAAAATTGGATTTTAGTACATTTTGGTCTGAAGACTAAAATGTAAAGTTTCAAAATAATTTGGTGACTAAATTGTAAAAGGGTCAAAACTTAGAATCTTTAAGGAGCTAATTTACCAAATTTTTTAATCAGATTTTTACCTTAATTTAGGCTATTTTTAAATGGTTTTAAAAAATGGTTTTTATAAAAAATAAAAATAGATTTGATTAAAGAGATTTTTAATAACCAACTTCATTTTCTTACGTAACTACTTTTGCTCTCAACTTTCTCAGCAGCCAAAATATCAGTTTTACTCTAAAATGCTTAGGAATCATTCCTTTTGCTTTCTTAATTGATTTCTTTGATTTTTACACCAAATCCTATTTGCTTTCTTGGAGATTTCACTCAAATCTTGCCAATTAAGGGGGAAATCAACAATTAGAGGTGGTTTTGATTTCTCTCCTCTAATTAAAGGTTCTTTACTAAAATTCCCAAGTTCTTGATCCTTTACAACTTATTTTTGTTATGTGTTTATAATTAAATCATGATTTTAAGGTTTTAATTGAGTTTTGTTAAGAATTTGGTAGATCTTGATAATAGATCTATTTTGTGTTGATTCTAATTGATTTAGATCACTTGTAAGATTTGTTTTAATGCTATGAGAAGTGATTAATAAAAGGAATCCCAAAACTAAGTGAATTGCTAATTTTCTGGGTTGTAAATAGTTATATTTTGAGGTGATCTTGGTGTTGAAAGGTTGCTGGAGATATAAGGTTGATGTAACACCTCAGTTTTGGGCCTAGATGTTAAGCAGGTCAGATAGACAGTTCGGGGAACCGGATTAGAGAATTTGAGTCAATTTCGGGATTAATTCACAATAAATATTTTTAAAGGAGTTAACAATATGGAAAAATGTTTTGAAATCTTTATTTAATATATAAATATATATGGTGAAATCAATTTTGAAAAATGAGTTTTGGAAGCAAGACAATTTTGGTAGTAACCAAAATGTAAAGTTTGTAAAATCTATTTTTCTAGTGACTAAAATGTAAAGGGTCAAAATTTTGAATCTTTAAGGAGCTATTTACCCCAAGTCTAATATCAGACTTTCTCCCTTAATTTGGTTTTTTTAAATGATTTTAAAATGCAATAAATAGGCTTGGAGAATCAATTGGATAATTAAGGTTTGAAACAAATTTGACGTAACTAACTTTTCTCCAAAAGATTTTCTCTCCAATTTTCTCCAGCCAAACACTTATGATTTCAAGTGATTATATAATGATTTTCTTATCAAATCTTATTGCTATCTCTTTGTTTTATTATGTAAATCCACCTAATTAAGGGGGAAAGTCATCAATCAGAGGTGAGGTTCGTCCTTCTCCTCTAATACAGGTGTAACACCCCGGTTTTGGGCTTGGATGGTTTAAAGGTTGGTTCGATGGTCCTGTGGACCGGTATTAGAGGTTCGAGTTAGTTTTGTGATCAAATTGGATTAAATATTTTTAAAGGTGATAAAAATATGGGAAAATGTTGTAAAATCATTATTTAATATAATAATGATTTTGGTAAAATCAATTTTAGAAAATGAGATTTGGAATTTGGACATTTTGGACTTGTGACCAAAATACAAACTCTGAAAACTATTTTTAGTGACTGTTTTGAAAAGTATCAAAACTTTGAATCTTTAAGGAGCTAAATATCCTAGATATTTTTAACAGATTTCTACCTTTAATTAACTGATTTTAAATGGGTTTTAAAAGGCTTTAAAAGTGGAGAGAATTAATAAAAACATATTTTAGACTTTTAAAAAAATTCACGTAACAAACTTTGCAACTTATTTCTCTCAATTTCTCTCTAGCCAAAAACCTTTCCAACTTCAATTTCTTCAAGTAAAAATCAAAGTTTTTGATTTCTATTTGTTTTCCTAATGCTTCTTCATCAAATACTTATTGTTATTCTCTTGATTTTCATGTTTTGCTAAGCAATTAAGGGGAGAAATCAGCATTGGAGGTAAGGATTCGTTCTTCTCCTCTAATGAAAGGTTCTTTACTGAAATTCCCAAGTTCTTGATCCTTTGCAATTGTTTTCTAATGTGTTTTGATAGTTTAATTAAGGGAAATTGGTTTAATTGTGTTTTGGTTGACGAAATTGGTATATTTTCGAAGTGAATCTGTTTTGCTGGGTTTTAGATCAGAATATATCATGATTTTGATGTTACTGGATGTTAAAAGTTTGGATTTAACATTGTAATCCTAGAACTAGTCGAATCTCAAATATTTAAGGTTGTTAGTTAAGGGTTTTTGTGATGATTTTGGTGTTTAATCATTGCTGGAAGCAAAAGGATGTTGGGAAAAGGTTTTTAGATGTTAATTGATGAAGTTTGATGGTTTGAATCATTACATTATGGCTGGGTTAAGTTTTGGAAGGGTTTGATGATGTTTTCGATATGTTTAGGAGGGTTGTTGAGTGGGAAACTTGAGAGTTGCGGGATATTGCTGTTAGGTAATGGTTTGAATGCATATTAATGCATTTTCCCTCTGGTTTTATGTTGTTAAAACAGGGGATAATCAAGGCTGCAAAGTTTGACATTGATTGTTGCTTGCCAGGAGCTCGATTTGCATTGGCGAGCAAGGAGAAGTGTATCAGTTAGTGGAAACTGGTTTTAACACCCTTAAAAGGTTTGATAAAGGTTGTTGTGAGTTTAGGGTAAGCATGAAACACTTACCTAAGCTCAGAAGTAAGTTTCCATTATTTAGCTCTTGAATATCGGTTTGGATATGAGCATGTTGAGTTCATGTTTTGGTATTAAACATGGTTTAATTTACTACTGTAAATGCATGGTTATGAACACATGTGCAATGGATTTTATGTATATAAATGCTAATGAGAATTGGTTTTCATTCTAGTTGGGAAAGGGGTATTGCTTTGGGTAATGTGGATTGCATATGTGGTGGTTTTGGTTTGATGCATTGAAAACAGTAGGTAAATGGTTTTTGGAAATGGTATATTGGCTATGTGACAAGGTAAGAAACAATCGGATATAGTTGGCATGCCATCGAATTAAAGTGCACTATAAAATATGAAAAAAATTTATCGTGGCCATGGGTCCTTGAGGTATGGTAGTTTAACAAGGCCACTTGGACTGCTGGGAATCTCATTGGGCATACAGTTGAACTAGGCAACCCAATTTGATGGTGATCTTGCGGTTTAACTAGGCAAGGTCGGTATACTTGTAGATTAACTAGGCCAGGGTGTAAATCTCGTGGTTTAGCTAGGCGAGGGTGTCAAATCTTGCGGTTTAACTAGGCGTGGAGACAAGGAATGTGCTTTGGTTGTAAGCATGTTTTGGAAACAAGTGTTTTGGTTTCAAATGTTTTTAAATGCATCATTGTTTTATGAGCATCCTCACTAAGCATGTGCGCTTACACTCTCTTTTTCTTAATGATGCAGAGCATTAAGGTTTTAGGCTGCAATGATAAGGCTAAAGTGATCCTAAAACAAAACCTACTTTGAGTATGAACTCGATTTATGATTCCGGTTAATAAGGCAATATGTTCGCCATATTTTGGGGATTTGTAATTCTATTTTCCCTTAGTTTTTAAGCACGAGAAGTGCTAGATTTCATGTTGGTTTTTTGTTAGACTTGTGTGAACCATTGCCTATCTTGATGTTGGATGTGTGCTTAGGAATGCATCTAGTTATTTTGGTGTGGTTGCCATGTTTTGATGATTCAAGCAAATTTGGTATGGTATTATAAATGTCCAAGCATATTGAGTAAGCCTTAAAGGCACCAAATAGAAGTTTTGGGATGTTTGGTAGAATGAAATTAGGAAGCATGCCTATAGATCAACAAGATTGTATGATTTCCATTTTTGGTAGATGTTTATGTTATGCTTGGGTGGATATTGTATCTTAGTAGTGTTGTATAAGGGTTGGAAGCATGTTTGAGTGGTTTGGTTTCCATTAAAGTGTGTTTAGACAACAATTTAGGACGTTACAGGTCCAGGCGTATCGAAACAGGTGTCCTCGTACCGGTACGGCTAGGCCGTTTCACGCATAGCATTTCGATATGTGGGAGGGTGTTTCGATATGGATAAGCCTTTCTAGGCATAGTGTTTCGATACTCGAGCAAGTGTTTTGATACGGTCTTAAGCATTTTGGCCATGCGTTTCGATACGCGAGCAAGTATTTTGGTACGAGTTTTAGCTACTGGAATTTGAGTTTTTAAAATCATAAGGGCGTACCAAAATAGCTGTACGTGTACCGGTACGGCTACCGTTAAATCGATTATTTTGGAATCTTGAAGGTTTCTATTTCTTTCATTTTGGTCCTTGAGTTATGTGAATACAATTGTAAGAGTTTGAATGATCGTAATAACCTGGATATGTCACATAAGAATGTAAATGGACTAATTGAAGATTGGCAACCTTAATTACAGTTTTGGTCCCTAAATTATCAATTTTGCAATTTAGTCCCTGAAACGTAGGTTTTGCAATTGGAGGCCTTTTCATTATTTGTTTACTCTGAAAGTTCAACCGCTACCAGTTTTTTGTAATTATTCTCTCGTTTGCTTCGACAAACCTAATGTAGTTCTCTCAGTTCGATCGGGCATCTAGGCCAGGTCAGGGGGTTATATTTGTTGGTAGAGATAGGTTTCAAAAAGTTGGGATGTTGTTGTTTGATTAGTAAGTGATGTTCGAATTGCACGATGATTGTGTATATGTTCAGTGATCGTTTAATATCCTATTGGGGTATGAATTGGGAACATATTGCCTATTACTGAGGTTTTAAAATGTTTTATAAAGTTGTCTTGGATCCTCTGCCTTATGCGAGCCTAACTTTAATGTGTTTTGATGCTTTTGTTAGCATGGCTCGACGTGAGATGCGTTCGATGGCTGTTAATGCTGGAGCTGGGAAGAATAATATTGAGGAAGGGAATCCCTCTAATGTTTTACCTCATCTTCCTCTGTTGGTTCCTCCTATTGATGTTGGGGCTGGTGATGTACCCCAAGTTCATCAAGTGCCAATATTTGGTGATTTGACTCCGTTAATCCAAGCAATGACGGGAGTGTTTCAGGCAACGATGGATGGAGTACAAGCACAAGCATTGACAATTGTTGTTGTAGCTAATCAAGGTTTACCTTTAGAGCATCTTCATAGTTTAAGAGGCAAGGAATTTTAGGGTTTGAGTCCTGATGCAGCTGAGGGATGGCTAGAGAAGATAATTCGTATTCTGAATCAGATGGGTTGTAATGAGGAGCGCAAGTTGGGTTGCACAGTGTCACTATTATAAGGTAATGCATATCATTGGTGGGTGACCACAATTGTAGGAGTACCAGAGGCAGATGTGACTTGGGAGTTCTTCCAAAGAGCTTTCAAAAGAAAGTATCTTGGTACCCAATATTTGGATGCAAAGAAGCTCAAGTTTATGTCGCTGAAGCAGGGTGGCATGTATTTGCCGAATATGAGGTAAAGTTTGTTCGTTTGAGTCAGTATGCCCCGGAGTTGGTCCCTGATGATCAAAAGAGATGTAATAGGTTCCGTTATGGTTTGATGAAGGACATTAAGACATATCTGTTGGCCACGGATTACACAGATTTTGATGTGTTGGTTAATCGGGCCAAGGATATTGAGCAGTCTTTGGGTACATCGGCTCAGGCTGCGAGTGTGAGTTAGGGTAAGAAAGTGGATGACTCTAGCTATTATGGGAAGCAGGGTAAGAGGTTTTGGGACAAGAGACACAGGCCAGATCACAAGCATGGTGGCAGTGTTAGCTAGGGGCAGTCAGGGAGTTCGTGTTGCACCGGAGTGTGAGCCTTGTGGAAAATGCCACATGGGCATGTGCTAGGGGCGCAATGACACTGGCGTGATCGCAGGTACCTTTACCTTACAATCTTTGTCATTGTTTTCTTTGAATGATTAGGGTTTACTCATTCATATGTCTTAAGTGAGCATGAATCGTGGCTGAATATTCCTATTGAGATCTTAGATGTGGGCATGTTAGTTACTAGTTCCTTTGGGGAGACGGCTACTACTAGAATGTTGTATAGGTGTTGTCCTCTGGTTGTGCAAGGTCATGAATTTGCTGCAGATCTAATTGGTTAAGTGAGCACAAGGCGGTGGTGGACTGTGAATCCAAAAGGATTTCCTTGAAGTTAGCCGATGATTATGAAGTTGTGGTGGTTGGTGAGAATGTAAAGTTCATATCCAATGTTGTTTCGGATACTCGAGCGAAAAAGATGATATTTGACGGTTGCCAAGCTGATCTGGCTACAGTCATGAATTCGAAGGCCAAGGGTGATTGAGTGCAGGACATTCAGACTGTGTGTGAATTTCTAGAGGTATTTTTTGAAGAGTTATCGGGTTTGCCGCTTGAAAAAGAGGTGGAATTTGGTATACAAACGTATGAGGGATCAATTTCGGTGTCTATTGATCCTTATCAGATGACACCAAATGAGTTGAAAGGGTTAAAAATACAGCTTCAAGAGTTGTTGGACCATGGGTTCATTCAACCTAGTATTTCGCTTTGGAGTGCTCCAGTTCTTTTTTCGAAAAAAAGGATGGATCGATGCGTATGTGCATTGATTACCGGCAGTTGAATAAGTTGGCGGTGAAGGACAAGTACCTATTGCCACGGATTGATGACTCGTTCGATAAATTTTGTGGGGCAACAGTGTTTTTAAAGATTAATTTAAGGTCGGGGTATTACCAGTTGAAGGTTAAAGAAGTAGATGTGCATAAAATTGCATTTTATACGAGGTACAAGCATTACGAGTTTTTGGTAATGTCGTTTGGTTTGACGAATGCCCCGTCTGCTTTCATGGATATGATGAATAGGGTGTTTCATGAGTACCTTGATCAGTTTGTGGTGGTTTTTATGATATACTCGTGTACTCTCGTACCGAGGAGGAGCATGATCAGCATTTGCAGATTGTGTAGCAAGTGTTGAAGGATGATCAGTTGTATGCCAAGTTGAGCAAGTGCGAGTTTTGGCTCAAGGGGGTGATGTTTTTAGGTCATGTGGTTTTCGCAGAGGGTATTCGTGTTGATCCACATAAAATTGAGACTGTTCTCAATTAGAAGCAACCTAAATATGTCTTAGAGGTTCGTAGTTTTCTTGGGCTGGCTGGTTATTACTGTCGCTTTGTAGATGGGTTTTCGAGTATTGCAGCACCTTTGAAGAAATTGTTGCAAAAGAATGTTTCTTATGTGTGGACGGAGAAGCAGCGACAGAGTTTTGAGAAGTTGAAGGAGGTTTTGACACATGCTCTTGTGTTAATTCAACCTGAATTTGGGAAGGAGTTTATGGTTTATAGTTATGCGTCGTATATTGGCCTGGGTTGTATGCTGATGCAAGATGGAAAGGTTGTAGCCTATGCGTTGAGACAGCTGAAGATTCATGAGCGCAACTATCCAACTCATGATTTGGAGCTTACGGTTGTGATTTTTGCCTTGAAAATTTGGAGACACTACCTTTATGGTGAAAAGTGTGTGGTTTTTACAGACCATAAGAGTTTGAAATATTTGATGTCTCAAAAGGATTTGAACCTTAGGCAATGAAGATGGTTGAAGTTGCTTAAAGATTATGACTTAACGATCGAGTATCATCCTGGAAAAGCCAATGTAGTGGCGGATGCGCTGAGTCGTAAGGTTGCTATTGAGCTTAAGGCGATGTTTGCGAGGTTAAGCGTGACACGAGAAGGTGCTTTGTTAGCTGAGTTGCAAGTTAAGCCTACATTGTCACCGATAATTAAAGCTAAGCAACCGTTTGATGATTCTTTGGTTCCTCATGTTAATAGCGGATGGTAATCCGACGGATTTTCATTTTGATGATGATGATGATGGTGTTTTGTGTTTTAAAGGCCGAATAGTGGTGCCAGAGGATTCAGAGCTTAGGCACACTATTTTGGCGGAGGATCATTCTAGTCCTTTTACTATACATCCCGATAGTACCAAAATGTATCGTGATTTAAAGGTAGTGTACTATTGGGTTGGTTTGAAAAAGGATGTGGCAGAGTTTGTATCTAAGTGCATGGTGTGTTGGCGGGTTAAGGCTGAACATCAGTTTCTATCTGGATTGTTGCAACCATTGAGAATTTCAGAATGGAAATGGGAGAGAATCACCATGGATTTTGTATCAGGGTTGCCTTTGACACCGGCTAAAAAGGATTTCATTGGGTGATTGTAGATTGGTTTACGAAGTATGCACATTTTCTACCAGTGCATACGACGTACACCTTGGACAAGTTGGCGGATGTGTACATTTTCGAGATCGTGCGTTTGCACGGGGTACCAAAGTCCATTGTTTTGGATAGGGATCTGAGGTTCACAACGAGGTTTTGGGTGAGTCTGCATCGGGCTTTAGGTACGAGATTGAATTTCAGCACCACGTATCATCCTTAGTCGGATGGACAGTCTGAGCGGGTTATCCATGTTTTGGAGGATATGCTGAGGTGTTGTATTATTGAGTTTCAAGGAACCTGGGAAAAACATCTACCTTTGGTTGAGTTCGCGTACAATAATAGCTATCAAGCAAGTATTCAGATGGCACTGTATGAGGCATTGTATAGCCAGAGGTGTCGTACGCCCTTATGTTGGGCTGAGGTGGGGGAAAAGCATGTTTCCTTACCGAATGTGTTGAAAGACACATATTAAAAGTTAAAGCTTGTGTGTGATCGCTTGAAAGCGGCTGCGGATCGACAAAAATCTTACGCGGATTTGAAGCGTTGGGAATATGAATATGCAGTGGGCGATCTTGAAAGTGTTACCATGAAAGAAGGTGATGCAGTTCAGACGTAAGGGGAAGCTTAGTCCAAGGTTTATTGGACCATGTGAGATTGTAGAGCGTGTAGGTCTTGTGGCTTATTTGTTGAGGTTACCTCATGAGCTTGAGAAAATACATGATGTGTTCTATGTATCTATGTTGCGGAGGTATCGGTCGGATCCCTCACATGTTATGTCGGTAAGAATATTGAGTTGAGACCAGATTTATCCTATGATGAGGAGCCAGTGGAAATCCGTTATTCCAGCAGTAAGGTTCTTCGTGGCAAGACGATGGAACTTGTTAAAGTCTTGTGGCGGCATCGAGGTGTCGAGGAAGCCACTTGGGAAAGCAAGGCGGATATGATGGAGCAATTTTCGCATCTTTTTCCTCCAGGGAAATTTTGAGGACAAAATTTCTTAAGAGGGGGAGAGTTGTAATGCCCCGGTTTTGGGCTTGGATGGTTTAAAGGTTGGTTCGAAGGTCCGGTGGACCGGTATTAGAGGTTCAAGTTAGTTTCGGGATTAAATTGGATTAAATATTTTTAAAGGTGATAAAAATATGGAAAAATGTTGTAAAATCATTATTTAATAAAATAATGATTGTGGTAAAATCAATTTTGGAAAATGAGATTTTGAAATTGGGTATTTTGGACTAGCGACCAAAATGCAAACTGTTTTTAGTGACTGTCTTGAAAAGGATCAAAACTTTGAATCTTTAAGGAGCTAAGTATCCTAGATATTTTTAACATATTTCTCCCTTCAATTAACATATTTTAAATGGGTTTTAAAAGGCTTTAAAACTGGAGAGAATTAATAAAACATATTTTAGACTTTTAACAAAATTCACGTAACAAATTTTGCAACTTCTTTCTCTCAATTTCTCTCCAGCCAAACACCTTTCCAACTTCAATTTCTTCAGGTAAAAACCAAAGGTTTTGATTTCTATTTGTTTTCCTAATGCTTCTTCATCAAATAGTTATTGTTATTCTCTTGATTTTCATGTTTTACTAAGCAATTAAGGGGAGAAATCAACATTGGAGGTAAGGATTCGTTGTTCTCCTCTAATGAAAGGTTCTTTACTAAAATTCCCAAGTTCTTGATCCTTTGCAATTGTTTTCTAATGTGTTTTGATAGTTTAATCAAGGAAAATTGATTTAATTGTGTTTTGATTGATGAAATTGGTATATTTTCAAAGTGGATATGTTTTGTTGGGTTTTAGATCAGAATATATCATGATTTTGATGATATTGGATGTTAAAAGTTCGGATTTAACATTGTAATCCCGGAACTAGTTGAATCTCCAATATTTAAGGTTGTTATTTAAGGGTTTTTGTGATGATTTTGGTTTTAATAATTGGTGGAAGTAAAAGGATGTTGGGAAAAGGGTTTTAGATATTAATTGATGAAATTTGATGGTTTGAATCATTACATTATGGTTGGGTTAAGTTTTGGAAGGGTTTGATGATGTTTTTGATATGTTTAGGAGGGTTATTGAGTGGGCAACTTGAGAGTTGCGGGAGATTGTTGTTAGGTAATGGTTTGAATGCATATTAATGCATTTCCCTCTGGTTTTATGTTGTTAAAATAGGGGATAATCAGGGCGACGAAGTTTGACATTGATTGTTGCTTGCTGGAGCTTGATTTGCGTTGGCGAGCAAGGCGAAGTATATCGGTGAGTGGAAACTGGTTTTAATATCCTTAAAAGGTTTGATAAAGGTTTTTGGGAGTTTATGGTAAGCATGAAACACTTACCTAAGCTCGGAAGTAAGTCTCCCTTATTTCGCTCTTGAATATCGGTTTAGATATGAGCATGTTGAGCTCGTGTTTTGGTATTAAACATGGTTTAATTTACTATTGTAAATGCATGGTTATGTACACATATGCAATGGATTTTGTGCATATAAATGCTAGTGAGCATTGGTTTCCATCTTGGTAGGGAATGGGGTATTGCTTTGGGCAATGTAGATTGCATATGTGGTGGTTTTGGTTTGATGCAATGAAAATAGTAGGAAAATGGTTTTTGGAAATGGTATATTGGCTATGTGACAAGGTAAGAAACAATCGGATATAGTTGGCATGCCATAGGATTAAAGTGCACTATAAAATATTAACAAAATTGATCGGGGCCATGGGTCCTTGAGGTATGGCAATTTAACAAGGTCACTCGGACTGTTGGGAACCTCATTGGCCATGAGGTTGAACTAGGCAACCCAATTTGATGGTGATCTTGTGGATTAACTAGGCAAGGGTGGTAAATCTTGCGGTTTAACTAGGCGAGGGTGTCAAATATTGTGTCTTAACTAGGCAAGGTTTGGGAATATCATACGGTTTAACCAGGCGTGGTATGAGAGATTCGTGTATCTGATATGTTAGATAGAGAGTAGTCTATCTGGGTCACTACTAATGCCAATATATGTGAAAGTTCATGTGTTGAACCTATTTTTGTAATGGTATGGGATTTAAGCATGGTTTATTTAATAATGCTTTGGGATTTAAGCATAGTTTATGATTTAATGCTTTGGGATCTAAGCATGGAATAAGCATATAATGTTGCATAAGGGTGTTTATGCATGTCTCGGTTGAAGACAAGAAAAGTGCTTTGGTTGTAAGCATGTTTTGGAAACAAGTGTTTTGGTTTCAAATGTTTTTAAATTCATCATTGTTTTATGAACATCCTCACTAAGCATGTGTGCTTACGCTATCTTTTTCTTAATGATGCAGAACATTAAAGTTTGGGGCTTCAAGGGCAAGGCTAAAGTGATCCTAAGACAAAGACTACTTTAAGTATGAACTCGGTTTATGATTCCGGTTAATAAGGCAATGTGTTCGCCATATTTTGGGGATTTGTAATTTTGTTTTCCTTTAGTTTTTAAGCACGAGAAGTGTTGGATTTCATGTTGGTTTGTTGTTAGACTTGTGTGAATCATTACCTATCTTGATGTAGGATGTGTGCTTAGGAATGCATCTATTTATTTTGGTGTGGTTGCCGTGTTTTGATG
Source organism: Hibiscus mutabilis (assembly GCA_019671005.1). Taxonomy (NCBI): domain Eukaryota; kingdom Viridiplantae; phylum Streptophyta; class Magnoliopsida; order Malvales; family Malvaceae; genus Hibiscus; species Hibiscus mutabilis. The sequence continues at coordinate 31,796,200 of CM033738.1, forward strand.
ATTCAAGAAAATTTGTTATGGTATTATAAATGTGCAAGCATGTTGAGTAAGCCTTAATTGCACCAAATAGAAGTTTTGGGATGTTTGGTAGAATGAAATTAGGAAGTATGCATATAGATCAACAAGATTGTATGATTGCCATTTTTGCTTGATGTTTCTGTGATACTTGGGTGGATATTGTATCTTAGTAGTGTTGTATAAGGGTTGGAAGCATGTTTGAGTGGTTTGGCTTCAATTAAAATGTGTTTAGACAACAATTTGGGATGTTACAGGTCCACGCGTATCGAAACAGGTGTCCCTATACCGGTACAGCTAGGCCATATCAGGCATAGCATTTCGATACGCAGGAGGGTGTTTCGATACGGAAAGCTTTTCTAGGCATAGCGTTTCGGTACTCAAGCAAGTGTTCTGATATGGTCTTAAGCATTTTGGCATTGCGTTTCGATACACGAGCAAGCATTTCGGTACGAGTTTTAGCTATTGGAATCTGAGTTTTTGAAATCATAAGGGCATACCAAAACACCTGTACGTATAACGGTACGGCTACCTTTAAATCAGTTATTTTGGAATCTTGAAGGTTTCTGTTTCTTTCATTTTGGTCCTTGAGTTATGTGAATGCAATTGTAAGAGTTTGAATAATCGTAAGGACTTGGAATTTGTCACATGAGCATGTAAATAGACTAATTGAAGATTGGTAACCTTAATTACAGTTTTGTTCCTTAAAATTATTAGTTTTGCAATTTAGTCCCTAAAACGTATGTTTTGCAATTAGAGGCCTTTCCGTGATCCGTTTACTCTAAAAATTCAACCGCTACAGGTATGCACATATAGGATTAATAATATGCATCTAGATAAGATAAAAAGAAAAAATGGATCAGTTTTTCGTAATTTTTCTTCGATTTGCTTAGGCAAACCTAATGTAGTTCTCTCGGTTCGGTTGGGCGTTTAGGCGGGGTCGAGGGGATTACAAAAAAGTTCTTTACTGAAATTTCCAAGTTATTGGTCCTTTACATGTTGTTTCTAATGTGATTTTATAGTTATAATGGAATTAAGTGGTTTAATTGTGGAAATTGATGAGATTTTGAATTGCATCTGATTTGTTGTGTTCTTGATTTAATTGGAACATGATTTTTATGTTTTATGATGTTAATAATTGGGTTTTGCCAATGGAATCCCAAAACTATATGAATCTCTAATTTTCTAGGTTGTTAGTTATGAGTTTTTGAGGGGTTATGGGTGTTTAATATTTGCTGAAGGTATAATGATGATGTTAATGTATTTTTAGATGGTAATTGATGTTAATTGATAGCTGAGATCCATAGGTTGTGGTTGGGTAGAGTTTGTGAGTTGTTTGGTAATGTTTTCAGCTAGCATGGACGGGTAATTGTTGAGAAATTCATGAGGATTATTGCAATTTGATGTTGTTGGGTTGTGAATGCATTTTGATGCGTTAAAACCTCTGTTTTGTAATGGTTAAAACAGGGGAGGTTGGCCCTCAAGCTTGAACGGACGTTTCGAAAGCTTTAGAGGTGTTGCCTTATAATGGCAAGCGATGCTTTGTGTTGTCGGTGAGTGAGAACATGATTTACAGCTTTTCAAAGGTTTGAAAGTTGTGTTTGGGAGTTTAGATCGAGCTTGAAACATTAGTCTAAGCTCGAAATTAAGTAAAGGATGAATTCTCTCTTGAACTCGATTTGGCAGATAGACTTTATGCACTTGTTTTAATAGATTGATTACTCACTGTTTATGCATGATTTGAGCATGGTTTAATGCTGGAAACTGATTATGAAATGATGTTGATTCATTTGGAAGTAATGCATGATTTGATAATGTTTTTGAACATTGGTAATGCTTAGTTGAGAGCATTGAGAAAATGGTTTTGATTGATGCATATGAAAACAGTGAGTTAATGTTAATGAAATGGATTATATTGACAAGTGATGGTCTGGAAATGTTATAGAAATGTTATCGGATATAATTGGCCAGCCATAGGATTTAAAGTGCACTATAATAAGTCACCGGTGGTTTGTAGAGGTGGTATTCAATAGCATTTACTCTGGGAAAATCTGTAGAGGTGATGTATTGAATGCATTTACTCCGACCATGTGAACCCCAATATTGTTGAGGTAATGGTTTAATGGCTTTTAATCTAGTTATGATCGTAGGGTGTGAATTAGAGGCGTTTACTCCAAATTGGAGGATGAACCGTGGTAGTGTAGAGGTAATGCATGTGTTGCATTTACTCCATGCCATTGGGCTGTTAAGTGATTGGGATATCACTTGGGAAATTTGTGTATCTAATGTGGTTTGATGAAAGAAATGAGTTAGAGAAAGGATCACTTGTAAACCAATATAATGAATTGATGTATCATGTTGATGGATTGTTGTATAATGTGATTTATACATGTGAATACTCTTTAAGCTTTGTATATGGGATCTTATGCATGTGAAGGCTTAAATTGAGGGTTGCATATAGGATTATGCTGTAGAATCTATGATACATGTTGTATATGGTCTAATATGCTATTTTGGAAATATTAAGTGCATGGTTTGATAAGGCATGATGTCGATATGATGTTTCAAAAGGGTTTTGGAATGTGGTTTACAAAAAAGATTATAAAACGGTTTCAAATACATTGATGGTGTTTTGTTTTAGAGCACTCCTCACTAAGCTTAATGTGCATATGCTCTCTTTTTCCATCAATGCAGAGAGTAGAGGTTGGAGGCAGCGAGCAAGCTAAGGGACATCCAAGGACTTGTTTTTTCGAAAGTATGATTACAAAATAGACTTGTAGTAATAAAGGCAATGCGGTCATTTGTTGTTTGGGAGGGTTGTTTGCTAGACTCCCTGCTTGTACAAGTTTTATATGTTAACTTGGACTTGTAAGAGGTTTAATGTGTTTGAGATGTGGATGGTTTTATGTTTTGAATGTTGTCTAGGGTGTAACACCTTATTCTCGTATTCGATTATCGAATATGAGTCAGAGATGTCATAGAACAATAACATGATTTTTATTCAAAAATTCCATAAATTTAAAACCTTTGAAAATTTTTATATCGACTAATACACAAAATTGGATCTCCTTTACTTTTAAAAAATAAATTTGACTGTTCAAAAAATATCGGACATTGAACTAAAATAGACAAATTAATCCCATTTATACATGCCACTAAAATAAATTTAAAAACCTCAAGTAGGATGTCATTACTGTGGCAACTTGGTGAATATTTCTGAACTTGATGCAACTCTTTGCATCGTCCAATGATTCAAACCACCTACGTGTTCACAATCAACACACGCTAAGTACGAACTTAGTGAGGCAATAAACGAAGTTAATAACAATAATTTAAAATTATTCGACTTCATGACGACATTTATATAACATGATATATGCCAATGCATCAATTTTCACATTGCATTAGTAATGATTTACTATATGCCAATGTCATAAGAGTTTCATGCTTGTGCATTTGTCAAAATATGTCATATATGTATAAATGCATAATGATCACTAGATATGTATTACCATCATGTTAATCATATATCAACATAATATAAACCAGATATAAATTTCTTATCAATATACTTGCCATTTATTCCAAAAGCTCATAAGCTTATTCACCTGTTTAACTTTTATTAACCAATAAACCATAGCCCAAATATAAGCCTATGAGGACCCTGGGTACACGAGTCAAATATGTATCGAAGTGCTAATACACATAAGGTTGTGCCCACCATATGCACTAAGTGTCATTTATATACACTATAGTGCTAAACCGAGTATGCAGCGTGTTGTTGGACTCTATGGCATGCCAACTATACCATGTCCCTCAATGACATACTTGGGCATATATTCCATATTTATTTCATCCTTGGCAATGTATATCAACATAATTTAACATTGGGTAGTTCATACCCGAAATAACATTCATAATATAACATCATATATAACTAGTGATCCATGCATTTATAATCAACTTTTGACATATTTAAAATATGTCAATCATATGCTCCATGACAATAATATAATGACAATAAAATTTGGGTAGACTCATCGCAAGCCATCCCAATGATGTATAAAACATCAATGTGTCATGATATGAATGCAATTGCACTCACCTTGACACTTCTTATCCCAAACTAAATTGAATAACTTAAGAGAACTTCAAGCTTGGTCATTGCTATATCTACTGAATTTCTGATTTCTCGGGTTTACTTGAATGCTTCACATTCATCCCTTACATGCACAAATTAATAACACCAATAAGGTACTCATTTTATAATCTGTCAGTTTGCGCTGCCTTGGAAGAAATATTTATATAAAATAATCTACAACTCATAATTCGATTATGTTTGTTTTGAAAAAAACTAGATTCGATAAGTTGTTCAATCATATAAACTAATAGCCCAAATTCAACTTGTACTATTTATGACGAATTTTTAAAGTTGAATTATAGTACTGAATTTTAGAGCAGACTAGTATTCTGTTTTCTGACCTTTCATCACTTAAAATTCATATCTTTTGATATAAAAATCAAAACCAGTCACCATTTGTTTTAAACGAAACTAGACTGAACTAAGAATACAATGGTATAAGGATCAATTTCTAATTATTTTTGTAGAATTTATGGTGAATTTCCAAACTCACAGTCTCATACTAAATTTTCTGGGCATTGGTACGTGATTTGCTTACTGGAATCCTGAGTTTTGGATAAAAAAGGGGCATCGGTACAAAGTTAAGGACATATCGATACAGATGGGTCAACACACCATATCGATACGGGGGTTCGTGTATCAGTACATAGAGCTGTTATGATCATTAAGATGTATCGGTACGGGCTTACCCGTATCGGTATGCCCTGTTGTTTTTGGTGCATATCAGTTTGCTGAAGTTTGGAAAACTTGTAGTTTGGTCCTTAAATGTTAAGTAAGCAATTAAATGTTTTTGGATGATTGCTTTAAGCTGGATTTTATCACGTGAGCATGGAATTGGACTATTGATGTAATATCCCATTATTGTATTAGTGACCAAAACGTAAAGAATCAAAAGTTAGTGGTTTTAGTTCAGTGACTAAAACTTTAAAGTTTGGTGACAAAAGTAAAAAGTTGAGAAAAGTTCAAGGACCAACATGGTAATTTTCTCAATAATTATTTTTATTCCATAAATAAATAGATCATCTAAGGGTGTGGATCAAATATAAAAACTATGGTTTGATCTGATGTTTCTATTATTGGGAAAATTACGGTTAAATTTTAAGTGTAATTCGGGTAATCGTTTGAGCTCGAAATTTTATGAAAATTTGAAGGGAGTCTTAGGAAGACCCGAGGAGCATAGCATTGAAGTTTTGAATCTTTTTTAATCAGTTTAGATTCTATTCTATTCAGTATTTTGTATAGGTGATGGAATGGCATTTTGGAGGATATAAAGATTCATTAATGGTAAAATGGTCATTTACCCATACTTTTTAATTATAATTGATTTGATGATAAGTTTGAGTATAGGTGTTGATTCATAATTGGTCATAATCAAAGGGTGAAATGGTCATTTTATTATAAAGAAAGATTTTGTTTTAAATTACAGATTTAATTGCCATTTGGCATTAATCAAAGAAAGAAAAAAATTGGGAACTTTGTTCATCTTTTCTTTCAAATGGCTAAACCTTAAGGGGACTAGATAACAAGCAAGTTCGAGATAAAACGAGTGAAGAAAGAAGATAAACAGTGAAACCGAACTTAGTGAGGCTAGTATAAATTATACTTTTGAAAGTGTCAAGGTGAGTGCAATGCATGTATATCATGATCTTTATGTCATTTATCATATATTTGACATATTAGAAATATGTCAAAGGTGGAAACACATGCATGGATCACTAATTATTCTTGGAATGTTATTTTGGATATGAAGTATTCAATATGTATATATGTTGCCAATATTATGATTGATATAAAGCCCAATGTATGAGATATGAAATTAAAAGTATAGTTGGATATCCATAGAGTCATAAACAGCTGTATAAATATTCTTAGCACTACGGTGCAATTTTATTAATACTCTTTGAGGGTATACTCACGCAAGGTTTGAGTATACGGAAGCACTTAGGGTGCGAAGCACTACGGTGCAATTTTATTAATACTCAACGAGGGTATACTCATGAAAGGTTTGAGTATACGGAAGCACTTAGGGTGCTAAGCACTATGGTGCAAATAATACACTATACTCAAGTAAGTATAGGGGGATGACTCGTCTACATAGATTTCCTTAAATCGATACTTGGGCTAAATGAATTGAAAATATGATGAAAACTTGAAAGCTCGATGATAAGTATGGCAATGGTATTGGTAAGAATCAAAGTTATTACCATGTAATATGTTGTTATTATACATATCATGTCATATATGCTAGCAAGCATAAAATGGAAGTGATCATATGCATTGTTATTTTATTATATTGATATCATGTTAAGTCGTATTTGAGTTAAATGTTGTTGCCTCACTAAGTATATGTTTAGCGTATGATGAATTTCATGCGTAGGTTTTAAAGGAGCTACAAAGGAAGAGTAGCCGAGCATCACTTGCTTATTTTGGGAGGTATATCTCCATACTCATAGTAATGTAATGACACCCATCCTTCCTTTTGGAAATGTACTAAATGGCATGTATAATTAGTGGGGTTTGTAATAACTTACTACCAAATATGGTTGATTTATAGTTGTTATAATGTGGATAATGAACCTAGTAAGTCCTATTATGTCTATAAATGATAATCGACTAAGTTTTAGTGAGTATGGGTCCTAAGATGGAAAGATTAAAAATTTGTCCAGAAATGTATGTAAAAGCAGTGTGTTTGAAAAATAAGCATAAATTCCACAATTCGAATTAGACAGTGAATATTATATATGAACTGGAAATTTTGCCTAGTTTCTTACAAAATTTACGGTGACTAATTTTGAGTTATATGTAAAAAGTTATGAATTTTTATTGGATGGAAGGTTAGAAAATAAGGCAGCAGAATTTTAGTATTTTTAGGGTTGTGACGTGAATTCAAAGATTTATTTAAATTTTTGTGTAATGAGATTAGGTTAATAATTTATATGGCTAGAAAGTTTAATGAATCTAGTTTGATTAGAAAAATTCGGAATGAACTTCCGATATCTATAAAAAAAATTATAAATTTTTAAGTAAGGTAGTGCAGGCTGCCAGTTTTTCTAAGTTAAAGAAATTTTAAGGTTTAAAATTGGTTAGTAACATCGTTGACTCGTATTTGGTGATAAATAAGGGAAAGGGATGCTACAATTGAAGGTTTGGTAAACTTGTTTTTAATTGAGACCCTATAATTTGTGGAAATTACAATTTTGCCCCTAATATGAATAATTGAGCATTTGAACTCATTTCGAAATTTGTTTGCAATGTGATGTTTCCGCTGATGCATGTTCACCATAGAAAATAATATCGACGCATTTAGACAAGATAAAAAGGGAAAATAGACCGATTTAGGTTATTAGTTCAGGTTTGCTTCGACAAACCTAATGTGATCCTTTTGGTTCAATTTTGGCTAGGACGGGCTAAAAGGGTTACAATTGATATATTGTTATTTTTTGATGTTAATTGATGATGTTATGATGTTAAAATAGTTAGGCTATGGTTGGGCTTTGTTTGGATTGTGTTTGGTGATGATTTTGGTTGTTTTAAGGAAACGTTTGATGGTGTTTAGTGAGGCGAAGTTGAGAAGATGTTTTGTTGTGTTTAGAGATGCATGAAAATGCATTAATCCTCTGTTTTTGTGTGGGTAAAATATGGGAGAGGGATCCTTTAGTAATTGGAGAGGTTGTGGAGGCTTCGAAAGCTTGATTTCATATCGGCAAGTGGAGCATTGGGTTTGTTGGTGAGTAGAAACATGGTTTATTGCTTTTAAAAGGTTTAAAGATGATTTTTGGGAGTTTAGATTAAGTTTGAAACACTTGTCTAAGCTTAGAAGTAAGTATTAGAATATCTCGCTCTCGTTTTGGTTTTGCAAAATACAATATCATGCTCATGTTTATGATTTGGATTTCCTACTGTTATATGCATGTTTTAGAAATGAAAGAAGTTACAAATGATTATATGTGATGATTATTGAGTATGACAAATGATTTATGAAAAGAGTTTTGAGAATACTAGAATACATGGTTTATTATATTGGAAATTGGTTTGGTTTGATGCATACGTAAAATAGTGAGCTAATGTGGTTTTATGAAATATATTGGCAAGCGGCAATGATTAAATGTTATTGGATATAGTTGGTTAGCCATAGGGTTTAAAGTGCACTATAATAAGTCACCTTATGTGTGTCGAGGGGTCAAGAGTGTTCTATGCTCCACCATGAGAACCACAACAGTCGAGGGGGTTAAGAGTGTTCCAATTCTCCCGCTGGTGGATTTATACATCATAATCGATGAGGGGTAGTAGTACCATCCTCCTGTTCGAGGATGTATGTAAAGTGGTCGAAGGAACCACTTGAGAAATCCGTGTATCCGATGTGTTTTTATAAATAGAATGAGTTAGTTTTGGGTCACTTGAATGCCAATATATGACTTAATGTATCATGAGAAATGGATTATATTTTGTATAATATGGTTTATACATGTGGTGCTCTTTAAGCTTGCTATTTTGAGGTTTTAGCATGAGAAAGCTTAAATTGAAATTTATTCTAGAAATCCATGATACATGTGTTACAAATGTTTAAATGTGCATGTTTTGGAAAGACAATAGAAGCATGAGATGATTTGGCATGAGATTTAATACATGTTTGAAAGCAAATGGTTTTAAATGCATTTATGAGTATTTTTGAGATTCTCTCACTAAGCTTTATATGCTTATGCTCTCCTTTCTCATCAATGTAGAAAAGTAAGCATTTCGGACAGCGAGCAAGCAAGAAGCATTCCAAGGATTGAGCAATTTCAAATATGACTTTATAAATACTTTGTAGTAATAAGAGGCAATGTGAGCAAGTTGTAATTGGGAGGGTTTTTTTGGTTACTCCCTGGTTTGGACAAGATTCCTTTGGTGTTATAGACTTGTATTAGGTTTTAAGTCTTGCTTTAAGGGGTTGGGATATGATTTGCATGCTTGGGTAGAGATCATGCCTATAGGATCTTTGTTTGGCTTTGCTATGATGTGAATGATCCTCTACCATGCCTATTTGATTGTGGTAATGTCACTAGACTTGTTATATAATGTTTGTGTAATGTTTGAGGCATGTTAGATTGAGCCAAAATGTCATATGTTCGACCAAGCGGTCATTAAAGGCCACTCCATACCGGTACGTGTTCTCAATGATCGGTACGTGAGGTCTGTCTCGACTCAAATTTATGCAAAATTGCACAGGCATATCGGTACGCATGGCAAAAAATTACAACTGGTATCGGAACATGGGCAATCGTATTAGTACGCCCTTTCACTATTAGAATCCCTTATTTTTTATATCGAACAACTGTTTCGGTTCGCCTAAAGACTGTACTGATACCCTTCATAAATTATACACGTATCAATACGGGAAAGCAGCATATCGGTACGCAGTTCGTTAATTTTGGTATTATGCTTTCTGAAGTTTAAATCTTTACAATTTAGTCACTATTTCTTGATCATGCAACTGAATGAGTTTAGATGATTATTTTAAGTTAAAATTTAACTAGAATGCATAAAATAAGATTAATTAAGGTTTGGTAACTATGGACTTTAGTAAGTCCTTTTAATTTGACAAAATTACAATTTGGTCCTTAGAGTGCGTTATTAACCAATTACATGTCAATTCGATGCCCAATTGGACTATAAATTTCATCGATGTTAGCATGATCACCTTAGGACTTAATTATGCATTTAGACAAGATAAAAAGAAAAAATGGACCGTTCTCTAAGTAAATTGTTCAGGTTTGTCCTGTCAAACCCAATGTAGCTCTCTCACTTCGGTCTGGCATCTAGGCCGAGTCAAGGGGGTTACATTTGGTAGTATCAGAGCCAGGTTATGATTGTTGGGAGGTGGGTTATGGTTGTTTGATGTATTGTAGTTGTATGAATCTGTTGAATAGCATGTGCGGTGTATGATTTCATGTTTCTATGTTTGAAATATGCTATGTTGGGGTAAAAACTTGGGGACACATTGCCTTATTACTACTAGTGCAAAATGATTTTTGTTTTGAAACATGAGCATCTTGGATTCTTGCTTCAAGCTGACCTAATTGTTTTGATTTGTTGCATTATCGTACTTTAGACTCATATTTTCGAGAAATGGGACCGAGACGAGAGACAAGAGCTTATATAGGTAGTGTTGTGGATTGGAATAACAATGAGTTGCCTCTTTCTCCACCGATTCCTCATGTTGGTGTTGGGGTTGAGGGTGTTGTGCCTCAGGCACTGCAAGGACCAGTTTTTGGGATACGACGCCATTGATCTAGGCGATGACTAAAGAGTTTCAAGCAACTATGGTTGGAGTGTAAGTACCGACACCGGCACCTACAATAGTTATTAATACGAGACTTCTATTAGAGCATTTGCATAGTTTGGAAGGTATAAATTTTAGAGGTTTAGTTTTAGAGGCAGCTGAGGAATGATTTGCAGGTACCGAGATAATTCTTGGATAGATAAAATGTACGGATGTTCGTAAGTTGGGTTGCATAATATCTTTGCTTTAGGGAGATGCCTAAAGCTGGTGGACGACTTCTATCCTGGGTATGGCATCTGCAGATATGACGTGGGGGTTCTTTTATGCTATTTTCTAGAAGAAATATATGGGTTTCCGATACCAAGATGAAAAAAATAAGAGTTTATGGCGTTAGTCCAGGGTAGTATGACCGTGTCAGAATACGAGGTTTAGTTTGTTCAGTTGAGCTAGTATGCACCTGAACTAGTTCCCAATGATCGTCAACAATGTGATCATTTTTTATATGGGCAAATTAAAGAAGTAAAAAATTATATGCTGGTTACAGATTACATCGAGTTTGATGTTTTGGTTTCTCGAGCTAAGGATATAGAGCAGAATCTAAGATTATCTTCACATTCGGGGAGTTCTTCTACCGAGAAGAGGATTACCGAGATCGATGCAGATAGAGACTGGTATAAGAAGCATCAGGATATGAGTTATCTCCCTGAGTAGAGACGTAGTAGAAGTGGTGTTGGGCATACACAGGACAGTTAGAACACTTATGTTCAAGCACCTGAGTGTGGGCAGTGTGGTAGGCGACATTAAGAGGAGTGTTGGGGTACTCTTGGTACATGCTAGAACTGTGATTCGTAAGATCACATTAGGCGTGATTGTCCACACTTGGCTAGGGAAGGACATGCTCATGTACCTGCTGTTGTACCATAGAGAGGCCGTGGGTGTAGTCAATGTAATTTTTAGCATAAGGAGGAATTTCAGAGGACTGTTGCTCATATCGTGGTTGTTCAACCTAAGGGTGGTGGACCTGTGAGGATCTACATGCATCTCGTGGGAAGGAATGACACACATGTGATTGTAGGTACATTTACTTTGTAGTCCATGTCATTACTTTCTTTGATAGATTATGGTTCTACACATTCATACATCTTGCTCTAGCACTCATGTTTGCTTGATATACCTGTAGAAGTGTTAGATGTGAATATGCGAGTAACTAGTTCTTTTGGGGAGACAATAGTCATTATGAAGTTGTCTAAGAGATGTCCTTTGACGGTACAAGGTCACATGATTACCGTTGATTTAATGGAGTTGTTGTTTCATGGTTTTGATGTAATCTTGGGGATGGATTGGTTGTCCGAGCATAGGGTTGTGGTCGATTTTGAGGCCAAGCGAGTTTAGTTGAAACTTGTTGAGTATTATGAAGTGGTGGTTATGGGCGAGAATGTTAAATTCTTGTCTAATGTAGTCTTGGTGCGAAAGTTGTTAGAGTTTGGGGGTCAAGCATATATGGCTTATACTATGAACCCAAATATGAAGGAGGTACGTGCCCAGGATATCTGTACCGTTTGTGATTTTTTTGGGGTGTTTTCGGAGGTGCTTGGATTACCACCAGATAGGGAGGTAGAGTTTTGTATTAGGGCGTATGCGAATATGGCTTTGGTGTCGATTGCACCGTATCGCATGGCACTAAAAGAGTTGAAGATGTAGCTTTAGGAGTTGCTGGATCGTGGTTTCATCAGACCTAGTATGTCACCGTGGGGAGCATCAGTGTTTTTTGTGAAAAAGAATAATGACACAATGAGAATATACATTGATTATCGGTAACTGAACAAGTTGAAGATTAAGAATAAGTATCCTTTATCGAGGATTGATGATTTGTTCGATTAGTTTTGAGGTGCTACGGTGTTTTCCAAGATTGATCTGAGATATGGGCATTATCAGTTGAAGGTGAAGGATAAAGACGTTTCGAAGACAGTTTTTCGCACGCGTTACAGGCATTATGAGTTCTTAGTTATGTCATTTGGGTTTCCTAATACACCCGCAGATTTTATAGACATGATGAACCGGGTATTCCATGAATTCTTGGATCAATTTGTGGTAGTGTTCATTGATGACATTCTCGTGTACTCTCATACCGAGGAAGATCACGATCGACACCTACGGATTGTGTTGAAAGCTTTGTTGGAGAATAAGCTTTATGTTAAGTTGAGTAAGTGTGAGTTTTGGATTAAAGAAGTAGTCTATCTTGGTTATGTTGTTTCAGCGGCAGGTATCCATATGGATCCGTAGAAGATTGAGGCGGTTGTGAATTGTAAGCAACCTAAGTCGATGATAGAGGTTCGTAGTTTCTTGGGGTTGGTAGGTTATTATAGTTGTTTCGTGGATGGTTTTTCGAAGGTTGCTGCACTTTTGACAAAGTTGTTACAAAAGGATGTAAGTTTTGGGTGGATGGAGAGTAGACAAAAAGCTTTTGATAAGTTGAAGGAAGCTTTAACGCAAGCTCCAATCTTGACTCAACCTGAGCCGGGAAAAGAGTTTTTAGTTTATAGTGATGCATCCTATATTGGTTTGGGGTGTGTGTTGATGCAAGGGGTAAAGTTACGGCTTATGCATCTAGGCAATTGAAGATGTACGAGCGCAATTATCCTACGTACGATATAGAGCTGCCCACGGCGGTGTTTGCGTTGAAGATCTGGAGGCATTATCTATATGGTGAGAAGTGTACTATGTACGCAGATCTTGAAATATCTGATGTCACAAAAGGAGTTGAATCTTAGGCAGCAGAGATGGTTGGAGTTGCTCAAGGATTATGATCTGACGATTGAGTATCATTCAGGTAAGGCTAATGTTGTAGCTGACTCCTTGAGTAGGAAGGTTTTGATGGAGTTTAGGGTAATGTATGCCCGATTGAGTTTGACGCGAGAAGGTGGTTTGTTGGCTGAGTTGCAAGTGAAGCCATCGTTGTTGCAGTTGATCAAGGAGAAACAAATGTATGATGATTCGTTGGTACCGCATGTTAAGGATATTATGAATGGTAATCAGACGGATTTTTGTTTCAATGATGAGGGTGTTTTGTGCTTCAAGCATCGGGTAGTTGTGCTGAAAGATGAGGAGTTGAGGCGCACTATCATGACTGAAGCTCATTCGAGTCCTTTTGCCATGCATTCGGGAAGTAAAAAGATGTAATACCACAAAATTTACTAAGTTGATTAAGGATCATTTAGTACTAAGTAATAGCTTAAAAGTTATCTTAGTGACTAAAAAGACAAAAATGCAAAAGTTAGGATTTCTTCGATTATGGGTTATGGAATCAGATGTTTAAAAAAATACAAGTCAAGAAATCAACTAAATAATTTAGTAACAAAATCAGAAAAAAAAAACTATTTTTTAAACGATGAAAAATTATAGAAACAACTTATCTTCGAAGTACGCTATATTCCTTTGATTGTACATCCAGGTGGAAACCAGATGTATCAAGATTTAAAGAATCAATCTTGATGGCCAAGCATGAAAAAAAAGTTATAACTGAGTTTGTTTCTAAATATCTAACATGTCAGCAAGTAAAAGCAGAACTTCAGGTACCTTCTGAATTGTCGTGACTGATTTTAATTTCTCAGTGGAAATGAGAACAAGTGATGATGGATTTTGTATTAGAACTATCTTTGACATCGAATAAGAAGGATTTAATCTGGGTGATTGTTGATAGATTGACTAAGTTAGCACACTTTATCCATGTTCGAACAGATTACCCTAGGGATAAGTATGATGATTTGTATATTAAGGAGATAAGTCAATTTAGCTTGTTAAAGATCTTTGGCGAAATCATAAAATTGAGAAAACGACTTGGAAAAAAAGGGAGATGTGAGAAAGAAATTTCCTCACCTTTTTGAACCAAGTACGTGTTAAAAATTCGAGGACGAATTTTCTTAAAGGGAGAGAATTGTAATACCCCAAATTTTACTAAGTTGATTAAGGATCATTTAGTACTAAGATAATAGCTTAAAAGTTATCTTAGTGGCTAAAATGACAAAAAATGCAAAAGTTAAGATTTCTTCGATTATGGGTTATAGAAAAGGAATTTCTAAGATTTAAAAGCATCAGATGTTTAAAAAAATTACAAGTCAGGAAATCAGCTAAATAATTTAGTAACATCTTCAATGTGTATTTAATCATCGAATATACGCTGAGGGTGTTACAAAAGAAGTATCAAGATTTTAAGAAGGAATAATTTTTGGTTGGCTTGAAGAAGGATGTAGCAGATTTTGTTGCTCGATGTATGGTATGTCAGCGTGTTAAGGCGGAGCACCAGTTTCCTTCTAGGTTATTGCAACTGTTGGGGATTCTAGAATGGAAGTGGGAGAGAATTACCATGGATTTTATAACCGAATTGCCTTTGACGCCATCAACGAAGAATTCTGTGTGGGTGATTATGGATAGGTTTACTAAGTGTGCACATTTTCTGGTTGTGCATACGACATATACTTTGGATAAGTTAGCGGAGTTGTATATCGCTGAGATTGTGAGGTTGCATGGGGTGCCTAAGCTATAGTGTCAGATAGGGATTCGCACTTTACAGTAAGGTTTTGTGGGTGTTTGCATAAGGCTTTGGGTACGCGGTTGAATTTTAGCACTTCGTATCATCCTCAAACGGATGGTCAGTCTGAACGTGTTATCCAATTGTTGGAGGATATGTTGCGGTGTTGCATCATTGATTTTCAAGGAACATGGGAGAAGCAACTACCATTGGTGGAGTTTGCCTATAATAATAGTTATCATGCTATTATTCAAATGGCTTCGTATGAAGCTTTGTATGGCAGGAAGTGTCGCATGCCACTTTGGTAGGCTGAGGCAGGCGAGAAATATGTTTCCCTGCCTGATGTGCTAAAGAACACTAATGAGAAGGTGAAGCTTATTAGCGATCAGTTGAAAGCGGCTTCGGATCGAAAAAAGTCGTATGCTGACTTGAAGCGGCGGGAGATTGAGTTCGCAGTTAGAGATAAAGTGTTTCTTAAGGTTTCGCCTTGGAAGAAGGTAATGAGGTTTGGAAGTAAGGGCAAGTTGAGTCCAAGTTTCATTGGGCCTTATTAGGTGTTAGAGCGTGTTGGTCTAGTTACTTATAGGTTGAGGTTGCCTGCGGAGTTGGAGAAGATACATGATGTTTTCCATATATTGATGCTTCAGAGATATAGATCGGACCCATCGCATGTGATGCCTATTGAGGAAATTAAGTTGAATCCAAATTTGACCTAAGATGAGAAGCCGGTGAAAATTATAGATTCTAGCAGCAAGATTCTTCTTGGAAAGACCATAGAGTTGGTAAAGGTGTTGTGGCGACATCGTGGTGCAGAGGAAGCCACGTGGAAAAGTAAGGAGGACATGAAGAAGTAGTTTCCTTACATTTTTCCGTCGGTTAAATTTTGAGGATGAAATTTCTTAAGTGGGGGAGAGTTGTAGCACCCCGAATTTGAGCCTAGATGTTAGCTAGATCAATTAGACGATTCAGGGGAATCGAATTATGTGATTTGAGTTAGTTTCAGGAATTAATTCATAATAAATTATTTTGGCAAAAATAAAATATGGAAAAATATTAGAAAATGTTTAACTAATATTATAAGGGTTTTGGGGAACTCAATTTAAAGAAATAAAATTGGATTTTGGGACCTTTTCATGTGGTGACTAAAATGTAAAATTTCAAAACTATTTTGGTGACTAAATCGTAAATGGTCAAAACTTAGAATCTTTAAGAAGCTAATTTACCAAAGTTTTTAATCAAATTTTTACCTTAATTTAGGCTATTTTTAAATGGTTTTAAAATGGTTTTTATATAAAAATAATAATAGATTTGATTAAAGAGATTTTTAATAACCAATTTCATTTTCTTACGTAACTACTTTTGCTCTCAACTTTCTCAGCAACCAAACTATCAATTTTACTCTAAAATGCTCAGGAATTATTCCTTTTTAATTTCCTTTTGCTTTATTAATTAATTCCATTGATTTTTACACCAAATCATGTTTACTTTCTTGGAGATTTCACTCAAATCTTGCCAATTAAGGAGGAAATCAGCAATTAGAGGTGATTTTTGTTTCTCTCCTCTAATTAAAGGTTCTTTATTGAAATTCACAAGTTCTAGATCCTTTACAACTGATTTTTTTATGTGTTTATGATTAAATCATGATTTTAAGGTTTTAATTGAGTTTTGTTAAGAATTTGGTAGATCTTGATAATAGATCTATTTTGTGTTGATTCTAATTGATTTAGATCACTTGTAAGATATGTTTTAATGTTATGAGAAGTGATTAATAAAAGGAATCCCGAAACTAAGTGAATTGCTAATTTTCTAGTTAGATTTTGAGGTGATCTTGGTGTTGAAAGGTTGTATAAGATATAAGGTTGATATATTGTTGTTTTGGGATGTTAATTCATGATGTTAAGATGTTAAAATAGTTAGGTTATGGCTGGGCTTTGTTTGGATTGAGTTTGGTGATGATTTCGGTTGTTTTAAGGAAACGTTTGATGGTTTCTAGTGAAGCGAAGTTGAGAAGATGTGTTGTTGTGTTTAGAGATGCATGGAAATGAATTAATCCTCTGTTTTGTATGGCTAACACAAGGGAGAGGGATTCTTTTTCAATTAGAGAGGTGGCAGAGACGTCAAAAGCTTGAATTCGTATCGGCAAGTGGAGCGTTGGGTTTGTCGGTGAGCGGAAACGTGGTTTAATGCTTTTAAAAGGTTTGAATATGATTCTTAGGAGTTTAGATTAAGTTTTAAACACTTGTATAAGCTTGAAAGTAAGTATTTGAAGATCTCGCTCTCGTTTTCGGTTTTGCAGAATACAATCTCATGTACATGTTTATGATTTGGATTACCTACTGTTATATGCATGTTTTAGAAATGAAAGATGTTGCAAATGATCATAGGTGATGGTTATTGAGTATGACAAATAATTTATGAAAAGAGCTTTAAGAATACTAGAATACTTGGTTTATTGTATTGGAAATTGGTTTGGTTTGATGCATATGTTAAATAGTGAGGTAATGTGGTTTTATGAAATATATTAGCATGTGGCAATGATTAAATGTTATCGGATATAGTTGTCTAGCCATAGGGTTTAAAGTGCGCTATAATAAGTCGTCTCATGTGTGTCGAGGGGTCAATAGTGTGTCATGCTCCACCATGAGAACCGTAGTGGTCGAGGGGTCAAGAGTGTGCCAATTCTCCTGCTGGTGGATTTATACATCATAACTGTTGAAGGGTAGTAGTACCATGCTCCGGTTTGAGGATGTATGTGAAGTGGTCAAAGGAACCACTTGAGAAATCCGTGTATCCGATGTGTTTTTATAAATAGAATGAAATGGTTTTAGGTCACTTGAATGCCAATATATGACTTAATGTATCGTGAGAAATGGATTTGTTTTGTATAATATGGTTTATACATGTGGTGCTCTTTAAGCTTGCTATTTTGAGGTTTTAGCATGAGAAAGCTTAAATTGAGGTTTATGATAGAAATCCACTCTACATGTGTTGCAAATGTTTAAATGTGCATATTTTTGAAAGACAATAGAAGCATGAGATGATTTGGCATGAGATTTAATACATGCTTGAAAGCAAATGGTTTTAAATGCATTGATGAGTGTTTTTGAGATTCCCTCACTAAGTTTTATATGCTTACGCACTCTTTTCTCATCAATGCAGAAATGTAAGCATTTCGGACAACAAGCAAGCAAGAAGTAATCCAAGGATTGAGCAATTTCAAGTATGGTTTTATAAATACTTTGCAGTAATAAGAGACAATGTGACCAAGTTGTAATTAGGAGGGTTGTTTTGGTTACTCCCTGGTTTGGACAAGTTTCTTTTGGTGTTTTAGTCTTGTATGAAAGTCTTGCTTTGAGGGATTGGGATATGATTTGCATGCTTGGGTAGAGATCATGCCTATAGGATCTTTGTTTGACTTTGCTATGATGTGAATGATCCTCTACCAGGCCTATTTGATTGTGGTAATGTCGCTAAACTTGTTATATGATGTTTGTGTAATGTTTGAGGCATGTTAGAATGAGCCAAAGTATCATATGTTCGATCAAGAGGTCATTACAAGCCAGTCCTAACCGGTATAGGTCCTTAGGGATCAGTACGCGGGGTCTATCTTGGCTCAAATTTTTACAAAATTGCACAAGCGTATCGGTACGCCTAGCATCGTATCGGTAAGCATAGCAAAAAATTACAACTAGTGTCGGTACATGGGCAACCGTATCGGTATGCCCTTTAGCTACTAGAATCCACAATTTTTGATATCGAACAACTGCATCAGTATGCCTAAGGACCGTGTTGATACCCTTCCTAAATTATACCCGTATCGATACGGGCAAGCAGCATATCGGCCTGCAGTTTGTTAATTCTGGTATTATGCTTTCTGAAGTTTGAATCTTTATAGTTTAGTCCATATTTCTTGATCATGCAATTAAACGAGTTTGGATGATTATTTTAAGTTGAAATTTAACCAGAATGCATGAAATATGATTAATTAAGGTTTGGTAACTTTGATTTTAGTAAGCCCTTTTAATTTAACAAAATTATAATTTGGTCCTTAGAGAGCGTTATCAACTAATTGGATGTCAATTCGACACCTAACTGGATTATAAATTTCACTGCTCCTAGCATGATCACCTTAGGACTTAATTATGCATTTAGACAAGATAAAAAGAAAAAAATGGATCGTTCTCGAAGTAAATCGTTTGGGTTTGTCTCGGCAAACCCAGTGTAGCTCGCTCGGTTTGGTCTAGCATCTAGGCCGGGTCAAGGGGGTTACAAAGGATTTTCCACAAATTCACTAATTGGTCTTTCCTTTTTCTAGGCTCAAGGAGATAACTTTTACACAACCTCAAAGCTTATACCCCCAAAGCTTTAAGACCACGCCCACAAAGAGAATACAAATTTAACAAACTAGGAAAAACTCACAAGGCAAAGAGTTTGCACAATTTAGCTCTCACCCAAAACATAACACTTGAGCAAATGTGACAATTTGGCTCACTAGTGTTTTCTACAATAAAATTGACAATTTAAGCACAAACACAATTTCTCTATACAAAGAATGTTGGCAATATGTTTCTTGTTATTCCATGGCGGCTTGAAGCTTTCTTTTAAACCCTCTAAGGAGTTCTTGACAGTTGCTAGCCATTAGGGCTTGATTAGAGCCTTTGGGCACTCTAATTCCAGTAATAAATTTAGTTCTAGGATCATCGGTATCGATACGTGACCTTCGGTATCTACTTTAAATAAAAGGAGTCGTTGGGCATTTATTACTCTGGGTACTAATACTCGATACCAGCATATCGGTACGGTGCCACTTGTATTGCTACGACCAAGCCTATACCGGTACGGTGAAAGGCTACTGGAATTGCTGAAATCCTTGGGGATAAAAGGGCATATCGGTATGGAAGAAAAGGGTACCGATACAGCTATTTGAGTATCGGTACCAAGAAAAGAGTATCGATACTCGAGGCCTATTTTTGACACTTGGGCTATTTTGAAAGCATTTAAACATGTCAAAAACCCTTTGAAAACTTTTCAAACATATTTTTCAAGTTAACGGACTTTTGAAATATTTTCACAAATTATTTTAAGTCTAAAAACATTTTTCATTAAAGCTATATCAAAATCAAATATCTTAACAAGATACAATTGGCATGTCATAGAGTCTATTGAGTTATTGTACGGGTATACAAACTTCAATCTCAAAAGAGTCAGATGGATGTTGTAGATTGGTCGGACATATTATGCAGGTAGAGTTAGAGGGACTGGCCTTACACTTATCAATAGAGTTAGGTGAGATTCGCGTATCCAAGTATACACTTGTATGTATATAGGACTGCTATCTATAGTATATAGTGTTTTATGTTTTGAACTACTTCACTAAGCTATGTAAGCTTTGTTTCACTGCTTTCACAAGAGTATGTATCGAATATTAGAGCTCAATATTGCATTTTTGTTTCATTGTAAGTCAATTTTAGTCTATTTTATTGTAAGAACTATCTAGAATTAAACTCCTAGAATGGAGCATATGTAAGGTATACGTAGGATTGATGGACATCATAATGTGCATATTTGAAAGCGCTTTTGTGTACTTATATGTAATGGTAAAGGTTTGAGCAAGAGAAATACCTAGTTGTAACACTTATGGTATAAGCATGACTATGTATTGAAAGAGTAAATGCATGTGCCTTGTATGTTGGTTACAACTTGTATGTGTATGTGCACTGTATGTTGAGGAAAAAATGCTTGTTTGGTGAGACATGGCATGAGTTTTTAAACCATGATGCGGGTTTCGATAGCTTTAAGCAATTTGGAAATTCTAGTAAGCTTTTAGGTTTCAACACCAGCACTTAGGTTTTGATATCCCCAAACATCAAACAAAAAATAATTTTAATACTTGAATTTCAGTTTTGATACCCATAAGAGAGTCTCGATACCCTTAGTGGAGTTTTGATACTCTTGCATTAAAAATGTAAAATAGGATTTTTATTACTTATAGTTTCTTGATACTATGAATTGGTCCTTAAAGATCGAATAAGTTGACTAGTTAGAATGTGATAACTTGTATTCTTTTATAATTGATATTATTTACCAAGGAAATGAGTTTGTATAAGTTAGTCCTAAACTTTAGTGAAATTATAGTTTGGTCCTTAAACTTTTATAAGTTTATTAAATAATCCTTAATTGTACAATTGATAGTATATTGTATTAAAAGTAAAAGATAGCTTTTGAAGTGAACTGTTAAATGAGTACCAAGGGCTTTATGGATAACTTCAAATTGGGTAAATTTATAGTTTAGTCTATGAACTTTGATAAAGTTTCTAAATGGTCTTTTATTTTAAAAAAAAAAGACAATTTATGTGTTTAATAATGAGATTAAGCTTTTAAGAGATAATAAGTATGGATGAATTGTATGATTTACAATTTTTTGAATTGCTTCTTCCCATCTATTATTTATCGGTAGCATCTCTAATCCAATTTTTTACTAGACCGTATTGATGGTGTTATAGAAGTAAACTATTTTATCCATCATCTTTTATATAGCAAGTTGACGAGATAAAACAATATAGAAGAACATATTTCATGTTATAATCAAAATTACTACACCAACACATGTAATACTTAATTTATGTCACTATGTATCGTCACGTCATGGAAAAGTGAAAGAGTATGTATTACCCTTCATTTGAATATCTTCATGTGTAAGGGTTCTGATGTAGTAAATTTGATGAACGATTACTGACACAAAATAAATGAAGCAAAACTTTTTGGAGGTGGTAATAAGTAAATTGTTCATGTACCGACCTATTATATTTTCCCATTGGCCAACATAACATCATGTACTCCATCTTACTCTCTATTTCTTAATAATAAGTAGTCAAAAAAAGAACTAAAGTTCGGAAGCGAAGTATTCACAAAAGAAAACTGTAGAAACATAGAATTAATTGAAATCTGGAATCGATAGAGTACGAGTCATATGTGATGATACTCACGTTTGTCAAAGCAATAATTAGAATTTTCACCATATGAACAGTGCATCCTGTGGATTTTCACAAAAAATATGACTGGGAATTCTAGCAAGAGAATTCACGACCGTAGTTCAAAAATGCATGAGTATCTCTTGTTTTCCTTAAAATGCGTGAGGCTTAAGGAAAACATTTTAACCTCTCATGCATCCACCTCTTAATGCAGAGTAGTCATAAACTCAAGGTATAAGTGGCTTCAACTGCATCCTTATCAGTTGTCTCCCTTAATCTAAGACATTCATTATGTAAACTTACAAAATACCTACTAAAATAGCCTAGTTTATGCTCCTTGAATGAATCTGGGGGATTCATCACCTTAAGAGTCATCCACAACATGTATTTCATGTGATCCAATGAAATTAAATCATATGCATGCAACAAAATTTTCAAGAATATAAATATATATATATATGTTCTTAAAAACAACACAAAGCCTAACATGTTCATCAAAGACACAAAAAATCTTTAAAGAATGTACCAGTGGTGAGCATTAAAATTTCAAACAAATGTCATCATGAGATTCACCCAAAGACCAGATATCCAACATTGAAAAAGAAATAAGTTGAATGAAAGATATATTTGTGTCGGGCAAGGAAAAAGTTACTCCACTCCCTTTATACAAACCTCTAATGAGGCACATTACGAAAGCAAAGTGGATAAGTAATGTACCGTCGCTTAATGCGAATGAGCCACATTACGAAAGCAAAGTGGATAAGTGATGTACCGTCGCTTAATGTGAATGAGGCACACCCAAAAGGGTCTTCACAATAAGATGCTTTGATGTCAAACTTGCCATATTACCATCAGAATCGTCTTTCAATCCAAAAACTAAAGGCCCAACATGAAAAATTAGAAAGAGAACATCAAACCCTTAGCCCAAGCTCGAATAAATCTGCACCTAATTCATCAATCGAGAGGCCCAACTAGCTTATAATGGAAAGAGAGATAAAAACAAGGATCCCGACAATAGAGGGGATAGGTCAAAATGAAAAGAATCATTCAAGAAAGGTCAATCACTCTATCACTTTCGGCCGATGACCTTCCGTCTAAATAAAAAAAGTGAAAATTTTGTTAGAGTATGTTAAAAGATCATTATAATTATATACTCATTTTATCTACTATTATATCAGTTAATTTATTTTTCAATAAATAAATTATTTTATAATAAAATTCTTAGAATAAATAAGTTTATTCTTAAAGAGTCATTAGTCAAGTATTATTGTGAGCTTGAACAACAATAATATATTGAGATTAATATGTAGTTATTGATGACAAAGTGTTGTCATTAATATAAAGATGTCAAAATCAATACATAAGTATTTGTTACAAAACGACATACTACTGACCCATTATGAGCATGTTTCTTGGATTATTATGTGACAATCACAATATTGCTCATAGTGATAACCACATGTATGATCTACAGAGTTGAGATCATCTTTATCTCAACATCATGAGTCGAATGCTTTGAATCAGTTAAACGTATGTCGGAACTGATTGCACGATAAAGACCGATATTGGACATGTCACAATGTATGTAGTGGGATATGGTTTGATCAATATATGATTTGTCCCTCCAACATAATAGGAGTAATATTTAAGGCCACTTGATTGAGTGAAACTAGAAACGCATCGCCATGATCGAATAAGCTGATAAGAGATATCATAAATTATCCATTTATAATAGTCTACTCAAGATATCAAGAAATATTAGATGTAGTATACAAGTGTGATTGTTTCATGGCTTGTGTCTAATCTATATATAAAGGGCAAAAGGATGTAATACATGAAAAAGAGTTAATCACGAAGATATATAGTCGAATGATGACTTCTTGTAACTTACGTGACAATGAAACATTGATAGATATCACCCATTGTTTCTAATATTAAAATTGTTCTAATATTTAGTACTAATGTTACAAGAACTTCCACAGCCATATCATATCGTTGAAACGAACATATATTAAATGAATTATATGTACAAACTTGTTGTACACAAATATAGTTAAATTCATATATATTTGATATATATATATAATTTAACTATGAGATAAATACTAAAAGGAAATAATTATTGTAATTATAACTCTTTTAACATATATAATATAATTCAATTTAAATTAATATATATATTAAAATTCTAATATGAGTTGAATTATAATTACATAAATAATATATATCGTAATCCTAATACGAGTTGAATTAAGATTACATAAATATATATATTGTAATCTAATATGAGTTGAAATAGAATTATAAAGGCATGAGAGGTCTAGGATCAATTAATGCTTTTTTGTGCAAACCCTCTATATAATTTAGAACGTTTTATTTGTTCATTTTAATTGGGTGAAATGAGTATAGGTCAGAGCGTTATTATTGCGGCTTAGAAATCGACATCGAATCGTGATTAGATCTATGTCTTTTCTAATTTTAAAATTCTAAATTTTAAACAAATAATTCTTCATCCTTATTCATCTCAATTTGTTCCTTGTACATAAATTTTTGAAGATAACCAACGAATAATTTTTTTTCGTTGTGTCATCGGGCATACTAGCGTGGCCCAACATAATCAATCATGGTTAAAATATCACTGTCAACCTGCTTAAACCACCACCCGTATATTGAGACATTAACAAAAAAATTTACGAATCACATCAAAATTAAAATAAAATTTTTAATTAAATAACTTCATATAATAGTCTATTAAAAAACTTCATTTATTAGTGGAAAATGGGTTTTGAATAAAACTCAACCGGAAGAAATGAAATGATTGTTGGGGATTTTTTTATTTTTTTTTGCTTTTGTTACTAACAAACACGTGAAACTTTTTCTTTTGATACAACATTAACTTGAATCATTAACATGAAGTTGTTATTGTAGTTAGTTGTTGTAGACTAGTTTATAATTTAAGGAACAATTAATTAGGTATGTTTCACGATTTTTATTATTGTATTTCCTTAAGAACAGAAATTGTGTGCCTTTTGTCCTTTTTATTAGGTATAGCGTTTAATGTTTAAGATTTAGGATTTAAAATTTAAAATTTAAGGTTATGGCTAAAGTTTAATTTTTTAGTGTTAGAATATAAATAGAAAAATTAGAAAGGACAAATAATTTTTGTTTCTCTTTTGAGATCTCTTTTTTTAATGGACAAGAAAATTAGCCTACTTAATGTTTAGGCTTACAATATGGCGGACCAATAACATCTCTGTGCAATAAGGGAGACAAAATAGTCGGGGGATTATCAAGCACGGTGATGGCATTTCGGAGAGGATCTGTAAGCTTAGCAAGCATATCGGAAGGCTTGTTTGCTTCGCGCGGCACCCATTGGAAGTGAACCGCTCAACTCTTCCTTATCATATTGGCAATGGCTCGAACGAGGGACAATGAACTTACAGCCGCCATTATATCCTGGATGAGCTTCAAAGCCTCCATGCAATCTGATTGGACATGGAGGCTGGGGATACCCTTGTCCCAAGCTAGTTGTAACCCAGTGAGTATTGCCCACAGTGGTTTTACAATCTTGCAATCCCAAACAATGTGAAGGACAGATTCGTCTATCTTTTGGAAAAAAGGGCATATCGGGTTGTTACCAATTGAACGACGACATCGTTGAAGATTAGTCATCAAGCGTTGTATGTAAGCCAACCATATGAATAGCCGAAGACATTGTGGGACTGGGAGGTGCCAGATACACTTCCAAACAGGTTGTTGCACATCCTATGTTGGCTCTGATAGTTGATCATATAGTATTAAATTGCGGCTGAAACGCAGTGTAACGGCTGCATCGTAATATTTTTCAAGGTCACCGCGACACATTATATGCGCAACGCAATGAAGGAACCGCATCACGATTTTTACGGTCTGAAACCGCTACATAACCCCGCAACATGTCATATATTGCGCCGCAACGCCGCATCACCACAATAAACATCTAAAAATTATCCGAAATGTAAATCTCCATAAATTAAATACTCAATTGTACTTAAATTTAATAAATCAACTACACTGATGTGACATCAATTGATCAATTAACCTTATTTTCTAACTTTGTAGGAAGCATGGGAACTTGAAGCTTTTACTATAAAAGTTTTTCATATTGTCGGATTACAATTTACCATATCAGATATTTCCTCCTACCGATGCATCTTATAATGCTCACAATGTGATGCCTTTTTCATATGGAATGGAAAATGATCAAAATCAAGGCAGCGACGGAACTGGAGATGCTTTAGATTCTTCACGCCATGCATTTTGGTGGTGACTTATCAGAAGTGGAGTTTTTATATTTGTATGCATGTAATTTTTTAAGTTAATGTAAACTAAAATTGCAGTGTTAAGTGTGCTTACTATCGTGTCTCCAAATGCAGGAGGCCGAGACATCTAGGAAATCAGGACATTTGATGCCAACAATATGCAAAACTGTTGATTGGGTGAAAACATAGAAAGTTTTGCAAAGTCCTAGTTGTCGTCATTGATGATGAAATCAGGAAAAGAAAAGTTCAAAACAAGCGAGTCATGTTGAAGGATGTGAGTTCGCAATGGCCCTAACGAAGGGATCCAAACATCATTAAGGAAATTCACTGACTCACCATTCCCAAGCGACCGAGCAACATTATCGCATGATCCTTTGCGCACCGAAAATGGAAGAAGCTCATTCAATCCATACTTTTCACGCAAAAGAGTAACCCATAAAGAGCTCGTGTTAGTGACAAGAGAGTCACCCAACTTCAGGATGAAAACTACATTAAAATTATGCAAGCGTTGTAACAACCTGTTTTTGACTGGGCTTAAGCCCAAATCAAATTACAGAACCTCTGAGCCCATTTATATTACACCCAAAAACCCAATTATAATTACAAACCCAAATACCCATTTTTACTAAAATAACTCAAAATACCCAAAATACCTAAATTACCCTTTACCCTAAATAGCAAAAAATAACCTAACCCCTAATGACCATTGCTCTATCGTCGCCGACCATTCCACTCCCCCTTACGCGTGGCCGCCATGCGCGGCTCTTCCCTTGCCCCGTGGCTGCCACGCGTCACACTGGCCGGCCATCCATCAACTATGCGAGCCACGTAGTTGCCACGCGTCAATCGTCGGTGCCGCGTCATCCTAAGATGCACTGCTCCACCGCCCTGCAAAAAGCAAAATTTCAGATTTGAAATGTTGAAAGTTGCATGTTATATTTTAATGTAAATTTCGGGTATAAAACCCATGGAAATGCAATGTAAAAGGGGACTTCTGATGAGGGGATCGGCTCAAATAAAAAAATGATTTTGAAAGAAAAAATGGAGAGATGTTTGGTTCGAAAATAATAAAAAATAGAGTTTTGAGAAAAAAGGAGATTTTTTAGACTTACTTGCATACGAAAATCAAATAACGAATATATATATATAAAAAGAATCGAATCAAAAAAGAAAGAAAGGGACACGTGCCTTTCTTTAGATCTATCAATTTAGAGACCTTTTGTGTAAATTTGAGATCGGATTTGAACTCAGGGCGTTGAGAAGAGTCGGGAAGTGCTTTCTTTCGAAGCTCCAGCCATCATAGACGGTGACAGCTGTCACCGAAGGATGGCGGCCCGCGGTAGCCCACAGCAGCGGTCACCAAGGCCGGCGACCGGACCGACATAGAAAGGAGAGAGCGTTTTTGAGAGAAAACCTTATTTTTTAAAAATTAGAAGCAAATTAATTTTTTTTGGTTAAAATCTGTTATTTAAGGGGTTTCCAAAACGGCGTCGTTTTGGTGTCGGCCTTAAAGGCCCAAAAAGACGTCGTTTCAACCTTGACCCGCGAATCGACCCGACCCGATCAAGGGGATCCGCGCAATTTTAAAAATGGTAAAAATACATTTTTATTCATTCTGCATGGGTAAATAACTCCCTCAGTCCCTGTAAGTTTTAAAATATTTGCAATTAGGTCACTAAATTAAATTTTATTAGATTTACGAAGGGGAAATTACACGAAAAGTCCCTCCACGCTAAAAATGTTTTCACTTTGGGTTTGCCGCATGGTATAATTTCTCCTTAGGTCCTTGTAATTTTCATTTGTTTTGCAATTTGGCCACGAAATTCGATTTTTATCTGATCTCAAAGGGGAAATTACGCTCGCAGTCCCTCCGCTTCTGTATCCTTGCAATATTGCCTTTCAATTTTGTTTTTAATTTCTTTTTGGTCATTGTTTTTAATTTCTTTTCATTTTAGCCATCATTATTAACATTATTATTACATATTATTATATGTTATTATTATTATTATTAGTATTATGTATTATTATACTATTATTATTATTATTATTATTATTATTATTATTATTATATTTACATATTATTATTACACATATACGTATAGATATTTATTTTCTTATTATATGTTGTGTATTTTGAATTTATATATGTATACTATTATTACTACTTAATATTATATATAGTGCATTTGTATAGTATATATAGTATATTATATGTTTATTATATACTATTAGTATTATCATTACTACTATTATCGCTTTTACATTATTATTATTATTTACATAATATTTACGATCTAATATATATTCGTATACATCTTGTATGTATTTTAATTAAATTTCAAAAAATGATTTTTAGAGGTTATCGTAAAAAACGTACCTTGAATGTAATGGGTATCACTTTCCATTAATCTATATTACAAAATATCATTTTTAATTCTAAACTATAATTTTCAAAATAGATTCCTTTCATTCGAGAATCTAACGAAAATTATGCCCCGACTGTAGGGTGAAATTCCTTTCATACACAGAATTATTCTTTTAAAATATATTAAGGGATCACAAATTTTAAATTAAATTCGAATTCTTAATTTCCCTTGTTTAAACAATAAATAATCGACCAGGTACCAATTTTGGGCGTTGTGGGGGTGCTTACCCTTCCCCATACGTAACTGACTCCCGAACCTATTATTCTGGTTTCGCAGACCAAAACTCGTTGTTTTTAATAAAATCACAAAAAACAGTTTTTATAAAAATAACCAGGTTTTCAGGTGATCCAATCTCACCTAAATTAAAAGATTGGTGGCGACTCCATTCAAAACCAAATATTTTTGTAAGAACGCGTCAAGCACCCACCATAGGGCGGGGCCTTTGTTACAGCTTGGCGACTCCGCTGGGGACCCTTCTTTTTTTGAGTTCGAGCCACCGGTCGATTACTTTTTGTCTTAATGAGTGGAAACTATAAATTCAGTTTAATTTATTTTGTGATTCCTTTTCCTATTAATTTTTTACAAAAAAATGTTTTTAAATTATTTTCCATAGCTTTGCATATCATGAGCTCTGCACCCGAGCTCTGTATCTTTTAAGTGGGAGTGAGAAGCTACACCTTCGTGAGGTATCGCCTTCGTGCAGGATAGTGGATCACTTCCGGGATAATATGTACCTTTGTTTCCGTGAGATTTTCATCTCTGCACAAACCTATGGAAATGTATCCTCCCGAATCGATGTCCTAACGACAGTTCAGGTACCGTTACTCTAGAACCTAAACCGCATGTAGTGAACCAAAGTAGCCTACCTTATCTATAGCCATACCGAACCTCTGCCCGTTTAAAGAGACACCTAATAAGTGCATGGTAGAGAGAGTTAGGGGGTTTTCAATTTCTTTCAATTACGCCCTTTAATTTTAGTATTTATTTAGTTGTTTATTTATTTCGCAATAAGTAGATACCATGTATATATTTTATTTATGCGAAACAAGCATGCGGGTAGATAGCATGATGGGGTAGGATGTAATTTTCTTTTCTGAAAATATGTCAGGTAGAAAAGCATGTTCTAGGGTTATTTTATTTTAGCTTGTGTTTATTATTATTTATTTATACTGAGACTAACGTGGTTTGTTTTGTTTTTGATTTTCTTTGCCCTTGCATTGCATTCTTTATTTATATTATTAAAAAAGGGTGTTGAGGCAAGTTCGACCGTTATAAAAGATCTGCTATGGAGAACCGATTTCTTGATAATGTGGAAGGAAACCTAGGCGTGCAGAGGTGGTCAGAGGAGACTCAACACCAAAAAGGGGTCAGTCTTCTAGAAGGTGAAAAGTCAAGACTGTAGGATTTCACCAGTATTAGATCGACTCAGAACCAACTGCAAGAATTAAAAAAAATTGGTACTAATGGGATGAAGAAAACAAGTAGTTGTTCTACAGCAACTACGGTGATCTACCTCATCTGCTAGACGTTAGTATCGATAAAGTTTTGTTCCGAGCCCTTGTCCGGTTTTGGAATCCCGCCTACAATTGCTTTACTCTAGGAGATGTTGATTTGGTACCAACGATTAAAGAATACACTGCTTTGATCTGTTGCCCAAAAATCCAGGTTGATAAAGCCTACTTCAAGTCTCCTAATTCTCCAGCATTTAAGAAAAAGCTCCTCAAAATGACCTACATGGATGAACAATGGGCCAAAGCCAGGATTAAAGAAAAAGACGAAACCAAGTGCATCTCCTGGGAATTCATACGAGACTTGATTCAAGTTTAACCCAAGCGAGAAAAACAGGTCAAAATGTTTGCCTTGGCCATCTATGGTTTTGTCATCTTTCCTAAATCATTGAAGTATATTTATGATGCTGTTATGGAACTGTTCGATCACTCAACAAAGGGATTACCCCTGTTCTATCAATTCTAGCCGAAATTTTCAGGTCTCAATGCTTGTAGAAAAAACGGCGAGGGAAGGTTCATCGGTTGTGCTCAGCTTTTGTTGGCCTGGTTTCATAGCCACTTTTGGAAGCCGGAGAAAGTTTCTTATCGAACACGCTTTGAAAATTACTCACTGTTAAAAGATCTGGCATCCACACCAAGACAGAAGAACATCTCTCATGACAAATGGGTGGCTATTTTCTGAAACCTCCAGGAGAAAGACATCGTCTGAAAAGCATGTCGGTTCTTCTCTGAGAATATTATATACAAATGCGGAGACTATGACTGAGTCCCTTTACTTGGAATCTGGGGTGGAACTGGATATGCTTCATTGCTACTATCCAGGCAATACAGGTTGAGGCAGTTCATCCCGACAATAAGAGGGATGGCTACCTGAAAATTTCCATACAAGGGTAAAGACTACAAGAAAGTTGTTTCCATGATCACTAAAGCATGGAAGCATATTTACAGGATGGAGTCGTTCGATGAAAAACCTAGAGTTACACCGAAATATCAACGATGGAGAAGTAGAAGAATCAACAATGACGCCCCTTTACCAAAACCAGAAAATAATAACCCGTGAAGGAGCATTTGCAAGTCGATCCCTCAGAAATGGAAATCGCGAATCATGATTTTCAAAGGAAATACTTTGTGATGGAAAGGCAACTATCAAGGCTAGAAGACGAAAGTAACCAGTTGAAATTCAGTATGCAGTTCCAGTAACAAAGGATCGAAAGGATGAGGAAAGAAAAAAGCAAAGCTGAAGAAGACTTGAGCGACTTACATAGTGATTACAAAATGCTCCGTGCATCAGCAAGGTATTCCGATCTCGAAAAGACACCTACAAAATGGAAACTTGAAATCCGTGAAGAGAATGAGAGAGCTGATCTCTGGGAAAGACGATTCAAAGATGTTCAGATGCAACAAACCGCTATGGAGGAAGAATTATCTGGTAGCAGAACCATAAATATAAATTTGAGAGGTTGAATTGTTGAACTAGAAGAATCTCTACAGAGGCACCGTAACCGAGACTCTGTAGTTGAATTAAAAGCAAGTAAGAAAAATAACGCGACTTTAACAAAACAAGTCAAGGAATTAGAAGTAGCGTTGCAAACTTGCCAGGGGCAAATTGATAATTTTAAAGAATATCAAAAGTGGAATGATCACAGTTGGAAGACACAGCTACAACGATCTCAGGATCAAGTCCAGGATAGAGACCGTGTTATGATGAAAGCTCTTATCCAAGTACGAGAAGCGGTAAAACACTTGCAGACCCTAGCCATTCAGGCCGATGTTTTAAGCTTGCAAACTGAGTCAGAATCTAATCGAGGCAAGAAATAAGTAAAATAAGTAAAATATTTGTTAGATCCCAATCTAACAATATCTTAGACATATTGTCCAAAATAATCATTCGAATACAAAATCTCCAAACGTTTTCCTTTATTCCTTGTATTGTTCAAAAATTCATTATGGTCCTTAGTAACCACTTTGAACTTCCATTAACCCCTTTTGTCACTTAAAAATTCATATCTTTTGACTCGGAACTCGAAATTAGATTCCGTTTGTTGGACACGAAACTAGACGAACAAATATTTACATCGGTATAAAATTCACCATCTAACCATTTTTTGTAGAATTTATGGTGAGTTTTCAAAGTTACTGCCATAAATTAGTTTTTCTACATGGCTTCCATAAACAACTTCAACTTTTATACTAACTTCTCCTTACTTTTATACTTTTCAATTTAGTCCAATCACTAGATTTAAACCACCAACTCATCACATTATTCACCAAATAATTATTCACAATAATTCTCCTTAATTTTCCTTCTTTACCGAAATAGTAACTAAAATGCAAAGATAAGGATTCAAGCTTCTTAACTTTGCAATGTGGTCCTCAATTCAACATTACTACCTTAATTCCATTATTACAACTAAAAATCAGATTTAACCCCAGTACAAAACTTTAATTTTGATTTGGTCACTTAACTTTAACAAATTGTCAAAATGGTCACTAATTCAATTCAACATCAATTTGGCATTCTAACTTCATTTTCTTATCTCTAACATCATTAGTAACACAAATACACTCCAAATTATAGAAATTAAGATTTGGTCCTTCAACTTTTTAAGTTGCCGAAATGGTCCCCACACAATTTAACTTAGGGTTTTGCTTCCAAACAACAATTCAAGCTTACTAGATCATTATTTCAACATCAGAAGCCCTAAATTAAACTTGAATCCATAAACCCTAATCATCTTCATAGAAATCAAAACATGTAAAACTTAAATCTCAACTCAATATCATGATTTTAACATCATACTAGCTTGATTTCAACTTAAATTCAATCATGGAATCATAAAATCTCAAAAGCCCCAATTTGATCCATAAACCCTAATTCCGTTCTCATGTAAATTATCATCAATCAAGCATGGATTCCATGAATTATTGATATCAAAAGGTAGAGCTTGAAGAGTAGAACAACTTTGTAGTTGAAGAGATTACCTGAAAACTGAGTTTTAGAGCTTGAATCGGGCTTGGAAATTTTTTTCTCTTTCTTTCCCTAGCCCTCATGTTTGTTGCTGGAAAATATGAACAAAATCTTCATCTTTTCACCATTATTTTACACATACATCTATTAAATGAATATTAAATTCATTTAGTAGTAAAATTATAATTTTGCACTTTTTATCCAATGGTTGAGATTGATTTTATCATCAATCAAGGGCCAAGATTTAATCTTAAATTTTCTCTTTCCAAAATTGCCCTTATAACTTTTTTAATATTTCAAAATTGTCATTGGGGCCAAATGACCAATTTGCCCTCCAACTTGTCTTTATTTACTAGTTTGTTTCCAAATTAACATTCCATTAAAATCTAACTAAATCTAGTTAGAATTCAACCAACCATAATAAAATATACATAAAATATCATTTAATGAATTTTCCATAGTTTTGGATCAGTCTCCAAAATTTCCATTCGATCCAATATACCGATAAATAATCCTTTACTTAGAAATAAACTGTAGGATTCATCTTGAATCAAACTAAAAATATTTACAACACTTGGAAATGACTTTTATAACCTTTCTCTATCATATGGAAAAATTTCAAAATTTTCCAGTTCAATCCGGGTATTCGAATTCCACTTAAACTTTAACTACGATTTTCCCAATAATCGAAGTATTAGATCGAACCAATAATTCTGCATTCGGTTCACACCCTTAGGTGATATGTTTATTTATGAAATAAAAACCCTTAACTTTTGGGAAATTACAACTTTAGTCCCTAAACTTTTCCAAAGTTTATACTTTAGCCATAAAATTTTCAAAAATTTACATTTTGGTCACTACATTTTTAAACTTCAATTCCCATTCCAATTTTCCTTGGAATTCAACCAAACTTTAAGAATACCTTATTCAATTCACTATCTATCACATGAGACCTTTAAACCTTAGAAATTTCCTTTCCAAAACCCATAATTAAAGAAATCCTAACTTTCGCATTTTTGTCATTTTAGTCACTAAGTTAGCTTTTAAGCTATTATCTTAGTACTAAATGACCCTTAATCAACTTAGTAAATTTTGGGGTATTACAGAAACTATGTGAATCTTTAATTTTCTAGGTCGCTAGTTATGTGTTTTTGAGGAGTTATGGTGGTTTATTGAAATGTTGGAGTTATAAGAATGTTAGTGATGTGTTTTTAGATGTTAATTGATGTTAATTGATGAGTTGAAATGTTAGGTTGTGGCTGGGTTAAGTTTGGAAGAGGTTTGTTGTTAATTTTGGGTGTTCTGAAGTATAATTGGTTAAAGGATGTTTAGGATTTATGTTGTTGTGATGTTGATTGCATTTTGACGCAATGTACCTCTGTTTTTGTGTTGAATAGAGCAGGGGAAGTTGGTCCTCAAGCTTGAACGTTGGTTTCGAAAGCTTTAGAGGTGTGGTTATCGCGTCGGCAAGCGAGGCTTTGCAAGTCGGTGAGTGAGAACGTGTTTTACAACTTTACAAAGGTTTGAAAGTTGTGTTTGGGAGTTTAGATCGATCTTGAAATGCTGGTCTAAGCTCAAAAGTAAGTAAAGGATAAATTCTCTCTCGAACTCAATTTGGCAATTAGTTTTATGCACTTGTTTTAAATGGTTTAATTACTCACTGTATATGCATATTTTGAGCATGGTTTAATGCTGGAAATTGATTACATAATAATGTTGATGCATTTGGAAGTAATGCACGTCTTGTTAATGTTTATGAACATTGGTTAAATGATTTTGATAATGCATATGAAAATAGTAAGTGTTGTTGTTAAAATGAATTATATTGGCAAGTGATGGTATGAAAAGGTTTGAAAATGAAATTGGATATAGTTGGCCGGCTATAGGATTGATAGAGTGCTATAAAAAGTCACCTTAGATGTCGAGGGGTTTATAAGGTGTATCGTATACTCCATCCATGTACCCTAACGGTCGAGGGGTTTATGTTTACCAAAGACTCTTATTAGTGGGTTATACATTTAACTGATGAGTGGTGTTGAGAGGTTTATGTGTACCGAAGACTCCACCACGGGTGTCACAACGGTGGAGGGGTTTATGAATACCGAAAGCTCCCATGTGTAAACCTCGAGATGCCGGTAGATTGTATGTTAAGTGTTGAGGGAACACTTGTTGAATCCGTGTATCTGATGTTATGTTTTGTAAAGTGGGGACTTGGTAAATGATCACTTGGAAGCCAATATAATTGATGATGTATCATGAGATTGATTATGTTGTTTAATATGGTTTAAACATGTTTTGCTCTTTAAGCCGTGCATTGGTAGTATGCATGGGAAAGCTTAAATTGAGGGTAGCAAATGGGACTTTGCTGTAGAATCCATGATACATGTTGCATATGGTTTAATATGTGGAAATGTTAGGTGCATGGTTTTGTTAAGGCATGATGTTGTGATGTTGATTTAAAGTGTTTTTGAAAGTGTTAAAGGAATGTAAAATGGTTTAAATTGCATTAATGGTGGTTGTTGTTTGAGTATTCCTCATTAAGCCTAGTGTGCTTACACTCTTTTTTTCCATCAATGCAAAGAATTAAAGATTGTGGCAGCGAGAAAGCAAGGAAAGGAATTCCAAAGACTTGTTTTCAAAGTACAGTTTGGAATGTTAAGTAGTAGTAATAAAGGCAATGTGTCAAATGATATTTTGGGAGGGTTTTTGGAAGAACTCCTTACTGGACAAGTTGTATTTGTTGTTTTGGTTTTGTAAGTGACTTAAAGTGATTGAATTGTGGTTGGTTCTATGTTTTGGATGTGGACTAGGAAGCATGCCTCTAGACTTTGTGAGTGAGTATGTTAATGATGTTAATGATGTTATATGTTAATTAGTAAAGTGTTAAGGTTGGTTGAAGTGAGCCAAAGTGTCATATGTTGGACCTAGAGGTCATTACAGGCCTCTGCGTACCGGTACGAGTACCTCAGGATCGGTATGCGGGGTCTGATAGAGGCTCAAATTGTTGAATTTAAGCATAGGGTATCGGTACGCTTAGCCACCGTATTGGTACGCCTTTAGAGAAAATAGGCCCGGTGTCGGTACATGGGATAGCGTATCGGTACAACCCCTCGAGCTTAAGCATGTCGTATCGATACTATTGGAATTTTGAGTTTTGAAATCTTAAAGGAGGGATCAGTATCGGTACGGGTTGGTCAACAAGCCGTACCGATACGCTGAAACGTGTATCGGTACGGGAGGTCGTTATGTTAGTTGTTTAGCATCGGTACAGGATTGCATGTATAGGTACGCCATGTTGAATCTATTTTGTTTTGATTGCTGAAGTTTGGAAATCTTGCATTTTGGTCCCTGATTGTTATGAATGCAAATGAGTGAGATTGAATGATTGTTTTGGAATGGAAATGCAAATGAGTGAGATTGACTAATTGTTTTGGAATGAAAATTAACCTGTGAGCATGAAATTGGAATAATTAAGGTTTGGTAATCCTAATTGTGATAAATGCCCTAAAATTTGCAATATTTACATTTCGGTCCTCTATGTTAATCGTTGAGGAATCGAACCTTGTTTTGTAATCTAATTTAAATGTATTGCTACCGCTTAAGCATGTTCTTGTAGGACATTGAGGATATGCATCTAGACAAGATAAAAAGGGAAAAATGGGCTCGGTTTAGGGTTTTAGTTTGAGTTTACTTTGGCAAACCTAATATGGCTCTTTTAGTCCGGTTTCGGCTAAACCAGGCTAAGGGGGTTATATATAATCATGCCAAGAGAGCAATATTCCACTGGAGAAACCAATTGCTTCAACATGATGAGAGTTTGGGAAACCAAGAGAAGAAATAACAGAATCAGTTGTGCTACAACTGATGCGTGGTTCAACAAAAACAATTAAATCCAGCCGATTATCACGCAAAAATTGCCTCGCCGCTGGAAGAAAACAAAAATGGCCGTAGCGCTGTACATTTCAACTAATATTTTAATATCCATAAAAAATATTATAGAAAAGAAGGTAACAACAATCATCCAAGCATTGCGACAACCTTTTCGCCACTCATATCAACATCGGACACAGCTGTGTTCATAGCAATTTTAGCTTTTCCTCAAGCACCCCCTAAACCCTTAAATCAATCAAACCACAATAGTGTTTCATCAAAATTAGCATCATAGTAAAATTCTAAGTTTTTCCATGGTTATCCTAGAATAATAATTCTATCAATTAAGTGCATTGGCAAAGTCATCATCGGATATTCATCAAATCTAAGCAATTCTTGTTCCAATTAAAGGCATGGCAAGCAATTTATGTATCCTAAATGCAATACTTAAGATGAATGTAACTAAACATGGTAACTACTAATAACAATCCCCCCCAAACTCGAGTAAGGCATTATCCTCAATGCATGCATTAAAAAATAAAAATAACGAAAAATAAAATGCATACGAGGACTTACTCCGAGAGTTCGTCATCGTAGATGATTAGTTTCCTTTTGGTCGGTGTCTTGATTCTCTTGCTTGAACGCGATGGTTGTTTCCTTGTTGCCGGTGGTGGAATCGATCCTCGTACGGGGTTGTCCTCATCGTCCTCTTCATCAATGTCATTGGCTTTTCGCTTGGAGGATTCAATTGATGTGGTCTTTGTTGGTGCAATGGAGGACTCATTCGAATCTGAAAAATCAGAAAATGATTCCGTAGGAGTTGATTCGGGCATATGTGCTTTACCTTTGGCTTTTGCAGTGGTTGCCGGGATGTCTTTAGCTTTGGTTATCGTGGCATCTTCAGGTTTGGTTGTTGTGGCATCTTCAGGGTTGGTTGCCGTGGCATCAGCTTGTGCAGGCACGATGTAGGTTGCCGTGGCATCATCTGTTGTGGTTGCCGTGGCGACTGCTTCATTGGCTGTCGGGGCAAGGATATCGGCAGGAAAGATTGGGAACGGCACGCGATTGTCCGGGTACTTTTCTAGGATGACTTGGGTGATGGCATTGTTGTGCTCCTTCATGTACCGCATGAACATTAGTTGCCGGTCTTCAATTTGCCTTAGGTGGCTCACCAATGGTTGCAAGAGTGCTTCAAAGTGTCCCGGGGTTGATGGTCGAGTTGCCCAGGCGTTAGGTGCTTGGGTATTATGGATTGCCGGGGCGGCAAGAGTTGCCGTGGCAATTGGAGGCCTTGAAGAATTTCCCGGTGCCTCTCCCATTAGCTTTCGGATTAGTGCTTGATTCCAACCGGACTTGGGTAGGGCCTTTTCATCGGTGGACTCACTTGGGACATGCATCTCCTTGCAAAGATTAGAAATTAACCAAGGGAAGAAAAGAGAACCCTTATCTTTTGAGCTGCATACAAAATCTCATCACAAATAATTTTTCCAATGTTAATGATGCGATTATGCAAAATAGAATGTATGAGCAAAAGACGTGGTATATCAACGGTAGTATTGTGTGTGGTGGGCATTAAAGAAGTTTTGACAAACTTATTCCATAGTTTTGCCTCGGGTTTAAGCCGAAGGCGATTTACCGTGCCCATGTATTTACCTTAGTTCCAATGAGTTCTCGGTTGAGTGAGTTCTTAAAGTACCTTGTCGAGTTGCTTGGGAGTGATTTGATCAACGAAGGCTTGATGCTCGTCCTTCTCAATGTAAAGCCCGTAAAAGGTGTTGACATTTTTCGGGACTTATGATTATGGCCTTGTCACGAACAAAAACATAAGGATCATCCGAGTTAGGTGAGTGAGCATAGAATTCTCTTACCCATGAGATGTTACCCGGTTTCGGTTGATGGAAAAAGATTTGCCACTTTTGATGTGCAATCCTCTCGAAGATGAATGGTTCAAGGCCGAAATCTTGATGAGAGTTGGAGTATTCAAAGCCTTGTTCTTCATGAATCTTCCGGCTTTCAAACTTGGAGTGAAATCTTTCTTGAACCACCGGTGTAGCAAACTTCTTGTATCTTGGTTCTTTGGAGGAACTTGGATGAACTAAAAATTTAATCTTGGATGCCATGGATGATCTTGGTTGTGAGTTTTGTAAAAACAAAGAAAAGAAAAGAAAAGAAACTAAAAAGTTGCAAGATAGAAAGTAGGAATAGGTGATGGGTTTTATAGAAAAGATAGGTGGGTGGGATTAGGGGAAAACGAAAAAAGGTTTGGTTTAGGGAGAGGGTGATGGCAAAGGGGTTGTGATTAGGGTAAATTGGAGGCTTTATATAAGCCTTAGATTCAGCCCATTAGTTTCCTTGTTGAAGATGTTTTCCTACTTGGATTAAAATTCCTCTTTATCTTGAGCTTTTTTCCTACAATTCAAAGATAAATCAAATAAGGATTAAAATTAAAGATAAACTAATAAAGAAAATAAATAAAGATGTGTAATAGGATTCTTAAACTAAAAAAAATCTATCCTAAAGAAAAATAATAATAATCGGAAATATATAAAAAAAATAAAATTCAAAAAAAAGAAGATAATTAATCGAAAATAAAAATAAAAATAAATAAATAAATAAAAATAAAAATATCAAAGAGAGAGCATGCTCATGCATCTCCTAAGTTGACCACTTCCTTGTTACGTTCCACATGGGCACCATTGTAGTGCTTCAATCTTTGTCCATTAACTTTGAATTCATGGTTGTCGAGATGGACTTGATTATCCACAGCACCATGGGAGAATGGTTTGACAACTTCGAATGGTCCCGACCATCTTGATTTCAGCTTTCCCGGGAAAAGTTTTAGCCGAGAATTGAATAAGAGAACTAGTTGCCCTGGCGTGAATTGCCGCGGCAATAGTTTCTTGTCATGCCATTGCTTTGTTTTCTCCTTGTAGATTCGTGCATTGTTATAGGCAAGTGCACAGAATTCTTCTATCTCATTGAGGTCCAACAAACGCTTTTGTCCGGCACTTTCCCAATCCATATTCACGGTCTTGATTGCCCAATATGCCTTGTGTTCGATTTCCACCGGTAGATGGCATGTTTTTCCATAGACAAGTCGGAAGTGGGACATACCTAAGGGTGTTTTGAATGCAGTGCGATATGCCCAAAGTGTGTCATCTAGTCTTAATGACCAATCCTTCCTAGAGAGATTTACAACTTTCTGTATACCCTTCAATTCCTGGTTGGAAATTCCTGCTTGCCCGTTGGTTTGTGGGTGATATGTCGTGGCGATCTTGTGTGATATGCCGAAGCGTTGCAACATCTTGGCAATTAGTCTGTTGTCAAAATGCTTGCCTTCGTCACTGATAATTGCTCTCGGCATCCCAAACCGTGTAAATATGTTTTTCTACAAGAATCGTTGCACGGTCTTGGAATCGTTGTTGGGAACTTCAGCTGCCTCAACCCATTTAGACACGTAGTCGACGACAAGTAAGATGTAGAGGTTGCCGAATGAAGATGGGAAAGGTCCCATAAAATCGATCCTTCATACATCGAATAATTCCACCTCGATGATGTTCTGAAGCGGCATCTCATGTCGTCTAGAGATATTGCCCATCCTCTGGCAATGATCACATTGCTTGTAAAAGTCTTGGGCATCTTTGTACAATGTTGGCCAATACAAACTGGATTGCAAAACTTTGGCCGCGGTACGAGTTCCTCCAAAATGTCCTCTATAGGGTGAAGAATGGCATTGCCGGAGTACATTATGTTACTCTTCTTCGGGGACACATCGGCGTATAACCTGATCTGCACATTGTTTAAACAAAAGAGGCTCGTCCCAAAAGTAATGCTTAGCATCATGGCGGAACCGCTTCTTCCCTTGGTGAGTAATGCCATAAGGTAAAATACCACAAACAAGGAAATTAACTAAATCTGCGTACCAGGGTATTACCGAGGCATGTGCTGCCGTGGCGACTGCTCCCAAAATTGCCGAGGGGTGCGCGTCAAGGGCTGCTGCAGCGTCGAGAGTTGCCGAGGCGTGTGCATCCATGGTTTCTGAGGCAACTAAAATTTATTCATCCGGGAATGCATCACATATCTCTAGATCCGCATCCTCCTCCCCGTTGCCTTCTTGTGTAGCATCAACATCTTGATCAGCTTCTTTTCCTGGTCGATTGACTAGCCAATTTGCCACTTCTTGATGTTCATCATCGACCGGTTCTTCATACTCCTCAGGTTCCTCTTGATCGGCAATGTAGTTGTTGAGGAAACTAAATTCCTGTCGAAGTTAAACTCTGCCGTGGCATGAAGAAGTTGGCATTCTTCTCGATCATCGTCATGCCTTAGTGTTTGGAACACATTTAGTTTAACTTGCTGGTCATTCACCCTCATTGTGTGTTCTCCCTTTTCAACATCGATCAAGGTTCTCCCTGTTGCTAGGAATCGTCTCCCGAGAATGATAGGTGCATGCTCATCTGCTTCACAATCCAAAACAATAAAGTTAGCGGGAAAAATAAATTTATCAACTTTTACCAGTATGTCCTCGATTTTTCCCTCTGGATGCACATATGATCTGTCGGCTAGCTGTAGCATAACTGTTGTAGGTCTTGCCTTCCCGATTCCTAGTTTCTGGAAAACCGATTTAGGCATCAAGATTATGTTAGCCCCAAGGTCGCATAATGCTTTCCCGACATAGTGATTTCCAATGGAACAGGGTATTGTTAAACTTCCAGGATCCTTCAACTTGGGTGGCATACGACTGTGCAACATTGCCATACATCCCTCTATTGCGGCAATTGTTTCAAACTCTCCTAGCCTTGTTCTCTTGGACACAATGTCTTTAAGAAACTTGGCATAGTTTGGCATTTGTTCAATTGCTTCCACCAATGGCAAGTTGATGTGGACTTGCTTTAGGATATAATGGAACTACTTGAATTG
Organism: Hibiscus mutabilis; assembly: GCA_019671005.1. NCBI lineage: Eukaryota > Viridiplantae > Streptophyta > Magnoliopsida > Malvales > Malvaceae > Hibiscus > Hibiscus mutabilis. The sequence goes on from CM033738.1 coordinate 31,838,110, forward strand.
ATATTCTTGCTTTTGTCGCTTCAACCTTTGTGGGAATAGTGGTGGAAGTCAGATATCTTCGATCCTTTCATTAGTTTGGAACCTGATTGACGGCATTGCCGGGACAACTGGAGTTGCCGAGGCATTATCAATTAGGGTTGTCGAGGCATGCTTATCACAAGTTGCCGAAGCATCTTTATCGTCGGTTGCCGAGACATGCTTATTGCCGGTTGCCGCGGCAATTCCTGGTTCAGCATCTGAGGCTTTGCCGCTAGGTTCGTCTTGATCTTTTTGTGGAGTTTTGTTTGATGAGCGGGTTTAAACCTCTCTAAGTTGTTGGCCACTTCTAGTGGTGATTGCCTTACATTGCTCATGGCCAGTTCCTCTTGCGACTTCAGTATCACTAGGTAAATCTCCTTGCGGTCTAGTATTCAGATTTTGAGCAAACTGTCTGACTTGATTTTCCAATGATTTGATTGTCGCCTCTTGGTTTTGCAATCTCATCTCGGTCCTGTTAATAAAAGCATCAGTTCTTTTTATGAAATTACTATTCTCAGCCATATAAGATTCAATTTTCATCATAAAAGCATTTAGAGAATTTTCCAAAGAACTAGATGTTATCGGTTGTTGCTGCGGCAACTATTGCCGTGGCATATTCTGCTGGAATCCCGATGCTTGTGCATTATGATTGTTCTGGTTTAGAGCATTGTTGGGATTACTCCATGAAAAATTTGGGTGCTTCTTCCAAGCTGGATTGTATGTATTGGACATCACATTGTTGTTCCGATTGTAATTCCCCACATAGAAGCTAGATTCCGGATTCTACATACATTTAGAAGAATTATGGTTATCACCACATAACTCACAAAAAGAATCCATTACCTTGACTTCATGTGTATTGTTTGGTTTTTGCATGTTCTGGACCATCTTGGTTAAAGTGGCCAATTGTACCGAAATTGAATCTGATGATCCTAGTTCATGTATTGTGGCTTGGCGTCTAACTCCTCCTCTTCTAGTAGAGGGAAATTGATAATCATTCTTGGCCAGCCTGTTTAAAATTTGCATTGCTTCCTCCGGCGACTTATCTAGGAGTATGCCGTTTGCCGAGGCATCTAGCATCATCTTTTTTGGTGTATTCACGGCGTTGTAAAACATTGTTACTTGAGTCCACACCGGGAATCCGTGTAGGGGGCATTTGTGTAGAAGTTCTCTATATCGCTCCCAAGCCTCGTACATGGATTCATCATCTGCCTGCCGAAAAGAATTAATGTCGTTACGAAGCTTATTAGTCAAATTTGTAGGATTAAATCGAGCAAGGAAATCACTACAAAGATCGGTCTAAGATGCTATTGATCCGGAAGGAATGCTATTCAACCATGCTTTCGCCCTATCCCTTAGTGAATAGGGGAATAATCTTAATCGTAAGACATCGGGGGTGACTCCGTGTATTTTGAACGAGTTGCAAATCTCGAGGAAAGATTTCAGATGTTGCCATGCATCTTCAGTTGCTGAGCCACCAAATTGACCAATTGTGTTGATCATATTAAACATTACCGGTTTTAACTCAAAGTGGTCGACTTCAATTTCAGGTGCGACAACTCCTGGGTTAAGTCCATCAAGATCTTCTTCAAGATAGTCTCGAATAGTTCTGTTTCGTGCAAGAATCACTCCTCCTCCTGCTGGAACATCTTGATTCATATCGCCGTCTTGATTAGCCATTGCTACTCTTATCCTTCGTCTAAGTCTTTGTAAGGTTCGTTCGATTTCTGGATCAAAGGGATATTCTGGTGTAGTCGGTCTCGCCCTGGTCATATACCAATGCAAAACCAAAGTTTGTTAGCCCTTTGAATCTTAAACAAGAAAAGTAAAAAGAAAGTGCAAGAAAATAAAAATAAAGTCGCTATTGCCAATCCCCGGCAACGGCGCCAAAAACTTGTTGCGCTTAATAAGTGCTACGCAATTGTGCAAGTATACACGTTGCAAGTTATAGTATAAAAGATATCGTCTCCACAGGGATTGGTGCCACTTCAAGAATCTAATCTCTTGCACTGTAAAAAGTAAAAACACAAATAAAGGATTATAGGAGTTTTAACTAATAACTAATCTAGAAAGCAATAAAGTAAAAGAATAAATGAGAACAAATGAGAGAGAGATAGGCCATGTTATCGTGAGTTGAGGTGTGATAGCCGATTGGATCATCTTGGTAAAAGAGAGCATGGGCAACTCAGTTGCCGTGGCAACTTGCACAACGGGGTTGCCTTGGCAACTAATCGATGGTTGCCTGGGCAACTAGTTGGGAAACTACTTGGGCGTTTGGGCAGCAACCTTCAAGGTTCGGCAGAGCATTCTTCAATGGTTTCTTCTTATCCCTAAGTCGAAACTCTAGCTACTTGTGCATGCCTTGATAATACATCCCTGCGTGAATCAAGGGTGAACAACAACCAATCTTGCGCTCCTATTAGCCGTTGAAATCCTTAACTTATTCCTAAGACGGATTAATCTTCACCATCAATAGATTGAATAATGATCATATTCGTTCGTTTCTTGAATCTAACTCTCCCGATATTAGATAAATAGATGAAGTTACGAGATCCTCTCCCAATTCACTCGCAAACAAGAATAAGAACCAAGAATGAATAAACCTTGAATAGAAAAGTGCAAACTCTTATTACCTAAACAAAATCCAATAGTTTCTCACAACCACAAAACACAATAACCATAGCCAAATAGATTTAGTTCATGGCTAGGTTCCAAAGAAACACAAGATAAATAATCCCTAGCATGAACCCAATCGAACAAGAAAGAAAAGGATGAAGAAGAAGGCTTGTCGAAATCCTCCTTGCCCTAGATGCTTGTCGAAAATTCTCTCCTCTTGCCCTCCTTGGAGTTGTCAAAATTCCCCTCTCTTGTTCTCTCTGGATTGTCGAAATCTCCCTTTTATTTACAGGGCTAGGCCAAAGTCCTTCTTTAAGGAGGAAGTTAAGTTGGAATTAAATTATCTTTAAAGAATATAATTCTTTATTATAATTGTATTCCTACTAGAACTTCTCCTATCTTCTTGGAATTTAATTCTTCTTTAATCTCTGCATGGAAATCAAATTCCTTTGGGTTTGGGCTTTGCTCCACGTCATCTTGGGCTTGTCTAGTCATCAATTTCGACTACCATATCACATTTGCTCTTGTCGACAATTGCCCTGGCAACCATCCACTGCGTCTCCTTCATGCATTGCCCTGGCAACTAGCTCGGCGTCTCCTTCATGCATTGCCCTGGCAACTAGCTCTAGCCTTGCTTTGGCAAGTGATCCTGCACATACACACAAAACACACCAAAGCAGCATCTTTTCCCACAAAAACTACCAAGTTATGTAATCAAGCTCAACGATGGAAGGAAACATGGATTAATGCATGAATGGCTAATTATACAACTAATATGAGCCTAATTCTAACAATAATATGAGTAAAAAGTTTAAGAAAGTAGTACTTTTGAACACTTATCAGTACCTCGAACCTCTCTTGATTCGAACTTAACTTCATAATTCAAATAAGTAAAATATTTGTTAGATCCCAATCTAACAATATCTTAGACATATTGTCCAAAATAATCATTCGAATACAAAATCTCCAAATGTTTTCCTTTATTCCTTGTATTGTTCAAAAATTCATAATGGTCCTTAGTAACCACTTTGAACTTCCATTAACCCCTTTCAAGCTTACTAATCAACCTTAGATACAAAGTGTATCAATTCTCATTTTTTGGCAGTTTGTAGTACCTCCAAAGAAATATTTCTATAAAATAATCTATAACTCGGAATTCGACTCCATTTGTTCTGAAAGAAACTAGATTTGATAAGATTTTCAACCATATAAATTAATAGCCCAAATTCAACTTGTACGATTTATGGCGAATTTTCAAAGCCAGTTTCAGTGCTGAAATTAGGAACAAACTGGTGTTCTGTTTTCTGACCTTTCGTCACTTAAAAATTCATATCTTTTGACTCGGAACTCGAAATTAGATTCCGTTTGTTGGACACGAAACTAGACGAACAAATCTTTACATCGGTATAAAATTCACCATCTAACCATTTTTTGTAGAATTTATGGTGAGTTTTCAAAGTTACTGTCATAAACCAGTTTTTCTACATGGCTTCCATAAACAACTTCAACTTTTATACCAACTTCTCCTTACTTTTATACTTTTAAATTTAGTCCAATCACTAGATTTAAACCACCAACTCATCACATTATTCACCAAATAATTATTCACAATAATTCTCCTTAATTTTCCTTCTTTACCGAAATAGTAACTAAAATGCAAAGATAAGGATTCAAGCTTCTTAACTTTGCAATTTGGTCCTCAATTCAACATTACTACCTTAATTACATTATTACAACTAAAAATCAGATTTAACCTCAGTACAAAACTTCAATTTCGATTTGGTCACTTAACTTTAACAAATTGTCAAAATGGTCACTAATTCAATTCAACATCAATTTGGCATTCTAACTTCATTTTCTTATCTCTAACATCATTAATAACACAAATACACTCCAAATTCTAGAAATTAAGATTTGGTCCTTCAACTTTTCAAGTTGCCGAAATGGTCCCCACACAATTTAACTTAGGGTTTTGCTTCCAAACAACAATTCAAGCTTACTAGATCATTATTTCAACATCAGAAGCCCTAAATTAAACTTGAATCCATAAACCCTAATCATCTTCATAGAAATCAAAACATGTAAAACTTAAATCTCAACTCAATATCATGATTTTAACATCATACTAGCTTGATTTCAACTTAAATTCAATCATGGAATCATAAAATCTCAAAAGCCCCAATTTGATCCATAAACCCTAATTCCTTTCTCATGTAAATTATCATCAATCAAGCATGGATTCCATGATTTATTGATATCAAAAGGTAGAGCTTGAAGAGTAGAACAACTTTGTAGTTGAAGAGATTACCTGAAAACCGAGTTTCAGAGCTTGAATCGGGCTTGGAAAATTTTTTCTCTTTCTTTCCCTAGCCCTCATGTTTTTTGCTGGAAAAGATGAACAAAATCTTCATCTTTTCACCATTATTTTACACATATATCTATTAAATGAATATTAAATTCATTTAGTAGTAAAATTATAATTTTGCCCCTTTTATCCAATGGTTGAGATTGATTTTATCATCAATCGGGCCAAGATTTAATCTTACATTTTCTCCTTCCAATATTGCCCTTATAACTTTTTAAATATTTCAAAATTGCCATTGGGGCCAAATGACCAATTTGCCCTCCAACTTATCTTTATTTACTAGTTTGTTTCCAAATTGACATTCCATTAAAATCTAACTAAATCTAGTTAGAATTCAACCAACCATAATAAAATATACATAAAATAACATTTAATGACTTTTCCATAGCTTTTGGATCAGTATCCAAAATTTCCATTCGATCCAATATACCGATAAATAATCCTTTACTTAGAAATAAACTGTAGGATTCATCTTGAATCAAACTAAAAATATTTACAACACTTGGAAATGACTTTTATAACCTTTCTCTATCATATGGAAAAATTTCAAAATTTTCCAGTTCGATCCGGGTATTCGAATTCCACTTAAACTTTAACTACAATTTTCCCAATAATCGAAGTATTAGATCGAACCAATAATTCTGCATTCGATTCACACCCTTAGGTGATCTGTTTATTTATGAAATAAAAACCCTTAACTTTTGGGAAATTACATCTTTAGTCCCCAAACTTTTCCAAAGTTTATACTTTAGCCATAAAATTTTCAAAATTTACATTTTGGTCACTACATTTTTAAACTTCAATTCCCATTCCAATTTTCCTTGGAATTCAACCAAACTTTAAGAATACCTTATTCAATTCACTATCTATCACATGAGACCTTTAAACCTTAGAAATTTCCTTTCCAAAACCCATAATTAAAGAAATCCTAACTTTCGCATTTTTGTCATTTTAGTCACTAAGTTAGCTTTTAAGCTATTATCTTAGTGCTAAATGACCCTTAGTCAACTTAGTAAATTTTGGGGTATTACAGAAACTATGTGAATCTTTAATTTTCTAGGTCGCTAGTTATGTGTTTTTGAGGAGTTGTGGTGGTTTATTGAAATGTTGGAGATATAAGAATGTTAGTGATGTGTTTTTAGATGTTAATTGATGTTAATTGATGAGTTGAAACGTTAGGTTGTGGCTGGGTTAAGTTTGGAAGAGGTTTGTTGTTAATTTTGGGTGTTGTGGAGTATAATTGGTTAAAGGATGTTTAGGATTTATGTTGTTGTGATGTTGATTGCATTTTGACGCAATGTACCTCTGTTTTTGTGTTGAATAAAGCAGGGGAAGTTGGTCCTCAAGCTTGAACATTGGTTTCGAAAGCTTTAGAGGTGTGGTTATCGCGTCGGCAAGCGAGGCTTTGCAAGTCGGTGAGTGAGAACATGTTTTACAACTTTACAAAGGTTTGAAAGTTGTGTTTGGGAGTTTAGATCGATCTTGAAATGCTGGTCTAAGCTCAAAAGTAAGTAAAGGATAAATTCTCTCTCGAACTCAATTTGGCAATTAGTTTTATGCACTTGTTTTAAATGGTTTAATTACTCACTGTATATGCATATTTTGAGCACGGTTTAATGATGGAAATTGATTACATAATAATGTTGATGCATTTGGAAGTAATGCACGTCTTGTTAATGTTTATGAACATTGTTTAAATGATTTTGATAATGCATATGAAAATAGTAAGTGTTGTTGTTAAAATGAATTATATTGGCAAGTGATGGTATGAAAAAGTTTGAAAATGAAATTGGATATAGTTGGCCGGCTATAGGATTGATAGAGCGCTATAAAAAGTCACCTTAGATGTCGAGGGGTTTATAAGGTGTACCGTATACTCCATCCATGTACCCTAACGGTTGAGGGGTTTATGTTTACCAAAGACTCTTATTAGTGGGTTATACATTTAACCGATGAGTCGTGTTGAGAGGTTTATGTGTACCGAAGACTCCACCACGGGTGTCATAACGGCGGAGGGGTTTATGAATACCGAAAGCTCCCATGTGTAAACCTCGAGATACCGGTAGATTGTATGTTAAGTGTTGAGGGAACACTTGTTGAATCCGTGTATCTGATGTTATGTTTTGTAAAGTGGGGACTTGGTAAATGATCACTTGGAAGCCAATATAATTGATGATGTATCATGAGATGGATTATGTTGTTTAATATGGTTTAAACATGTTTTGCTCTTTAAGCCGTGCATTGGTAGTATGCATGGGAAAGCTTAAATTGAGGGTAGCAAATGGGACTTTGTTGTAGAATCCATGATACATGTTGCATATGGTTTAATATGTGGAAATGTTAGGTGCATGGTTTTGTTAAGGCATGATGTTGTGATGTTGATTTAAAGTGTTTTTGAAAGTGTTTTTCAAAAGGAATGTAAAATGGTTTAAATTGCATTAATGGTGGTTGTTGTTTGAGTATTCCTCACTAAGCCTAGTGTGCTTACACTCTTTTTTTTCCATCAATGCAAAGAATTAAAGATTGTGGCAGCGAGAAAGCAAGGAAAGGAATTCCAAAGACTTGTTTTCAAAGTACAGTTTGGAATGTTAAGTAGTAGTAATAAAGGCAATGTGTCAAATGATATTTTGGGAGGGTTTTTGGAAGAACTCCTTATTGGACAAGTTGTATTTGTTGTTTTGGTTTTGTAAGAAGAAATAACAGAATCGGTTGTACTACCACTGATGCGTGGTTCAAAAAAAGCAATTAAGTCCGCCTGATTGCCTTGCCACCTGAAGAAAACGAGAATAGTTGCAGCCCTATACATTCCAACTAAATATTTTAATATCCATAAAAATAATATAGAAGAGAAGGTACCAACAATCATTCAAGCATTGCGACAACCTTTTCGCCACTCATATTAACATTAGACACAATTATGTTCATAGCTGTTTTAGCTTTTTCGCTACTAGAGGAGACAGTGGAAGCCATTGCAGTCCCTGAAGAAGGGTCAGGGGGAAGTTCTGAAGGTTGAATGACTTTGTTATCAATCTTTAGAAGGTTATCGGCTTTGTGAGGAGGTATCTTGACAGGGGAAGGCAAGATACGCGTTGGTTAGAGGTTCATATCAGATTTTTTCAAAATTACAATAGTCGGGTGGCGATCCTTGTCAAGAGGGATATTAGTCTTTGGTAAGGTACTCTTCCGAGTGGTATTGTGGGGGCTGGTTGAAGGATAGGGCTTCGATGAAGCACTCGCCTTTGAGACTTGCAGGTTCTTTTGAATCACTAAGGAGCCCTTGCTCTGCATTATTTGGTTTTAACCTTATTAACTGATTGAACTGATTTTTTTTTTAATTAATCGGTCAGTTAATTTTAGGTAAAATCAGTTAACGGTTAAGAGTTTTTTCAAACTTTGATTATCGGTTAATTCGGTTTGAAACTGATTAATTAACCGAATTAACCAAAATTATTATATATTAAATATTATATATATTACATATATTTATTTTGGTCATTAAACTTTTAAAAATTATAAAATGATCATTAAATTTTTTGATATATTATAAAATGGTCATTAAACTTTTATCAAATTAGCATAAAATTAAAGTTCAATTACTAAAACGACCATTTTAGCATAATTTAGTGACCAATTATATAATTTAATCAAAATTTTATAACAAATTTCGGTTAATTCAAAAACGACCGAATTAACCAATTTTTTTCGGTTCAGTTAAAATTTTTCAAAAAAGTTCAAAAAGAAAAAAATTTGGTTAATGGGTTTTGGGTAATTAGGTTCTTAACTAAATGCACACCTCTACTTGCTAGAGTTCAGTTTGGTAGCTTGGAGAGATTGTTTCTTTTCTACAGCCGAGAGCTTGGCTGAAACTTTAGATACAGGGGTGGATACAGTAGCCGGCACACGAGGAGGCACAGCAAAAGTCGGCCCAGTCATAGGATATTCTGAAAGGTTTTCAGTAGTTACAAGAAAATAAGTAGATGCCACAGCTGTAGTTACTGGAATTGTCAGAAGCTGACTGGTGGGAGTGTCTATATCTACCACATGAGAAGCCAACAAGAGGTAAAGATTCATACTCAACCAATTGAGTTTGGCCGTTGATGAGAATTTTAGAGATCAAGGGCTTTTGTAGGTTAATCTCAATCGCCATACGCGCAAATCGTTCACGTCTGCCACTCTCCTTTTGATAGTCGATCTGAAAATCTTGTCGATGGACTCACCGATCGTGTTATCTGGCTACGCTTGTAGAAAATGACTGGTAAGTTCGGCAGTCGAATCCATGCCACGACTTTACTTGGGAATAGTTGAGAGGTTGTGAAATTTGGAGTCCAAGGTTCCACAATGAGATAGTGTCCAAAGATTGTCCATGGCCCTCCGGCAAGCGCTTTCAAGAAATCAGCACGAGTGCAAAAAGACACCAAGTAATAATCGTTTTTTATATCCACAAGTTTTATAGCCTGAGAGGGCTTCCATAGATCATAGATACGATTTTTAAGAGTTGTATAACCAATACGATGTCCAAGGAGTTTGATAACCACAGTCAGGTCGAGACTCTTTTCTGCTAGCACTTGAATTCTATCGGAGAAGTCAATAGAGATAAGGCCGTCAACTATGCTTCTCTTCACATCCCTTTCCAGGATCTCTATTTCCTCATCGTTAAAAATTTCCTCCACATTGGGGGACGATTCAGCAGCCTGATTTAGTAAAATATCGCGGAAGGACGAGATTTGAGGGCCTGAAATTTTTACTTGGTCAACATCCATGGCCGAGGCAGAGATACCTATATCAGAACCGCCACCATCCGCTAGCTTGTCTCTAGTGTTTAATAAAACATAAAAAGAGTTGCGTATCCTTTTGTTACATATATTATAGGTCAAAAAAAAACCTAGAAAAGAAGAAAAAAGTACTGTAAAAAATGATTTTAAAAGTGATGTAGAAAAGTAATTTTGATAAGTTGGGTTAAAGTTTGCCAATGATGTCAAAAAGTGATTTTGATAAGATAAAATATTTATTTTAGACATGATAATGTAAAGTAAAATAAGTAAACTTGGGTGATGTTCAAATTCGTTAATATTATGAAGTATAAAATAAATCAACATAAATTATAATAAAATAATTATTTTTTTATAAAATTTAATTTGAAAATATAAACTATATTCTAATTATGTACGGACATAACAATTACAAATTTATAATAAATTTAAAATAAAATAAATTTATTCTCAATATAAATATTATAAAAAAATTTGTTTTTATAAGATGCTTCTAGGTTGCTAAAAGCCAAAAAAAGCCCTTACTCTCACATTGACAGTTAAGGATCCTTTAACTACATGTAGGAAAAGAAAGAAAATACGTGAATATCATCATTTCAGCCCCATATTCATACATTAAATACTATGTATATTTAGTGAACAAAGTTTTGAACATGTGCGAGATGAGCGACTGCACAGGCCTCCAATAAAAGCAAGTCCCCTAATGAGTTGAATTAAATGTTTATAGGGAAAATAAAAAAATTGTTAATAAATTACAAGAAAAAATTTAAAAAAATGACTTTAAACAGGACTTATAATATATTATTTTATTAAGATAAACATATTTTGGCCTCCACATTATCTTTTTGTGTTCTTATCTGCATAAAAGAAATTAATAGCTTTATCCTTGTGATCTCTAAACCATTAAATTAATTTGTCTTTCAAAGATAATGGGAATGAGAAGGCCAGAGGAATGTCTGTAAAACCACTCTTTTTCTTCTTGATGATGTTCACATTCTTATCTTTATGCCACATTTCAATATATATCTCATTTCAAACCCTTTCATATGGTCTTCAAGTTAGTCCAACTCCTCAATCTTAGCCAGCAGGATATCACTTTTAAGGGACACATATGATTCGTTTACACAATGTACGAGTTTGTAAGTTTTACATGTTTTTTGGATCCTTAGATGAGAGAAATGAGTGACTAAGATTAATAGTAGGATATGTGAAGATTATCACATAGAAAAAAGTATGGAGTTAATCTCAACCATCCACTGCACTCATCCAACGATCCAAAAAAACATGTAAAACTCATTGTCTGACATTGTGTGTAAGTGGATCCTAACTATATATATACGGGGACATGTCATGATGAAACTTCAGCAAGCTCATGTTGTTCCTTCCCTTCGCAGGTTAAAAGATTGAACATTATGTAGTTATTGATATCATCATAGGAGTTCCTTCAGTACTTCTTGCGGTGTACGATACCTGTGTGATTAGGTGGTATGTATGTTACATCTTGTTTTATATCAGAGTCTAAAACTTGTAACTGTAACTTGTATCACGATTTCTATTTTATTGTTTGAATGATTTCTGAACTTATTTTTAATTCATAACTTGTTTTTATGGTTTTAATTGGTTGAAAATTTGTTTATTTGAAATCTTTATTGTAGGTCGCTCCGGTGACCCGAATGTAACACCTCGGATTGGATCGATTACCCGTAACGATATGTGGGTGACCGATATAATTGGTTAAAAAGGGTCAATGTCTAATTATTAAGCTAACAATATATGATTTAAAAATTAAAGGTTTGGGATCTAATTAATTTTGAAATTGACAATGATGTAATTAGTATTTAAATAAAAAATGTGGTCATTCTTAATTTGTCTAATTTGAAAATAAGCAAAGACCTGAGAAGGATTTACACTGAAAAAGTGAGGACCAAAAGTAAATTTTCTTAGTTTTAAGACTAAGAAAGACCTTAATAATAATTGGACCCAAAAAATTTACGAGTCAATGCTTAAGTTTTTAAATTTCAAAAGAATGAGAACCTAAAAAACAATTTGATCAAAAAAAATTGGGGGACCATGACCCCTCCCACTCATAAGTAATAAGGTGACATTTTTCGTAAAAAAAAAATTATCCTTTTTCAGTGCGTTTTTTATGCTCTAACACTAAAAAATTAAACTTTAAGTTCTAATTTTAAATTTTAAATCTTAAACCTTCGACCTTAAACCCTAAAAATATACTATATCCCAAATTTTCTAAACCTTAACCTTAATTTTTTTAGTGTGATGGCATAAATAGAGACACCAAAAAAGCGCAAAAGATTTCTATTCTATTTTTTATTTTTGATCTTGACTTCGATAAATATTTTTAAGTTACATACATTGATATTCCACTTCCTTTTATTTTTTATTTTTCTAAATCAAAGTATTTTTCGTGTTTATTTTACAATCTATAAAAATTAATATTTTTAAAATTCATAATTATTTTTAAAATAATAATATTTTCAAAATTTAAACCTAATATATATAGTATATTTTTTTAATGGAGAAATTAACTAGGCGACTAGCGCATACATAAGATTAAGATTGAAAGGGAAGCAGAAAATCGCTTGCAAGAGTGGAACTGATTGCATCATGAGCTAAAATTTAGTATTACTTTAATATTTTTTTTTCTAATAGTCTAAAAGTGATTACAAAGTAGTAACCGCTCATATATATTTTTAACCATTTAACAATGCGCACATTTCTTACAGACAAAGCGATCGAATTCGATTCATTTAAGATTAACATCATCCGTTTTTCCACTGTAAACCCTTATTGGGTTCGTATCACTCTAATAATTGTGACTTTGTGACTGTATATTGGCCAAATATTTTAATTTAGGTAATCACAATAGTAGAGATAAGAACTCTGTGGATTTCCTATAAATTCAGGCAGGAAGCCAGGAATGATATTACACAATTACTTCGTTTTCTTAATTTATTTTATGTGGAAATATTGATGATTTTAGGGTATAGGCATATAAAGATTCAATAAATGCCCATTAATTAGGTGCTCTACTTTTTTGAAAATTTTCTTAATCGGAAAGGTTTTAATCAATTTTCAAAGCTGACAACTTCTTATTAATAAAAGGGTAAATTACTGGAATGGTCACTTATGTTTAGTAAGTGTACACATTTGGTCACTAATTTTTAAAATTGATTGTTATGGTCATTTATGTTTTCGATCTATAAACTTATGGTCATACGGAAATTTGTTGCCGTTAAATGTTAACGGGAGGCTGATCTGCCAGCGAAAAAAATAAAGGGTAAACTAAAGTAATGATCACTTTCGTTTATGTTTTGTTCACGTTTGGTCACCGATTTCAAAAATCTAATGTTTTGGTCACTTACGTTTTCGTTTTTTAAACTTTTGGTACCCTGAATATTTTTACTATTAAACTTTAACGGGAATCTAACTTGACGGTGGTAAAAATGAAAAGGACCAGTCAAATACAAGTGAGACTCTTTTACAGTGAACTAAATCCTCAAAACCCATAATCATTTCTCTTCTTCTTCGAGCTCTTTTCAACCTTCACTCTTCCACCTCCAAAACACATTCTCGAACTCTCAACCAAATTCCTCCACCCTTCGCGTGTCAAATCATATATACTCTCATGCTCGCAAATGGATTCTTCGAATTCTATTAGATTCTTTCATGTCTAGCTCGAAAACTGGAGACCTGGTTTGTGTTGTTGATAATTTTCAACATGCCATGTTCTGCTTATTAGCGTTGTTGTTTTTCAATAACAAGCTTAATCAAGAATAGATCAAAGATCGAAATTGTGCAATGACGTTTGCTGGTAGACTCGGATATAAGATTCAATATACACAATCTATGGCCCAATGTAAGGAAAGTTTTGCTTTAGAATGTTGGAATGAGTTTATTTAAGCTCGTTGAAGACCAAAAGAAGGTGTTGGTTCGTCTGATAAGAGCACGAAAGAAAGAAAAAGTTAACAGAACGTTGTCGAATAAGAATCGACCCACCATTGCCGGACACGCCTTGGGGTACGTCGATACATTGCTCGATCTTCAACTCCCAGAAGAAAAAAGGAAACTAACGAAAAATGAAATCATCATCTTGAGTTCTGACTTTTTGAATGCCGAAACAGATACTACTTCCACAACTTTGTAGTGGATTATGAAAACATGGTAAAATATCATCATGTTCTAGAGAAATAATTCATGGAAATTAAAAGGTAGTGGAAATAGAGAGAGGTGGAGGAAGATGATTTGCATAAGATGCCATAACTGAAAGCGGTGATCTTGGAAGGGCTAAAACGACATCCACCAGACCATTTTCTTCTGCCTCATACAGTGAGAAAAGATACAATAAGAGATTTCTTAGTGCCCAAGAATGTCACCATTAATTTCATGGCAGAAGAAATGGGGTGGGATCCCAAAGTATGAGAAGATCCACTGGCTTGTATAACATTATCACCGAGTTGAAAAAGCTCAAAGCTTTTTTCATGGGTGGATGGGTTTTGAGGACATTGTTCACTGTAAAATAGTCATATGTGTATTTCACTGTTTTTTTAATTTTCTACCCCTGTCAAGTCAGCTTCCCGTTAAAGTTTAATGACAATAAATGTTTGGGTTACCACAGGTTTAAAAAACAAAAACGTAAGTGACCAAAACATTAGTTTTTTAAAATCAGTTACCAAAAGTGAACAAAACTGAAACGAAAGTGACCATTACAGTATTTTACCCCTGGCAAATCAGCCTCCCATGTTTAATGACAACAAACATTCCAGTGACCATAAGTTTATAGATCGAAAACGTAAGTAACCATAATAGTCAATTTTGAAAATCGGGGACCAAAAGTGTAAACTTACTAAATCTAAGTGACCATTCCAATAGTTTACCCTATAAAATTTATTTTTAAAAACAATTTTTTACTTTATTATGATTTTTATTTATCAGAATAATTTTTAAAATATAACTTTTCTAATATATTAAATTAATCAACTTATATTTAACATGCCAATTTTTGGTTAAAATTAATTAATTATGATTAAAAAAATATTATATATTAAATTATAAATTTATATTTTACCAGGACATTTTTTTTAAATAATTTACTATAATTAAAAATTATTTTATATTAAATTAACAAACTTATATTTTATTACATAATTAAAAAATATTTTAAAATTTAAAATATTTATTTTATTTATTATTATTCTACATAAGTATAAATATAATTATTATTTAGCATAAATAAATTTTAATATATTTTTTTATTATTTACTTATAAATTTGTAGTATATTCACTTATGTAGGGTTACATAAGTATACATGAGTATTAAAATAGTTTGTCATAATGTAATCACTCATTTTTTCCGGGTTCTAGTATTATTAGTATTATTTTAATAGTAATATTATTAATATAAAATTAATAAAAAAGTCAAAAAAGTAAGTAAAATAAAATATATATATAATAACTAAAAAGCAAAAAAATAAATAAATAAATTAGAAAAAAGCGAAAAAAAGAGAAAGGGTGAACACATGGATCACCATGAGCCGCGTCACCTCCACCCATTCAATTTGCCTATAAAAGGCAATGGGGGCATTTGGGAAGCAAGAGCCCGAGCGGGCGGCAAGCATAAAGAGAGGAGTGCTCTCAGCTTGCCAGGGCTGAGAGCAGTGCTCTCGGCCCCAGCTGGTTCGATTCAGTATTCGATTAGGGGTCCTTTTGTGGTCCGATCGAATTAATTTTTGGGCCTTGACGAGATGGTATAGAGATCTTGATGGGGTCGGTCGAAGTTTTTCATCCGAGCTTCGAGTGGGGTAAAATTCGATTCTTATCTCTGTATTTATTTTAATATTGGCTTAGACATAGGGTAATATATAAATTTGTTGATTATGTTTTTTGATTATTAGCATATTTTTAAATATATTTTGTATGCTGTATTAGATTTAATATATAGTTTGGATATCATAATATGTTTAATTCTTTGTTTTTTTGTTCATATTTAATATATGTGCTTTTGCCATGTTCATGATTTTATTTATGTTTATGTATGATTTATCATGTTTATTAAGTTGTATATCGGTATATAAATTGCTAATGCGGTGCTTCCTTTTACGAAGGTAAACTTGGCTACTAGTCTAAGATGTAGATGGCAGTTTTCGTTTATCCCTCGAACATTGGAGCCCTTAAAATTTACTCGCACTTATAATCAAATTTTAATTTAATCGTAATTATCTACTCGCACTTATAATCGAACATTGTAGATGGCAGTTTTTGTTAAACCCGTTAAATTTGATATTAATAAAGCTGTAATTATTTGGTACTAATTTTGGGTGGTGTGGGGGTGCTAGTCCTTCCCCATCCATAATTAACTCCCGAACCCAAGTTTTTTAAAAAAGAAATCTCTGGTTTTTGTTTTAATGGTTCCAGTCTACCGAAAGTGGCCAGTGGCATCTTCAAATTTTTCAAAAAATACGAGTTTTCCAAAGAAATCCCTTTTAATCAATTTTCAAATAAAAATGGGAAACACTTCCCCAATATGATTTTTATTATTAAAATGCGAGCTTTCATGAAATTCCTCCTTTTTTAATTAACTTTTCCATAAAAGCGGGACCCCTTTTAATATAACTTATAATTTATTATTTTTGTAGCGGCACGGAAAAAAGTCGCTACAGCATGGCGACTCCGCTGCAGGCTGGTTTTGTTTTTTAAAACAAAAAGGAGTTAAATTTACCGCTTTACTAATATCAAAAGTTGCGGGTTAAAGTGACGATTAAACTAATATTTGTTTATAAATGTGATTTTATTTTAACACATTTAAAATTGGACATATAAACTCGTTTGTCTAAGTGAGGGGATAATGCTATTGCTTTCGAGGTGATATTGCTCCTCCGTATAGGCCTAACAAGTACCTTCGGGGCTCTACTACTCTATATTTTCATGGGAATATCGTTTCCCCATATAGGCATAGAGGAATGGGTCCTCCTGAATTGAACCCGCTAGAGAAGAGCCTATAATGGGTGATGACTGGGGGCCTTGGTACCCTTAGTAGGAGACAACAAGGACAATTCGAGTACCTTTTAGCACCAAAATTGCATGTAGAGAACATAGAAAGCCCACCCTTCTAGAGCCATGCGGACAACCTAGAATATTAGATGATATATGATTAGGCTTATTTCATGCTTCGAATTTCTCTTGCTTTCTCGCATTTATTTATTGCTTATTAATTGCATTCGATTTACTAACCTATTTTTTTGTTTTTTCTTTTGCATATATTTTTGCATTCACATGACATGATATAAAGGGGTGGTTCTCAATTAGAAAGCTTTCATCATGAATGAAAGGTGTCTTAAGGTAGAAAATGAAAATATGAAGGTTTGACATCGGTACCATAAATGCCCAAGCCAGTGAATATGTCAACAAATGTATATATATGAATATATATATATACACATATATATATATATATTCATTTTGGTATTCTCAAAGCGAGATACCATTTTTTTAAAACTCAGAGTTCTTAGCTTTTGATCCTTTCATAAGGATAGGTTTTCCACAAAATGAGGTTTTAACTCGATCCTTTTATAAGGATATTTTTTAAAAAAAATTATTCCATAAGGATTTTTTTATCAACTCCTTAATTTAATCCTTCCATAAGAGTATTTAAAAAAATCAATTTCCTAACTTAAATCCTTCCCTAAGGATTTTTTTCTTTTTTTTCTCCTTAAAATCAATTACTTAATTTAATTAATTCAGAGACAGAAGAGGGACCAAAAGTCTTCCGCCCGCTTGAAGCGATCGAGGAATTAGGAGATAAAATTGAAGCCTATCTCTAGAAGAACATGTTTTATCTTTTGTATAGGGAACTTTTTTATTCGATGAAAGTTGTTCTAGAGTGATCACTTATAGAATTGACGCCTTTACTTGCATTCATTCTTTCATTTACTTTATATCATTTTAGAGGTATTGATTCACGAGTGTTCGCCCAAAATTAGAAATCATTCATAAAGGACAAAAGATTTTCTAATCAGATAAGAAATGATACAAGTTCGAGGTTTTGTCCTAAAGCTAGATCAAATACAATAGGCAAAAGTTCATCCAAAAACTTCAGATCAGACTAGATAGATGATACTCATTCTAGAGACGAACGACTTGAAATACAAGAATTAAAGAAGCAGATGGCAAAGATGGTGAATTTGATGACCGCTATGGCTAAAGGCAAATGGTTTGTCGAACCGAGAGAAGAGTTAGCAAAGAATTAGAATATGAAGCACAATGGTCAGACTTCCACCTTTGAACAAGGTAATTCCATCAAGTGACATAGTTTGAACTCATTCGTGATCTGTGTAACCCCCTCGACCTGGCCTAGTCGCAAGACCGAACCGAGCGAGCTACATTAGGTTTATCGAAGTAAACCGAGAAGATTAAAACCAAAACATGTCTATTTTTTCTTTTATCTTGTCTAGATACATTATTATTATCCTATTTGTTCATACTGACCTTCGGTGAAAACCCAACCCAATCGGACGCCGAAATGACATCCAATTGATCACATTTGCAATTCAAGGACTAATTTGCAAACTCGGAAAACTGTAGGGTCTTAGCTCATTTTTATGTTACCAATCTTTAATTATTTAGGTTTCATGCTTACATGTTAAAAATCAAGTCAAAAAGATCATCCGAACTCATTTAATTGAATTCACAACATTCAGGGACCAAAACGTAAGAAAACAGAACTTTAGAAGATTCCAGATAACCAACTTAACTGCCATCGTACCGGTACAGACAAGGGCGTTTTGATATGCCTTCACTATTTTAAATCCCCAAAATTCCAGCAGCCATAACTCAATCCGATACGCCCCCGCGTATCGAAACGCCCTTCATGAAAACATTGTACCGTATCGAAACGCCTCCCCGAGTACCGAAACACTGGCCAAATTTGCCCAGATCTGTACCGAAATAGTTGCATGCGTACCGGTACGCTAAGCCTGGAATGTCTTACTCACACTGAAACAAGAACTCCCGTACCGGTACGCATGGACCTGAAATGTCCATTTTTGCTGGTTTAACATGTCTTTGAACAAACCAAAACATCCTAACATGCCCCTAAAACACATCCAACATATTCAAGGATCAAACAACACCAAGACAACCTAATCTCAACATCCATTCAACTATGATACTTCAAATGTAAATCTAGAGGCATGCTTCCTACAAAACCATTTAAGCAAAGCATGAAGCTTTAAACCATCACCACAAACAATCAATAATGGCCAAATACAAACCAAGAGCAACAAAACAAACCTGTTCAACACAGGGAGTTTAACAAAACACCTCCCAAAACAACAATGGAACCCCCATTTCCCTTATTACTTATAGTCTATACCAAAAACATACTTTGGTTATCAAGTCTTGTTGTGATCCCTTGCTTCCCGCTGCCTTTCAAGCTTTTAATTCTCTGCATTGATGGACAAAGAGAGCGTAAGCATACTAGGCTTAGTGAGGAGTGCTAAAAAACAATACACCATCAATGCATTAAAATCATTTCTCAACATTACATTGAAATCTCATTTCAATCATCTTTTAAATCACTATCATGCTTTGAAAACCATGCACTACCAACATATTAACCTATATGCAACATGTATCATTAATCAAAAGCAAATCCCATTGCTCAAACTCAATTTAAGTCTTCCCATGCATAACGACCATATGCAAAGCTTAAAGAGTAAACATGTATAAATTCCATTATACAACATAAACCATTTCAATGATACATCAACAATTATATTGGCTCACAAGTGATCATTAACCAAGTTCCTTTACCAAAATAGTTCATCGGATACACGGATTCAACAAGTGTTCTCCCAACACTTCAAGCCATCTCAACCGGAAATAGTGATACAATCACAATCGTGATACCTAAACAACCGGGTACACTTTCAACCCAAGGGGACACCAACCTCTTACCTCGGTTAGATGCTTAATCCACCATCGGGAGTTTACGGTACTGTATAACCCCTCTACCGTTAGGGTACTTGGATGGAGTTTTTGGAAAAACGGATCTAAACCCCTCAACATCCAAGGTGACTTATTATAGTGCACTATCAATCCTTAGGCCGACCAACTATATCCGATAACAATTTTAAAACCACATCACTTGCCAATATAATTAACCATTTACCCCACTATTTTTAACAAGCATTAACCAAATCAATTTTCCAAAGCAATAACCATGCTTTAAAACACAAGTATAACCCATATACTTACAAGGATCACTTACCATGTGCATTCTTCAGCATTTCATGCTTAAAAACAATATCTCAAATACTCTAAATCATGCTTAAATGGTAGGTACAATGTAAATCAAAACAAGTGCATAAAAATCATTTTACTCTAGCACGACCGAGTGAGAAAACCACATTTTACTTACTTCCAAGTTTAAACCAGCATTTCAAGCTCAGTTTAAACTCCCATAAACCACCTTTAAAATATTCCAAAGCTGGAATCCATGTTCTCACTCACCGATATACGAAACCTTGATTCACCGACGCGAAAATAAGTGTCTGAAGCCTCAAAGCTTAACTGATCATTTTCGGATCCATCTCTCCTGTTTTAACCACATTACAATAGAGGATTAATGCATCTCAATACATTGAAAACACTGCAACCACAATCCACACGGACTTCCACAATCTTCTTACAAGTACCCAACCACAACAACCGAAAACACCATCTAACTCTTTCCAAATACAACCTAGCCACAATCTAACAATCTAACACTTCCATAATCATCAATTAACATTAAAAATAAGATTAACTCATCCAAATACTTCCATCAATTAAATAGCCACCACAACTCCACAAAAACACAAATATAACAACTTTAACAAATAGGGATTCAAGAGTTTCAGGATTTCATTGTTAAAATCAACTTATCAACATTATAATACATCTAAAATATGATTCAAATCAACCTCAACACTGGAAAAATAGATCCAATATGGATCTTTCACTTTTTCATCAACTTAACCCAATTAAATCAATATAAAACACAAAATCAGATTCTAAAATATAAATCGAGTATGAAATACTTGGGAATATCAACAAAGAACCATTCAATAGAGGAGATCATGAACCTTACCTTCATTGTGTTATTTCCCCCCTTCAATTGATTGTTTAAAGCTAGGAAAACACAAGATTTCAACGAGGTTTTGTAAATTAAAGTTAAAGAATCAAGTACAAATTAAGAATATAAATAAAAATATCTCTCACCTCTGGATTTTGATGAAAACCATAGTGTTTGGCAGAAAAGAAGTGGAGAGAAAAGTTACGTCAAATTTCTTTTAATCCAATAAATAACTTTTTAATATCAAAACTCTTTTAATTATTTATAAACCACATGTTTAAAATGACTTAATTGAAGGGAGAAACTATCGACAAAAACATGGTAATATAGCTCCTTAAGGATTATAAGAATTTGATCCTTTTTCATTTTAGTCACCGTTAAAAACAGTTTTCAAAATTTACATTTTGGTTACTTACCAAAATGTCACCCTTCCAAAACCCATTTTCCAAAATTGTTTTCACCAATATTAACCATATATTAAAATATGGTTTTAACCATTTTCCATATTTTTATCTTACTGAAAATTATTTACTCTCGAATCCGACTCAAATCCCTAACCCGGTCTACTAGACCGTCCAATAAACCTTAAAACTGCTAGGCCCAAAATCAGGGCATTACAACTCTTCCCTCTTAAGTAATTTCATCCCAAAATTTACTCGAAGGAAACAAAAGCAGAAACTGCTCCCACAACCTTGACTTGTGTTCTCACATGGCTATCTTAACATCGCAGTGTCTCTACAACACCTAAGAAGCTCAACCGTTTTGCCACGCGAAACCTTACTGCTGGTATCAAAGATATCTACCAAATCCTTATCATAAGATAAACCTGATCCCAACTCAATGCCTTCCACCGGCATAACATGAGAGGAATCCAACCGATACCCCCACAATGTCGTCAAATAAAACACATCATGGAACCCCTCCAACATAGGAGGTAAACCCAAACAATAAGCAATAGGACCCACATGCTCAAGAATCTCGTATGGTCTACCAAAACCTCGGTTAAACTTCCCTTTCGGCCCAAAACGCACTACCTTCTTCCAAGGCGACACTTTCATGATCACCCGACCATCAATAGCATACTCTATAACACTACGCTTCAAATCCACGTAGGATTTTCGACAACCCAAAGCCGCTCTCAAATGATCACATGTCAACTTTACTTTCTTGCTGGTGCCTTACAATACGTCATACATGGGAACATACTTTTCCCCAATCTCAGCCCCTTACACAAGCATACGACACCTTCTACCACACAATGCCTCGTACGGTGCCCACTGTATACTAGCATGATAAATATATTATAAGCAAGCTCCACCAAAGGCAGTTGCTTTTCCCACGCTCCCTAGAACTCAAAGATACAACAACTCAATATACCCTTCAAAACCCGAATTACATCTCAACTGACCACTCGTCTATGAATGATACAAGGTACTATAACTCAACCACACACTCAAAGCTCAAAGTAGCACCCTCAAAACCTCACTGAAAACCACAGATTTCCGTCCAAACTATAAACTCGGGCACACTATGCAAACACACCAACCCGACAATGCACAAATCTGCCAACTATCAAAAGCACACATCACCAATATAGCCACAAAGGTGCGCACACCCTACAACTTAATTAACAACCACCCCAAATGGAATCATTTTTTATCGGTGTCAAAGGCAACCCATACACAAAATCCATGGTAATTCTTTCCCACTTCCATTCCGGTATCCTCAAAGGTCGCAACAACTCGGAAGGAACTTATGGTCAGCTGTCACTCGCTGGCATTCCGTGCATTGAACAACACAATTAGCCACATCTTACTTTAAACATACTCGACAGTAAAGCCCCTTCAAACCTTGATATATCTTGGTACTACCTGAATGCATAACACAAGAACTTTCATACGCCTCAGCCAAAACAATACGCATCAACTCAACATCATGAGACACCAATTTTCGATCTTAAAATCACAACACCCTATCATCATTACCATGTAAATCCATCGAAATCCTTCCTTGATACCTGAACAATCGATACAAACACATCAACACAAAGTTGCCTCTCGGCCATCAAAGCCTCCATCACACATCACACTCAACCGCGAATATAACATCCTCAACTTCACCGCAACCCTCATAAACAAAGAATCAGCTACAATCCCCGCTCGGGCGATATTCAATCACCAAACTATAATCCTTAAGCAGCTCCAACCATCCGAGATGTCAAAGATTCAAATCATCATTCATTTTATTTCATTTTTTAACCACTCATGATCCGCGTACACAACACACCCTCCACATAGAATTGGTGTCTCTAAACCTTTCGACAACCACCATCGCTGCATAAGTCGCACTTCCCTTGCAATGCTACAATCTTAACCAACCTCGATATTAAATAACTAGATCTAGCAAACCCACTAACTGCTATCTCTAACCTTGATTGCTCAAAAACTAGCACAAGCTAAACTCCCAAGAACCAAACTTTAACATCATGTTAACTTCTTGAAACTCCAAGAACCATATTACCAAAATCCATCTACATACGCTACCTTACTTGTACCATCACTCCACCAACTTCCAATCAGTCATCCGTAAGTGTGAACATATGTATGCATGATTACTTATATGCCCTCATAAATGTCTATGTGTATGTATACAAAACCTCTAATGTCATGCCCAAATGTATGCATGTACTGACATATTTACATATATATATATATATATATATATATATATATAAGTGCTTTTGCACCGTGTATGTTTAACTGTTCACACTTACTAATAACATTCTCATAACTAGAATTCTTTGCAACATCCTCAAAACTCACACTTCCCAAATGAAGAGCAACACTCACTTCTCCCCAAAAATTCTACTAACCTATTCATATTATCGATTAAAACTCTTCTCGATTCTTCTGCTCACAGAGAGACCATCTTTAGATACACAACCAACTGACCCAAAAACTTAAGGGCTACCCAATTCTTCATAACTATGAATGCAAAAGATGCATGGATCAAACCAAACTGCATAGCCAAGATCTCACACTATCGTACTCCTTACGGAAGGCAAAACTAAACACAATCACATCCTTTACCTTCAACTGATAACACCCAGCCCTCAAACCAATCTTATAAACCACCGAAGCACCCCTAAACTGATCAAAAACACATTAACTTGATCAGCTACCAGCAACCGATGCATATTTGCATCGTACCATTCTTCTTTTCCATAACAACACCGGCGCAACCCCCTGGCGAACCACTATGCCTAATAAACCCTTGACAAAAAACTCCTGAAGTTGCATCTCTAACATCTTCAACTCCCTCGAGCCATGCATGGAGAGCAATTGACATCGGAGTTATGTTTTTCATACAACTCAATGCCAACCTCAACCTCACAATCTAGTGGCAAATCCGGCCATTCACTCGAAAACACCCAGAAACTCACATACCGCATGAATATCTTGAGCACGTACTTCCTTTGACCCCCGAATTCATAATATTGGCTAGGAATGCCTAACATCCAGAATCCATCATTCGACTTGCTTCTAAAGCCGAAATAGTGTTAGACAAGAACTTAGCATTCTCACCAACAACTACCACCTCACAATCACCCGATAACCTCAAGGATATCTGTTTGATCTCAAAATCCACCACAGCACTGTGTTCAGTCAACCAATCCATACCCAAAATCACATCAAAGCCATGGTATGGCAACCCCATCAAGTCCACGGCAAACCCATGTCCCTGAACCACCAGCGGACACCTACAATCAACCTTCTAACCACGACTGTCTACACAAGAGAACTAGTCACTCTAACACCCAAATTAAGAATTCCAATAGGTATATCAAGAAACTATACATGCTCACTCAAGATCTATAAATGGGTAGAACCAGAATCAGCCAACGAATACCATGGCAAAAATTGTAAAGAGAATGCATCTGCACTCACATCAGTGTCATTGCGACCCTCACGATGCGCATATGCTCCAGTTGGTCCACATTTCTCAGGCTGGATAGCAATGATATAAGCCGCAATTCTTTATCCACAATCTCTACGCTGAAACGGTCCACGTCCATGACCATGGCCTCTATGTAGAGCAACAACAGGTGCAGCACCCTGCCCACCTCCAGCAACCAAGAACAATCATATCTCAGATGATCGCCAGACCCACAACTATAATAAGCATTGACCACAACAGGCATAGGTCCCTGACCCTCCCTGGCCAAACGCGGACAATCTCACCTTAGATGATCTCGGGATCCACAAACCAAACAAGTGTTAAATAAAGCTCTAACCTGGGCACCCTACCCCTGGACTCTACGTCCAACAACATCTCCGCTACGCCTCGGCTCTAGGAAAAACCTCCGATCACGGTGTATATTAACCTGACCACCACCAAAACTAGAATCAACCACTTTCTTACCAGAGCTAAAGCCCCGAGACTAGAAGCTATACCAGATTCTGCTTAACATCCTTAGCTCGCGAACCCAACACATCAAAATCTGTGTAATCAGCAGTGAACATGTATGTCTTGATCTCCTACACGAGCCCGTAGCGGAAATGATCACATCGCATACGCTCGTTAGGAACTAACTTAGGTGTATACTGGCTCAACCTCACAAACTGCACCTCTTACTCAGCAACAGACATACTACCCTGCACCAAAACCATGCACTCTTATTTCTTTCCATCCAGTATCTAAATCTCAAATACTTCTGCTTAAAGATAGCTTGGTAAACTCCCAATCCATGTCATTGGGTTCCATGCCCACAGATACAGTTATCCACCAACTAAAAACATCCTATTGCAACATGGATACAACACATCCCATCTTAGGGGTGCCAATACACCCTATTTGGTCCAAACCTAAATAACACTGGCCATCCCTAACTCAGCTGCCTCGAGTGAAAACCCACAGTACTAAATTCCTCTCAAACTATAGGGATATTCCAACGACAACCTCGTTCGCCCAACAGTTGGTGCAAACACACGCACTCCAGCATTAACACCTTAAAAGCTCTAAACACCGCCTATAACAAGGCATCATATCACCCAACACTGGCCCAACCGACATAGGTAGTACATACTTTGGGGTGACAAACCCCCAAGAGACACAACACTCTCCTCAACTCACTGCCCAAAGGCAACAACATCATGCTAGATCTCACTTCTCCTATCGGTCGTAACATAACACATTTTTTAAGGCATAATAATCATTTCAAAACAAAAATAGTCAAGCCAGCCGTGAGCAAGGATCCAAGACTTCCATTTCAAAAGCATAACATTTCAAACTACAATAATAAGGCAATAAGTTTCCCAAATTGTTCCCCAACATGGCATACACCAACCACCGTGCATATTACAATCACCGTCATATCAAACATTAGATAACAACTCACAATACCATCACAACAATCAAACCAACTCCTAAGTATCACAAACCTAGCTCTGATACCAAAAAATGTAACCCTCTCGACCTGGCCTAGCCATAAGACTGAACTGAGCGAGCTACATTAGGTTTACCAAAGTAAACGAGAAGATTAAACCCAAAATATGTCTATTTTTTCTATATCTTGTCTAGATACATTATTATTATCCTATATGTTCATACTAACCTCCGGTGAAAACCCAACTCAATCGAGTGCCGAAATGACAACTAATTGATCATATTTGCAATTTAGGGACCAAATTGCAAATTCAGAAAACTATAGGGTATTAGCTCATTTTTATGTTACCAATCTTTAATTAAGCAGGTTTCATGCTTACATGTTAAAAATCAAGTCAAAAAGATCATCTGAACTCATTTAATTGCATCCACAACATTCAGGGACCAAAACGTAAGAAAACATAACTTCAGAATATTCCAGATAGCCAACTTAACTGCCACCGTACCGGTACAGACAAGGGTGTTTCAATACGCCTTCACTATTTTAAAACCCCAGAATTCCAGTAGCCAAATCTCGTTCCAATACGCCTCCGCGTATTGAAATGCCCTTCATGAAAACACTGTACCGTATCGAAACACCTTCATGAGTACTGAAATACTGGCCAAATTTACCCAAACACGTACCGAAACAATTACCCGCGTACCGGTATGCTAAGCCTGGAATGGCTTACTCGTACTGAAATAGGAACACCCGTACCGGTACGCCTAGACCTAAAATGTTAATTTTTGCTAGTTTAACATGCCTTTGAACAAACCAAAACAACCTAACATACCCCTAACACACATCCAACATATTCAAGGATCAAGCCACACCAAGACAACCTAATCTCAACATCCGTTTAAGGTATTATACTTCAAATGTAAATCTAGAGGCATACTTCCTAGAAAACCATTTAAGCAAAGTTGAAAATTTAAACCATCACCACAAACAATCAATAATGGCCAAATACAAACCAAGATCAACAAAACAAACTTGCTGAAACAGGGAGTTTAACAAAACACCTCCCAAAACAACAACGGAACCCCATTGCCCTTATTATTTATAGTCTATACCAAAAACGTACTTTGGTTATCAAGTCTTGTTGTGATCTCTTGCTTCCCGCTGCCTTCCAAGCTTTTAATTCTCTGCATTGATAGAAAAAGAGAGCATAAGCACACTAGGCTTAGTGAGGAGTGCTCAAAAACAACACACCATCAATGCATTAAAACCATTTCTCAACATTACATTGAAATCTCATTTCAATCATCTTTTAAAACACTATCATGCCTTGAAAACCATGCACTTAACATCTTTAAAATCAGCATATTAAACCATATGCAACATGTATCATTAATCAATAGTAAATCCCATTGCTCAACCACAATTTAAGCCTTCCTATGCATAACGACCATATGCAAAGCTTATAGAGTAAACACGTATAAATTCCATTATACAACATAAACCATTTCAATGATACATCAACAATTATATTGGCTCACAAGTGATCATTAACCAATTTCCTTTACCAAAATAGTTCATCGTATACACTGATTAAACAAGTGTTCTCCCAACACTTCAAGCCATCTCAACCGAAAATAGCGATACAATCACAATCGCGGTACCTAAACAACTGGTACACTTTCAACCCACAGGGACTCCAACCCCTTACCTCGGTTAGATGCTTAATCCACCAACGGGAGTTTACTGTACTGTATAACCCCTCTACTGTTAGGGTACTTGGATGGAGTTTTCGGTACACGGATCTAAACCCCTCAACATCCAAGGTGACTTATTATAGTGCACTATAATCCTATGGCCGGCCAACTATATCCCATAACAATTTTAAAACCACATCACTTGCCAATATAATTATCCATTAACCATTTACCTCACTGTTTTTAACATGCATTAACCAAGCCAATTTTCTAAAGCAACAATCATGCTTTAAAAACAAGTATAGCCCATATACTTACAAGGATCACTTACCATGTGCATCCTTCAACATTTCATGCTTAAAAATAGTATCTCAAATACTCTAAATCATGCTTAAATAGTAGGTACAATGTAAATCAAAACAAGTGCATAAAAATCATTTTACACTAGCACCACCGAGTGAGAAAACCACATTTTACTTACTTCCAAGTTTAAACCAACATTTCAAGCTCAGTTTAAACTTCTATAAACCACCTTTAAAACATTCCAAAGCTGGAATCCATGTTTTCACTCAGCGATACACGAAACCTCGATTCACCAACGCAAAAATAAGCGTCTGAAGCCTCCAAAGTTTCATCGATCACTTTCGGATCCATCTCCCCTATTTTAACCACATTACAACAGAGGATTACTGCATCTCAATGCATTCAAAACACTGCAACCACAATCCACACGGACTTCCACAATCTTCTCTCAGCTATCTATCCACAACAACCGAAAACATCATCTAACTCTTTCCAAACACAACCCAGCCACAATCTAACAATCTAACACTTCCATAATCATCAATTAACACTTAAAAATAGGATTAACTCATCCAAATACTTCCAAAAATTAAACAGCCACCACAACTCCAAAAAAACACAAATCTAACAACCTTAACAACTAGGGATTCAAGAGTTTCGGGATTCCATTGTTAAAATCAACTTATCAACATTATAATACATCCAAAATATGATTAAAATCAAACTCAACACTGGAAAAACCGGACCAATATGGATCTTTCCCTTTTTCATCAACTTAACCCAATTAAATCAATATAAAACACAAAGTCATATTATAAACTATAAATCAAGGATCAAATACTTGGGAATATCAACAAAGAACTATTCAATATAGGAGATCACGAACCTTACCTCAATTATGTGATTTCCCCCTTCAATTGATTGTTTAAAGCTAGGAAAACACAAGATTTCAGCGAGGTTTTGTAAATTAAAGTTAAAAAATCAAGTACAAATTAAGAATATAAATAAAAAGATCTCCCACCTCTGGATTTTGATGAAAACCGTAGTTTTTGGCAGAAAAGAAGTGGAGAGAAAAGTTGAGAGAAAAGTTACGTCAAATTTCTTTTAATCCAATAAATAACTTTTTAATATCAAAACTCTTTTAATTATTTATAAACCACATGTTTAAAATGACTTAATTGAAGGGAGAAACCATCATCCAAAACATGGTAATATAGCTTCTTAAGGATTCTAAGAATTTGATCCTTTTCATTTAGTCACCGTTAAAAACAGTTTTCAAAAATTACATTTTGGTTACTTACCAAAATGTCACCCTTCCAAAACCCATTTTCCAAAATTGTTTTCACCAATATTAACCATATATTAAAATATGATTTTTAATCATTTTCCATATTTTTATCTTACCAAAAAATATTTTCTCTCGAATCTGACTCAAATCCCTACCCAGTCTACCGGACCGTCCAATAAACCTTAAAACTGCTAGGCCCGAAATCGGGGCATTACAACTCTCCCCCTCTTAAGAAATTTCATCCCTGAAATTTACTTAGAGGAAACAAAAGCAAAAACTGCTCCCACAACCTTGACTTGTGTTCTCACGTGGCTTTCTTAACAACGCGGTGTCTCCACAACACCTAAGAAGCTCAACCGTTTTGCCTCGCAAAACCTTACTGTTGGTATCAAAGATATCTACCAAATCCTTATCATAAGATAAACCTGATCCCAACTCAATACCTTCCACCGGCATGACATGAGAGGAATCCAACTGATACCCCCACAAGGTCGTCACATAAAACACATCATGGAACCCCTCCAACATAGGAGGTAAACCCAAACAATAAGCAATAGGACCTACATGCTCAACAATCTCATATGGTCTACCAAAACCTCGGCTATGGCTAAAGGCAAAAGGTTTGTCGAACCGAGAGAAGAGTTAGAAAAGAATTAGAATATGAAGCACAATGGTCAGACGTCCACCTATGAGCAAGGTAATTCCAGCAAGTGCCATAGTTCGAACTCATTCTTGATCTGTGTAACCCCCTCGACCCGGCCTAGTCGCAAGACCGAACCAAGCGAGCTACATTAGGTTAATCGAAGTAAACCGGGAAGATTAAAACCGAAACACGTCTATTTTTCTTTTATCTTGTCTAGATACATTAGTATTATCCTATATGTTCATACCGAGCTTCGATGAAAACCAAACCCAATCGGGCGTCGAAATGACATCCAATTGATCACATTTGCAATTTAAGGACCAAATTGCAAATTCGGAAAACTACAGGGTCTTAGCTCGTTTTTATGTTACCAATCTTTAATTAAGCGGGTTTCATGCTTACATGTTAAAAATCAAGTCAAAAATATCATCTGAACTCATTTAATTGCATCCACAACATTCAGGGACCAAAATGTAAGAAAACAAAACTTCAGAAGATTCCATATAACCAACTTAACTGCCACCCTACCGGTACAGACAAGGGTGTTTTGATACGCCTTTGATATTTTAAAACCCCAAAATACCAGTAGCCAAAACTCGTTCCGATACGCCCTCGCGTATTGAAACGCCCTTCATGAAAACATTGTACCGTATCGAAAAGCCTCTCCGAGTACCGAAACACTGGCCAAATTTGCCCAGACCCGTACCGAAATAGTTGCCTACGTACCGGTACCCTAAGCCTGGAATGGCTTACTCGCACTGAAACAGGAACACCCGTATCGGTACGCATGAACCTGAAATGTCAATTTTTGCTCGTTTAACATGTCTTTGAACAAACCAAAACATCCTAACATGCCCCTAAAACACATCCAACATATTCAAGGATCAAAACACACCAAGACAACCTAATCTCAACATCCATTCAAGTATTATACTTCAAATGTAAATCTAGAGGCATGCTTCCTACAAAACCATTTAAGCAAAGCATGAAACTTTAAACCATCACCACAAACAATCAATAATGGCCAAATACAAACCAAGAGAAACAAAACAAACTTGCCCAACACAGGGAGTTTAACAAAACACCTCCCAAAACAATAACGGAACCCTCATTGCCCTTATTACTTATAGTCTATACCAAAAACATACTTTGGTTATCAATTCTTGTTGTGATCCCTTGCTTCCCGCTACCTTTCAAGCTTTTAATTCTCTGCATTGATGGACAAAGAGAGCGTAAGCATACTAGGCTTAGTGAGGAATGATCAAAAACAATACACCATCAATGCATTAAAATCATTTCTCAACATTACATTGAAATCTCATTTCAATCATCTTTTAAAACACTATCATGCTTTGAAAACCATGCACTTAACATCTTTAAAACCAACATATTAACCTATATGCAACATGTATCATTAATCAAAAGCAAATCCCATTGCTCAAACTCAATTTAAGTCTTCCGATGCATAACGACCATATGCAAAGCTTAAAGAGTAAACATGTATAAATTCCATTATACAACATAAACCATTTCAATGATACATCAACAATTATATTGGCTCACAAGTGATCATTAACCAAGTTCCTTTACCAAAATATTTCATCGGATACACGGATTCAACAAGTGTTCTCCCAACACTTCAAGCCATCTCAACCGGAAATAATGATACAATCACAATCGTGATACCTAAACAATCGGGTACACTTTCAACCCAAGGGGACACCAACACCTTACCTCGGCTAGATGCTTAATCCACCATCGAGAGTTTACGGTATTGTATAACCCCTCTACCGTTAAGGTACTTGGATGGAGTTTTCGGTACACGGATCTAAACCCCTCAACATCCAAGGTGACTTATTATAGTGCACTATCAATCCTATGGCCGGCCAACTATATCCGATAACAATTTTAAAAGCACATCACTTGCCAATATAATTAACCATTTACTATTTACCTCACTGTTTTTAACAAGCATTAACCAAACCAATTTTCCAAAGCAACAACCATGCTTTAAAACAAAAGTATAACCTATATACTTACAAGGATCACTTACCATGTGCATCCTTCAGCATTTCATGCTTAAAAACAGTATCTCAAATACTCTAAATCATGCTTAAACGGTAGGTACAATGTAAATAAAAAAAGTGGATAAAAATCATTTTACTCTAGCACGACCTTGTGAGAAAACCACATTTTACTTACTTCCAAGTTTAAACCAGCATTTCAAGCTCAGTTTAAAATCCCATAAACCACCTTTAAAATATTCCAAAGCTGGAATCCACGTTCTCACTCATCGATAGGCGAAACCTTGATTGCCGACGCAAAAATAAGCGTCTGAAGCCTCAAAGCTTCACTGATCATTTTCGAATCCATCTCCCCTGTTTTAACCACATTACAACAGAGGATTAATGCATCTCAATGCTTTCAAAACACTGCAACCACAATCCACACGGACTTCCATAATCTTCTCACAAGTACCCAACCACAACAACCGAAAACACCATCTAACTCTTTCCAAATACAACCCAGCCACAATCTAACAATCTAACACTTCCATAATCATCAATTAACATTAAAAATAGGATTAAATCATCCAAATACTTCCAGCAATTAAACAGCCACCACAACTCCACAAAAACACATATCTAACAACCTTAACAACTAGGGATTCAAGAGTTTCGGGATTTCGTTGTTAAAATCAGCTTATCAACATTATAATACATCCAAAATATGATTAAAATCAACCTCAACACTGGAAAAACAAATCCACTATGGATCTTTCACTTTTTCTTCAACTTAACCCAATTAAATCAATATAAAACACAAAATCAGATTCTAAAATATAAATCGAGTATCAAATACTTGGGAATATCAACAAAGAACCATTCAATAGAGGAGATCATGAACCTTACCTCTATTGTGTGATTTCCCCCTTCAATTGAATGTTTAAAGCTAGGAAAACACAAGATTTCAAAGAGGTTTTGTAAATCAAAGTTAAAGAATCAAGTACAAATTAAAAATATAAATAAAAAGATCACTCACCTCTGGATTTTGATGAAAACAATAGTGTTTGGCGGAAAAGAAGTGGAGAGAAATGTTACGTCAAATTTCTTTTAATCCAATAACAAACTTTTTAATATCAAAACTCTTTTAATTATTTATAAACCACATGTTTAAAATGACTTAATTGAAGGGAGAAACCATCAGCCAAAACATGGTAATATAGCTCCTTAAGGATTCTAAGAATTTGATCCTTTTTATTTTAGTCACCTTTAAAAACAATTTTCAAAAATTATATTTTAGTCACTTACCAAAATGTCACCCTTCCAAAACCCATTTTCCAAAATTTTTTTCACCAATATTAACCATATATTAAAATATGATTTTTAACCACTTTCCATATTTTTATCTTGCCGAAAAATATTTACTCCCAAATCTGACTCGAATCCCTAACCTGATCCACCAGACTGTCTAATAAACCTCAACACCGCTAGGACCAAAACTGGGGCGTTACAACCTGTGTTAACAAGCCATTAGGAGGTACGTCCGGGTTGAGTTTCAAAAAAATAGAGATAAATCCAGAAGAAACCTGATAAGAAAGTTATATGAAGAAACATGTCCCGATTCTTGTGAGGTATGTCAAGTTACCCCCAATGCTCATAACCTCATCGTCCCAGTTCAGACTGCATCAAAGGTACCACATTACCCAAAAGGTTACAATAACCGTGTCAGATACGGTTACCATTTTGGGAGTTCAGGCCACGCTATCGAGAATTATGAGGCATTAATGAGTATACTTGAAGACCTTATCAAGATGAGTGTATTGGGTTACAAGAATGGAAAGCCAAAATGCTGTAGTGAATCAGCAATCATCTAAGGGGCAAGGTCGAAGAAAAGCCAATACCCAAGACAAGGTTTGAATCCCGATGCCTGCATCATGTTGCGAGTATTATCCCAGAATTTAGGGGTATAATATCGAGAATTGTATCGCCTTCAAACGATGAGTTTAGACTTTTGGAATTTAAGAAATGGAAATTCAGAACATGGGTTAACCTAGTATATTAGAAGACTGCTTGGTGGAATTTGAGCTTAGGAGAGGAATATCTGATGCAACAAAACCTTTTGGTCTCAATGAAAGTTGTTCTATGGGGATCACTTTTGGAATCAATACCTCATTGCATTCATATTTACATTTCATTTCAAATCATAGGTGTTGATTCAAAAATTATTCTATATTAGGAGATATTTATAATGAGAAAGATGTTCTATAATATATAGAGTTTGATAATGCTACGGTCTAGAATGATCCGAGTAGAAGCAAATAGAGAGGAGATAGTGTTGGAACACCAAGTACCGCTTCACTCCAGGAAATCAAAATACTAAGAAGAATGATTACTATCAATCTTTTGTAAACATACATTTTCTCTTGATAAAAGTTTTCCTAAAAGATTATTTGCGAATCAACACTTCATTTGCATTCGTCCTTACATTTGTTTATTGTTGTTGATCATTCTTTATACACTGCAGCACCCGACATGCTCAAGCATCATAACATCTAGTTTTCGTAAAGTATTTGTAGCAGTTGCATCTTTGCATCGCCTCAAAAATACGCACATGCATCTCCTTTGCATAAAATCACTTCAAAATTATTTCACAAATTTTTTAAAGAAAGATAAATCCTTTCATAAGGACATTTTCAAGAATGAACTTTTATATCCTTTCAACCAAATTTCTAAATCCAGCCCCTTCACAAGAACATTTTTGAGTTTTTTTTTCATCCTTTCATGGGAATAAATATTTCTTAAGCAAGGTTTTCTCATTCCTTTCAGAAATACACTTGTTTAGTCCTTTCATAAGGACATTATTTCAAAAATAATAATAAGAGTTTCTTCTTTGATCCTTTCATAGGGACATCTTTTAATATGAGCCTTTTAATTCAGTCCTTTCATAAGGACATTTTTCAAAAAAAATATTTCTTAAGTCAATCCTTTCATAAAGAATATTGTTAAAAAAAGAAAATGGATTTCTCAGTTCCTCCCTTTCTTCAGCATGTTTTTTGATATTACCAATTCTTAAGGATGTTTTTCGTAGTTATTAAGAAGATTTTTTCTCGATTCTTTTCTTTCTTAAGGATTTTTTTTTGAAAAATAAGAGAATGCTTTAATTCTATCATTTCTTAAGGATGAAAGAAGAAAAAGAATAATTTTTTAATTATTCTTTCTTGTATATAAAATTTTGCATACACCAATCTATAAAGTTGATTGCGTGTTTTCATACTCACGAAGTTGGAAAGAGCCCAAGGTGAGAGGGGGTATTGACGCCTTGGATTCAAGGGAGCTCTGCTTGGTCCTTTACCCGCTTTCTCTTGGGGGAACCGGGGCATGCCACCAAGAAGTGTAAGCCGCTAATAAATCAAGAGGCTGGTTAGTAATGGAATCCTGACACAAGATTTAATCTAGCAGTGGAAAACAAAAGAGTTGGGGCAAGCTTACACCGCACTGGAAAGGCCTGAATGATTCAAAAGTCCCTATGCTTGGGTTTCTCACCTTTTTGCAAAGATGTTATTTTGATTTCTCACATTTTGGTTTCCCTTTTTTAGAATATTGCATAGAAGAGCCATACGACTTAAACCCAAAAATAGTAGATATATTTTGTAAAGATACTTGTAGTTATTTTTGAAAATGTTAGTTTGGTAAGTCCAAAAGAAATGTTGGCGTAACATGCTTAAACACGGTAAAGCTTAAGATAATGGATAATTCAAATGTCCATTGAAAATCCATTTTTACGAATGGTCAAAGTAAATAAATCCTTTGGAAAAATCTAATGTCATAATTGGTATAAAGTGATTGTACCCAGTGGAATGGTACATCTAGCCCGGAGCAAACGGCTACCGGTAAAGGCAACTCAAAATCGTTGATCCCTGTGCATTTGGGAAAAATGCAAAAGAAATCTATGAGCTAAGCTGTAGATTTTTTTTTTTAAATCAAATGTTAGAGTGTAGTTATTTTGTCATAACAGAAATTTCATTTTGTTATTTTGAAGACATTTTTGCATTTATTTCTTTGACTCTTTAAACATTTCATTGTCATGGGGTGGTTTTTGTTCTCCCATACACATATACATATTTTTGAAGGATATACATATGTATATATATATATATAATTTTTTATTAGGTCCTCAAATTTCAAATGAAGAGTACCTTTGATTTCGATCTAAATATCAATTCTAAGATGCTTATGTTTAGAATAAATTGAATGTTGTGATGATATTGAAAATGTGAGTATCCGCTAATCCATTTAGGCCTATGAAGGAACAAAATGAGTGTTTAGATAATTAGACAGATCCCATTTAGGAAGTCCCTTCTCAAGCATTTGTTGTTTAAGATTCTTGAATCGAGTGTTGACCCTAAACCTCTGCCCCTAAAGACTATATCCAAATGTCTATGAATGAGACGATGAAGGGCATTCTTTCACTTTTCAAGGAGGAAAAATGAGACCAAATATAAGAAGGCCAAAGAATCGCGAAAAGGAAACGATTGAAGACAAATAGGAAAATGCCAACCAGAAGGCCGAAGCAATTAAGGATCAGCAATACAATGAAGAGAAAAAAGAAGACACATGAAGAATCCTCTATTCAATAGGCATCAATTTAGAAGAGCCACGGAGAATTGGTTACTTTTAAGCAGGAATTAGACATCAATAGATACAATTGAATAAAAAGAAAGAGACTTAAGACTGAAAACCCAAAATGGGCAGTCTAAGAAGAAAAAGAAAAAGAGAGATTACACTCCACTGGTTGGGTTTACTAAAAGTTATTCCTAGATAAGAGTGTTTAAAAAGAGAGAAATGAGTAAAATCTTTGGGGCACTCCTCTGTAGCGAAAAACTGATTAGTTCAGAAGGTGGTTGTATGCTCCTTCCATCTTTTAAGTCAAGAGTGGAGTAGCTACATGAGTGATAATGATATATTCAAATCATGATTATGTCGAGTAACCTAGGGTTCTGTTGTATGCTCCATCATTATCCTCGAGACAAAGGACTGTGATGAGTTGAATTCCCTAGAAAGAAAAAAAGAAAAAGAAAAGAAGAAGAAAAGAAAAGAAAAAGGAAAAGAAAAAAAAGAAAAAATACTTCATATGAGCACACCTAGATCAAGCAATGCAAGAATAAGATTTTGAAGAGACTTAGAGGGTTGATCATCTTGGAACAGAAGCGCATGTCAAAGCCGAGTCAAGGCAGATCATCTTGAAAAATTCTAAATTTGGAAATAAGGAAATGAACTCTAGGGTGAAAACCCAAAAATGGGCAGTCTAGAGTGATCCGAAGAATGAAAGAGAAGAATAATGAGCATATCCAGTCTATACAAGTACAAAAATATGGTTTCACTTAACTATGACACATGGCCTACACTACAAGCCTACAAAGAACATTCTGATCATCCATGGATATCTAACTTGGATGAGATAGTCTTCAGACTACATTCTGCCTATAAGGGATAACCTTTCTTCAAGGAATGTCAAACTTCAAGTGCTTGATCGACACCATAAATGAGGGGAGGATGGGGTGTGGTGAGTTAGTGAGAGCTACCTTAAATGTGTTAGAAATTAGGTATGGGAATTATTCCTCTCAAAAGCCTAATAGACTAAAAGAGACCACACATATGCATATATCTTTACAATAGTCAAGATCTACGAAATATGTTCCTCATTTGGAATTGATCTTTGTCCATTTGAGGTAAACTTGTTATTGCATTTGATGTTTTGGGTTCAAACATTATTTTTTTAAATGTTTTTCATTTTCTCCAAATTTTGATTGACATTCTTTTCAAAGAATCTTCATTATTTTCTTATAAATGCAAGTAAATTTCCTTTTTGCATTACATTATCTTGAGATTTAAAGCATAGAGACTTAGGGTTAATTTCCCCAAGATACTTCGATTGAGTTCAGCAAAGAAGGATTGGACTTAAGGAATTCAAGGAATTCAGGAATTTTGCTCGCCCAAGTAATGATATAGAGGAGGACTCTACATGGTGGGTCAGTACCAACAAATTAATTGAACCCAAGCTCGAATGGGGCAACAATACTACGCGAGATAGCATGAACACATGACAAAAGAATACATGGACCTAAAGTTGGTTTCCGCCAAGATGCTTCAATTGAGTTTAAAGAAGATGGAATTCAAAGGTGAGTACGTGGAATTGAGGCATTTTACTCTCCCTAATGATGATATATATCAAGACTCTGCATGATAGGTCAGAGACTTGGAAGTAATAAAGCCCATGATTGAAGGGGCAATGCTAAACAAAGAAAATAATGAGGGTTCCTACATAAGAATAGTATAGGGATCAAAGGCAGAGTATCTAGTGAAGATGGGTAGTAACCCTGAAGATGAGTAAGCCGTATATGCAAAAGATTTCAAAGCATGTTGTTTAACCAGATGAAAAATTAAGAGCATACTACAAAGAAATGAAGCAAAGAAATTTGGAAATGACCCTTTAGGGAGTAGAAGCTTATTTGAGCAGCTCCAGGGATGTTGAAATTCATGCACCATGTATAGTTAGACATCCCTATGTTAGGAGTATGCTAACTCATTTATCAAACATTTTGCTTATTTTGATAGATATTCAAAGATTGATGAAGATTTTGATCTGCACCTTCATGTTGAAGAAGTAGATCCTATTAAAGATTTCCATTTGGTATTCTAAAAGCGGGATACCCTTTGATGTCAAGACGGTCAGAAATTGGGGCATCTTTCAAGGTTTTTTAGTCTTCACCTTTCAAGGAAGCAGCGAAAATCATCTGGTAATCTCAAAGCAAGATACCCTTTAATGCCAAGACAATCTGAAATTGCGGCATTCTTTAAAGATTTCCAGTCTTCTAGGAAGTAAGAGAAATTTTTCGATACTCGCACCACAAAAAACATGGTGTCATTTCTGAAGATAAAGGTTCTATATAGGAAGAACTCATATTTTAAATACTTCGAGGTAAAAGGTTCTATATGGGAAGAACCCGTAACTTCAAAATTTCAAGACAAAAGGTTCTATATAGGAAAAATTCGTAAAGTTATATATAGGAAGAACTTGTAGCTCAATGATTCAAAGCAACGGGTTTTATATAGGAAGAGCCCACAGATTCAAAATTTTAGAGTAAAAGGTTCTATATAGGAAGAACCCGTCAAGTTCTATATAGGAAGAACTTGTGGATCAAAAGATTCGAAGCAAAAGGTTCTATGCAGGAAAAGCCCGCAGCTTCAAGATTTTAGAGCAAAGGGTTCTATATAGGAAGAACCTGTCGCTTCACTATTTTAAAGTGAACAGTTCTATATAGGAAGAACTAGTAGCTCTGAGATTTCAAAGTTAGAAGTTCTGTACAGGAAGAACTCACAACTCTAGCACTTCTAGGTGAAAGGTTCTATATAGGAAAGACCTATAGCTCAAAGACTTAAAAATGGGGAGTTTTATATAGTAAAACCTCACTACTCTAGATTTTAAGAAAAAGAAAAAGAAGTGAAAAGGAAGAAAGGAAAAAGACAAGAAAAAAAGAGAAAGAAGAAAAAGAAAAAAATAAAAAGAAGAAAAGGGGAAAGAAACAAAACAGGAAAAAGAAAAAAAAGAAAAAAAAAAGAAAAAAAAAAAGAAACAGAGAGAACCAAAGTGAAAATCTGAAAAGACACTTAAAAAAGGGAACAAGAAGATGATCAAAGTCGATCGTCCAGAAATATGTATGCAAAGACCAACAAAGATTTTGATCTACAACCTCGCATTTTGGAGAAATATATCTCATCAAAGATCTCAATTCGCGACTTCACCTGTGAAGAGGTAGAACTTAGCAAAGAATCAAGAGTCATTTGTACTCGCCCAATTATGATATTTTGTTGTTGTTGATGCCAAGACGATCAGAAATTAGGGTATCATCTTGAGAACTTCCCTTTCTTCAGCCTTTTGGGAAGAATCAAGAATTCTTGGTGCTCGCGCCATCAGAAAATGGGGAGCCATGTTTGAAGACAAAGGTTCTATATAGGAAGAAACCACATCTTCAAAATTCCAAGACGAAAGTTCTATATAGGAAGAGCTAGTAGTCCTATGATTTCAGAGTAAGAGGTTCCATATAGGTGGAACTCATGACTCTAAGTGAAAGGTTCTATATAGGAAGAACTTGTAGCTCAAAGATTTTGAAGCAAAGAGTTTTATATAGGAGAAACTAATGCTTCAGGATTTCAAGACTAGAAGTTCTATATAAGGAGAACTATCAATTTAAAGAATCCAAGACACAAAAGGTTCAATATAGGGAGAACCCGCAGTGTTGATAGGGAGAATTTGTCTTTCTAAAGAACCGGTCAGAAGAATAGATAATAGTTCTATATAGGAAGAACTTGTGACCTCAAATTTTTAATTTCAAGATTTTGTCTTCCTAACGGATCCTCCATTTAGAAGATTGAAGCTTGAAGAGTTGGCCGAGGAAGAGCGGAAAGTTCTAGAAGAACCTGTGATTCCGAAGCCAAGGACAAGGAAGTAGGACAAAAATGATGTTTTTGATCTTTGCTTTGTTCTCGTTTCACAAGAACAAGCAAAGAGGGGCAACTATAATCACTCATTTTTGTCCGGTATTAGTATTATTTTAATAATATTATTATTAATATAAAATTAATAAAATTCAAAAAGTAAGTAAAATAAAATATATATATATATAATAAGTAAAAAAGCAAATTAATTAATTAATTAATTAAAAAAAGCAAAAAAAAAGAAAGGGTGAACACGTGTCTCACCATGAGCCACATCACCCTCACCCATTCAATTTGCCTATAAAAGGCAATTGGGGCATTTGGGAAGCAAGAGCCCGAGCGAGTGGCAAGCATAAAGAGAGCAGTGCTTTCGGCTGTTGTAATACCCCACTAATTAGTTGTAATACCCCACTAATTAGTTAGTGACCAAAATGAAAAGAATTAAAAGTTGGTGGTTTAAGTTCAGTGACTAAAATATAAACTTTGAAAATTTTATGGCTAAAGTGAAAAGAAGAGAAAAGTTCAAGGACAAGCATGGTAATTTTCCCAATAATTATTTTTATGTCATAAATATACAGATCACTTAAGAGTGTGAATCGAATATAAAAATTTTGGTTTGATCCGATGCTTCTATTATTGGGAAATTACATTTAAAGTTTAAATAGAATTCGGATGATCATATGATCTCAGAATATTATAAAAAAATTGAAGGGCGTCTTTAGAAGACCCGAGTAACATGATATTCTGCTTCTAAATCGTTTCTGGTCGATTTAGATTCGATTGAAATGCGGTATTTGAAATAGTGCATAAATGGCATTTTTGAAGATACAAGAATTCATTAATGGCAAAATGGTCATTTTACCCATCCTTTTTAAATATATTTGACTAAATATTAAAGAGAAGCATAGGTGTCAGCACCTAATTGGTCATAACCCAAGGGTAGAATGATCACTTTACTATGAAGGATTTTTTTATTAAAATAAGGATTATTTAATGCCATTTGGCATAGAATTAATGAAAGAAAAAGGTTGTAGAATTCTCTCAACTTCTCCAAGTCTACCGTGACTCTCCTTCAATCTAGGTAAGAAAATTCTCAATTCAATTTTTGGCTTGATTTAGTTGGTTTTTGAGTTGAGTCATGAAACAAAGATTTGATCTCCTTTGAATTCTCTTTCATTTGGTATAATTTTCACATGGTTACCATGCTTCTAGGTTAAGATTGGTGATTATGGTGGTTGAAGAACATGTTGAGTTTTCATGTTTTAAGGTTCAATCATGTTAGAAATGATGTTGTAGTGTTATTTCTATGCTTGAAATGATGAAATTCAAGGAAGAAAAGAATAGGGACCAATTCGGCAAGTTTAAAAGTTAGAGGACCAAATCTGATTTTTATGTTTTTGGTGTGTATTTATGTTATTAATGATGTTAGAGACATTAAATTGAAGTTAGAATGTTAAATTGATGTTGAATCGAATTAGTTACTATTTTGACAAATTGTCAAAGTTAAGTGACCAAATCGAAAATGAAGTATTGTATGGGGGCTAAATCTGATTTTTAGTTGTAATGATGGAGTTAAGGTAGCAATGTTGAATTGAGGATAATTTGCAA
This sequence comes from Hibiscus mutabilis, assembly GCA_019671005.1. NCBI lineage: Eukaryota > Viridiplantae > Streptophyta > Magnoliopsida > Malvales > Malvaceae > Hibiscus > Hibiscus mutabilis. The sequence continues at coordinate 31,880,431 of CM033738.1, forward strand.
AGTTAAGAAGCATGAATCCTTATCTTTGCATTTTAGTGACTATTTAGTCAAAGAATGAAAAATAAGGGAGAATTATTTTGAATAATTATTTGGTGAAGAAGGTGATGAGTTGGTGGTTTAAAGCAAGCAATTGGACTAAATTGAAAAGTAGAGAGGTAAGGAGAAGTTAGTATAAAAATTTGAAGTTTAATTATGGAAGCTGTGTAGAAAACTGGTTTATGGCAGCAACTTTGAAAATTCACCATAAATTCTACAAAAATGGTTAGATGGTGAATTTTATACCGATGTAAAGATTTGTTCGTCTAGTTTCGTGTCCAATAAACAGAAACTGATTTCGAGTTCCAAGTCAAAAGATATGAATTTTTAAGTGACGAAAGGTCAGAAAACAGAACACCAGTCTGTTCCGAATTTCAGCACTGTAATTGACTTTGAAAATTCGCCATAAATCGTATAAGTTGAATTTGGATTATTAATTTATATGGGTGAAAATATTATCGAATCTAGTTTCTTTCAGAACAAACGGAGTCAAATTCCGAGTTGTAGATTATTTTATAGAAATATTTCTTTGAAGGTAGTGCAAACTGCCAGAAAATGAGAATTGATACACTTTTTATCTAAGGTTAATTAGTAAGCTTGAAAGGGGTTAATGGAAGTTCAAATTGGTCACTAAGGACCATAATGAGTTTTGAACGATACAAGGAAGAAAGGAAGACATTTGGAAATTTTGTATTCGAATAAATATATTGGACAATATGTCTAAGATATTGTTAGATTGGGATCTAACAAATATTTTATTCATGTGATTTATGAAGTTAAGTTCGAATCAAGGGAGGTTAAAGGTACTATGAAAGAAATGATCAATGGGACTTAGTGAGGCATACAAATAAATGGCTCAGGTGAGTGCAGTTGCATACATGTCATACTACATTGATATTTTATACATGATTGGGATGGCTTGCGATGAGCCTACCCTAAATTATTGTTGCTATGATATTTATGTCATTAGGCATATGATGGACATATCGTAATATGTCAAGAATTTAAATATAAAATGCATTGACCATATGATTTCTTACATTGATGAAATTGAAATATTATTCCCGGTATAAACTGCCAACTGTTGATATATATATATATATATATATTGATATATGTTGTCATTGATGACTTAAATGATGAAATAAAGCCCAATGTATGATATAGAGGTTCGATAGTATAGTTGGCTAGCCATAGAGTCATAAATAGCTGTATAAAGATTCTAAGCACTTCAGGTAAAGTGCAAATTTTACAAATACTCATTGAGGGTATACTTATGCAAGGTTTGGGTATACGGAAACACTTAGGGTGTTAAGTACTATAGTGCAATTTTATTAATACTCAATGAGGGTATACTCATACAAGGTTTGGGTATACGGAAGCACTTAGGGTGCTAAGCACTATGGTACAAATAATACACTATACTCAAGTAAGTATAGGGGGGATGACTCGTGTACATGGAATCTCTTAATTCGATACCTTGGGCTAAATAAATTGAAAAGAATCAAAAATGAAAAGAAACAGGAAGATAAGGTTGAAAGCTTGCAGATAGAAATGGAAAAAGGTATTGGTAAGCATTGAAAGCTTACGGGTGGAAATGACAACGGTATTGGTAAGATCTAATCTTGGCACTTTGATATTCATACATGTTGTTACATATCTATTTATGTTAATGAATATGAAATGGTAAGGTGATCATGTGCATTGTTATTTATGTACATTGATATTATGTTAATTGCACTTGATTAAAGATTATTGCCTCACTAAGTATATACTTAGCGTGTGATGATGTTCACGCGTAGGTTTTAAAGGAGTACCAAGGAGAGAGCAGCTGAGCATCATATGCTAAATTTGAAGGTATATCACTCTAATCACAGCTATGACATCTATCCTTTTTAATTGGATATACTAGATGGCATGTATAAATTAATTATGGCTTGTAATAATTTGTGACTAAAGAATGATTGGCTTAATAACTCATATGATGTGGATAATGACCATGGTGAGCCTTGATACATTTCTAATAGTATGGAGGACTAAGTCATTAGTGAATAATATGCTTATGGTGGAGAAAGACATAATTCTGTTCAAGAATCATACAAATGCAGTGGGTTTGAAAAATTAGCATAAATTCCATAAGTTGCATTTGAGAGTGAATCTTATACGTGTAAACTGAAAATTGAGTCTAGTTTCTTTTAAGACAAATGGTGACTGATTTCAATTTGTATATTAAAAGTTATGAATTTTTAATCGAGGAAGGGTCAGAAAAACAGGGCAGCAGAATTCCAGAAAAAATTCACTGTGACGTGAATCTAGGAATTTCTTTGAATTTTTGTATGATTAATTTGAGTCATTAATTTATATGATTAAAAAGCTGAATGAATCTAGTTTAATTATAAATTTACGGAATGGAATTTCAATGTCTATAAAATTTTATATAAAATTTTGAGTAAGGACAACGCTGGCAACCGATTTAACTTGATTAGAAAAAAATTGTTTTAAATTTTTTTAGTAACATCTCTTACTCGTATTTGGTAACAAATATGGGAAAAAGGGTGTTACAGCTGCTCAGCTGGTTCGATCCAACATTCGATTAGGGGTCCTTTTGTGGTCCGATCGAATTAATTTTTTGGCCATGATGAGATGGTATGGAGATCTTGATGGGGTCGGTCGAAGTTTTTCATCCGAGCTTCGAGTTGGGTAAAATTCGATTCTTATCTCTGTATTTATTTTAATATTGGTTTAGACATAGGGTAATATATAATTTTGTTGATTGTTTTTTAATTATTAACATATTTTTAAATATATTTTGTACGTTGTATTAGATTTAATATATAGTTTGGATATCATAATATGTTTAATTCTTTGTTTTGTTGTTCATATTTAATATATGTGCTTTTTCCATTTCATAATTTTATTTATGTTTATGTATGATTTATCATGTTTATTAAGTTGCATATCGGTATATAAATTGCTAATGCGGTGCTCCCTTTTTCAACTGTAAACTTGGTTACCAGTCTAAGACGTAGATGGTAGTTTTCGTTTATCCCTCGAACATTGGAGCCCTTAAAATTTACTCGCACTTATAATCAAATTTTAATTTAACCGTTACTTTAACCCGCTAAATTTGATAGTAATAAAGCGGTAATTAATTGGTATCAATTTTGGGCGGTGTGGGGGTGTTAATCCTTCCCCATCCGTAATCAACTCCCGAACTCAAGTTTTTTTTATAAAAAGGAATCTCTAGTTTTTATTTTAATGGTGTTCGGTCTACCCAAAGTGGACGGTGGCGATTTCAAGTTTTTCAAAAAATACGAGTTTTCTAAAGAAATCCTCTTTTAATCAATTTTCAAATAAAAACGGGAAACACTTCCCAATATAATTTTTTATTATTAAAATACGAGCTTTCATGAAAATCTCCCTTTTTTAATTAACTTTTCCATAAAGTGGGACCCCTTTTAATATAATTTATTATTTATTATTTTGTAGTAGCACGGGAAAAAAGTCTCTTCACATAACATACAAAATTAATATCAATTTAAACTTGAAATTAGAAAGATGGTAAAATTGAAGTAGAAAATAAGTTCTATTTAAAATAAGTAATATAATTTCATTGTCTTTATTTAAACTATGTCTTTGTTTAAACTAAGTCATATGAGTAGCTAAAATTTATCAAGTTAAATTAGTTTATTATTAACTCATTTAGTCAATGTCGAAACTCAACATTATTTGTTGTAGGAGATTTTAAAAAAAATTAAATTTGTGGGGACCAACAATAAAATTATATAATTTGGGACAAAAATAATTTTATCATTGTCTTAATTTAAAATTTTAAATTTTCAATATTTTAGAGACATGACCCACTAATCCCCTCATGCTTTTGTCCCTCCATATATATTTTTTGTTTAATCATCATTATTCGACTCATTGGTTTACTAATTTAGATCGAGTTTTGCAGAGATCCAATATAGAGACAACCTTGTAACATCTCAAAAACTGGCCTAGTCAGGATTCGATTTTCGATGACCAGAGCAATTGTTTTCGATTGAGTAAGAAAGATATTAAAATGTGATTAATGGATTGAATTGGTTAATTAGCAAAACTTGGTAATTAAAGGATCAAGTTAAAAAGATTTAAAGTGTGGGGCCTTTGGCTAAATATGAAGGATTTGAAATAAAGGGTAATGTGTAAGAAATTTATGAGAATGTGAGGATTAGGGATGTAATTAGACCACCTAGTGGCTAAATTAAAAAGAATGAAAGTATGATTAGTGACTAAATTGGAAAGATTTAAAGTTAAGGTGTTATAGTATAAAAGTCAAGAATTTCAAGGACCTAGAGTGTAATTTGACCATGACCTTTCTTCATAGGAAGGAAAGGTTCTTGGAGGACTAAAGGTTAAATTTACCCATTGTCATAAATATTTTCCATAGCCAATCAAAATACAGATGGTTGAAAGATGGGTAGTAAAGTAATAATGATTTGTAGATTTATCCTTAGCATTAATAAGAATAAAAGATGATAGGAATGAGGGGAGATATTCTTGCAAGTCTCGGTTAAGTGAGAAAGCAAGAAAAAAAGAGAGTTCTCAAGGAAGCCATTGTTGTCTTCTACCTAAGGTACAAGTAAGCACCTCCATTGTTACTCAAGGTAAGCTTGAGTTTTCTTAAGTTTTTCACCTTTAATCTACTTCTAACAATTGGGCTAAGGAAATCCCTCTACCAATTTGATGTCCTAATGTTTAAATCAAGATGAATTACTAAGTTAAGTTATGAGAAATCCTTAGTCACCATCTATGATTTTTAAGCCCATCCTCTTGTTACTTCCATGGCTAAGTGATGCTATGGAGTAAGATTATGTCTTTGGAAATTATGAGAAATTTTGTAATCTATTGCCTAGGTCTCTTGTCCAAGCTTAATTGATCCAAGGTGAGGAATCACTTTCTCCCATAAAAGTTAAGCAATCCAAAAGCAAAGGAATTATTCCATGGAAGCCTAAAACACTTCAAGTGCTTCAGTGAATGTAGTTTATGGTTTGGATGACTAGGTGTCATCCTTTTTGTATTTCTTTTTATATAGTTGTTGCATGATTATTGTGGAATTGTTCATTGGCTCATATAGAGCATTTGGTGGAAATATCTATAGCATTGGAAAACATTAGTAAGTCTTTTTGTCTTGTCTTGCATTATGTTGCGTTGGCAAGAGTAGTGCATTAATAAGTTCATTGCATTGGTAAGTTCATAGCATTGATTAAAGCATTGCATCGGTGAAAATGTGGAAATAATAAGATTACCGTATTGACAAAGACATTGTATTGGCAAGGATATTGTATTGATGAAGCTATTGTATCGACAAGAATTATTGGAGCTAAGGTTCAACTACCGAACGGGAATATTTCCCTACTGCTAAATCATAAGACATGTAAGTTACCTTGCAATGGAAGCCCTTGGACACTTTGGCATGGTACATGGTATATTTGGACTACGGTCTATGAGCTACGGCTCAAGGGTAATCACCATATATTGGAGATGTTGGAGGTTAGGGGAGATGGTGGTTGATGGTGGAGGAAGCATTATTGTTATTACATTGATACAAGCCATTGCTTGTTGCTTTGAGCTTACTTAAACACGGACCAATGTTACCTATGTCCAAATGTGATCCAAGGCGAACAATGTTAAAAGACAAGTAAAAGTATGAATAAGACTATTGTATAAAGAGACAAGAACAAGACATGGAAATCGGATTTGTATTATTGAGCATTGTTCATGTACATACATTTAGTGAGGCCATTATGGTATTGATTGTGTTGTTCTCGTGACATATATATTATTGTTGTTATCATAATATTATTGGGTTACTACCTTACTAGGCAAAGTATGCCTAATGCATTCATTTCCATGCATCATTTCAGGGTAAGGCTTCTGAGGACGTGATCGTGGTTCGAGGTTGCAAGTCACTGTCTAAGATTTTTTAGTAATGTATCTTCGTCCTTTATAACTCCTAGAAAGGTGGCATATGACATGGGTGTATGCATGATTGTGTAAACACGAGGTATACGTGGTGAAATTGTAAGGGTAATTAATATAAGCCTACAAGATGCATAATTATGATATACTAGATTAAGATAAGGAAACGTGTGTATAAATGTGGTTGTTGAAGTCTTGAATGCATTGATTGGTAAAGGAAACATGAAGACTATGTAGATAAGTTATAAAATGGCTTTTCTATTGATATGTGTTACTTGATAAGGAATAAGTCTAAAGTGATGTGTTTTATGGGTATGTATTGTTCAGCATGTTGAAAGGTTTAAATTATAAAACATGGCATGTTGGTATCTTGGCAAAAGTGGTAAAATGGCTTAAAGTGCTCTAACAAGTGTAAACGTAATAAATGGATTCATATTAGCATGAAACTTGGAATGGACATATATTTATTGTTTATAAGTGTGCTGGTAAAATTTGGTAATCATTGGACAAGGTTTAAGCCTGTAATTTGGATAAAAACTAGTTAAAATATGTCATTACAGGTCTGTCCATACTGGTACGGTTGATGGCGTATCGGTACGAGTATGCATTTTGGGAACGTGAGTAACAGGGCATACCGATACAGACATTGGCGTACCGGTACGGGGCTTACTCTCTGGAATTTTTGTGTAGCTGGGTATCGATACGCACCTAGACGTATCGGTACGGGTCTTAGCCACTGGAAAATTATTGCAACATCGTATCGATTCTGAATGTTGACCTTCTAAACGTTGACCATGCGTAAGTATCGGTACGGTCTTAAAAGCAATAAATGTTTTAACGATCAAGGTATGCGTACCGATACGGCCCCAGGCATTTCGGTATGGTTGGTCGGTTCTGGAATCTGAGTCCAGTATAGCGTACCGATACGGATGAAGGCGTACTGGGACGGTCCTTAATGTTTGTAACTAATTTAACGACTATGATATAGGCGTACCGATACGACCTCTTCTAGTATCGGTACAGAGGTAGGTAAGTTAGTTAAAAGATGATTAATGAAGTTTTAGAAAGTGTAACTTGGTCACTGAAAGTTGTACAAAGCATAATTGAAGATACAAACGAGCCCCGATTATTCTAAAAATTTGCAGACAAGATAGTCATATATCGTATTGGTAACCTTGGATTTAGTTAAGACCCTGAAATTTGCTAGTTTTACAATTTAGTCCTTAAATTTGTATATATTACAAATTGGTCCCTTAGTGATAATTTGATTAAGTTTATATGGTTTATTGTCATTCATTGCATTGGAATAGCATCTTTGAATTATTATTTATCGTACGAATCATCAAAATTAATAAACGGTCATTGTGTTGTTCGTCGGTAAAATTTTTTCGACCCGGATTCCTTCCAGACCGGGAAGGGGTGTTACAAACCTTCTAAATTTAGTTTTCTACTTTCAAAATGTTAGGATTCTCACCCTTCCCTCCATATACTATATGTTATGTAAAACACCAATACTCCTACCAAATAAATATTAATAATGAAATTAACCATTAATTTTGATCTCAATGCTATAGTAATTGCTAGCAATATTTTTAATCTCAATAAAATATCTTACGGTTCATTCAAAAGAACTTGAAACCAAAAGAAATACATAGAGAATAGGAGATTAGAGAGAGCATGGAAGGACCGAAGAGTGTTGGGTTGGACTTGGAGTGTTGTTACGTCTTTAGAAATTTCAGATTTTTATATTGTTTAGATTTTTTATATATTTTTATTGATATATAATTTTTCACCCTTTAAACTTATCCTTAAATTTTGAATATAATTTTTTTTTTAAATCTGCACCCTAACCTTAAATAATGTGTCTGTGTCCTCTAGAGGAGGGTTTAGATATCAATCACATATTTGTATCTTATGAGATGAATGTTACATTTGCATTCAGGTATTTAACCCCAAACTTCAAAATAAATAGTAAATCAATTTGAAAATGGCCTCAAACTCTACGACCATGACTTTAATGGCAAAGAAGGTGTCTGCAAGAATGAAAGCTGGTTGTTGTGGTTGAAAAGTGTAAAAAAATTAACTTTGAATTCCATCATCTGAACCATTTCTACTTATTTTCAAGTTGGATTTTTTCTATATAAAATAGGGGTTTTTGAATTAAGAGCATGTTGGGCGGGAGAAAAAGGGGTCCACACTTTACGCCATGCATCTTCGTGATTCAACACAACGATTCAAATAGCGGTCCGCTACTACAATAATACACGATGTATAGTGGTAGCGGCACTAAAATTGTTATTATGAAAAATAGTGGTCTGCAGTGACTATAATAAAAAAAGTATTTGTTTTGTCCGTAACCACAAAAATACCGCTATTGGAAATGCGGCCGCAACAATAATTTAAATCTATGGTTCAACCCATCAAGGAGGGGTATTACTTCCATTACATAATTGGGGTTCAATTCAACCAAGAAGAAAAGAAAAGCTCTTCACTTGGTGACAAAACCCTAGAAATTATGAGAGAGAGAAGAGAGGGAGGAGAAAAACTAAAAAGCAAGAAGATAGTGACATGCATTGGGATATGGCAAAGAAAAGGTAGAATTATGAAGGCAGTTGAGGGGCTTTGAGCATAATTTTTAGAAAGAGTCAAGCATGCACACCAATAAAAGCAGTTCCTATTGTTTGCAGAAATGAGTCCAAATAACACAAATAATATCATTAAACTTACTATTTTCATACGATATATGCATCCATCATGCAAAAGCTTACAGGTATTACTGAAGAAACACCCTCTTTTCAGCTCATTTCCAAATCCCACCTACAACGTAAATTACTACTACTATATATCCCTTTTTTTCTATATATGACAACAAATTTATTTAACTGATAGATCTCCTCACTTGTTCCTTTTCATTTCGTTTGATGGAAACTTCAATATTATTTGTGTATACAAGTTAGTAAATTCAGTGGTTTTCTAAACCCTAATTTTTTTATTTTTATTGACGTACGATGATAAACACTAAACAATCGAAAACGCGTTTGTATCGCAGATTAAATCTAAGGAGAGGAATAGAGTGGAGAGGGTGTGGATAGGAGATGATTAGAAAGAAGGTTCTCCATTGGTGTAAATTTGGTTAAAAGTTTTGCTGGAGGACCACTTGGTTTTATTTGCAGAATGCTGCAGCATATTAATATAAAACAAAGGCAACATCTATACAAAGAAGCAGCGCCAACTAATACACCCTCTCGGCTGGTCTTGGAGACAGATTTACGGACCTCGGCGCCATTTCCTTGCCTAGTTGCCCCAAGCCTTTCTTTTAAGGTTGGTGAGTAGTAATGGTTCTCGACATGCACAATGAGAGCGACCGCACAAAATTTTGATTTTCAAAAGTACTTTTAGAAAACAATACAGAATAGGCAGCTCTTCAAATCAAAAAGTACTTTTCTGCTTAGATTGAAAAGTACTTTTTAAAATACGAAATTTATTGCTTTTAGTTTTTCCAAAAATAATTTTAAGCAAATTTACTCATTTATCTTTGTTTATCTCATCAATTCTTTTATATTTTTAGAAATAATGTCTAAAATAAACATTCTATATAGTTAAAAAAGGCTCTTTTTGACAGCAATATCAGACACTCTAATTTTAAGCTAAACAATATAAAAATACTTTTCAAAATCACTTTCCCACCGTATTTTTCCAAAGCAATGTCAAACTAGTCCAAAATGAGTTTAGTTAAATGCTTGCAAGAGAAAAACGAAATATTAGTTCTAGGCTAGTGGAAAAGCACAATGAGTAAAGCAAAATGATTTTGTACTTCATGTGGTTGAGCTTGTTAGGCTAATTTTTTATTTAAAAGTTAACATGTCACGTACTCGATAAGCATTTATTTTTTAGAAAAAAAATTGAAGAGCCTCATTTTAATAAATTGCATATGATCCCTTAAATAATTGGGCCGCCCTTATTGATGAGAGAAGGAAATGGAGATAAATATTATACTGCAGATACAATATGATTTTATATCCAATCATTTGGAACAATTGGCATGATTTGTTTCAACTTAATCAAGGTCTCAGATTCGAAACCTTAAGAATACAATAGCCTTAAACAAGTGACTGCAGGGCTTTGGTCCTACATGATTCGACGTTATTAGTCTTTATTTATATCCTACAATGTATACATGGGTTGGGATGAAACCATAATTTTTATTGAGGGTTCATAATGAAATTATGAAGAAGCCCCTGTATTTGCAAAAAAAGAAATAAAGTAAACGAGTAACAATAGATTAGCTTCATAAATAGTTAGCAATAAAGGGGAAGAAATTTGGCTCATTTCTCTTTTACGAAGTTATAAATGTGGTGTTGACTGATGGAGGGATGGATCACATGTACAATATTAGGGTTTGGGTGAAAAGACAGATTTTTTAATAATAATAAATATACGAAAAATAAGGATGAAAAGCTTCGCTATAATAAAATACTTATATTTTTTACATAATAATACTTGAGAATTAGAGGATTATCTTTTTGGATATATTCACTGAAAATAACAACGATATGAACATGTGGCAATTATGACATGCTGTTCATTTCTGATATATTTCTCCCTCATATTTATTTTATTAATAAAGTTTTTACACGCTCCACGATCCACCAAGGTCCATATCTATTAATTTCTTGCTTCCTTTACACATATTGTCGATTCAATTTTTTGTCAATGTACAACAAATTTTTTGAGATTTTTTATACATTTAATAATAAAATGAACACAATTATCTCTTCAGCAGACTAATTTTTTATTATATTTTTTAAAATTTGAAATTAATTAATTGATTGAGTAGTTAAAGCTATTTATATTCTTTTATCTTTATCATAGAAGTAGTTATGAAGAAAGTCAAATCAATGGGAGAGGCAATGCAGGCACCAATCTGGAGAGATATATATATATATATATATATATATTTCTAAACCTAAGCAATTAAATAGCATGAACAACAATAGCTAGGTTTTGATGTTTGCTTTTCCATGCACAATAAATATCGAAGCTGAAGCTTTGCCTGTATCTTCAATAAGCTGTCAAATTTTAGAATTGATAACTGGCTCTCTTGTTAACATCATAATAAGTACTGAAAAGAAGTGAACATGTGTTTATTTATTTGAGATTGATGTATCATATATGTTTTTTTTCTTCAAGTATATCATATATGGTATAATCAAGAAAAATATCCTGTATTATTTATAATTTATTTCAAAGTATTATTTATTAAAATTATTAAAGTTTAAACATTTTATTTAATTATGTTGATTGAATTTAGTTCGTTTGATATTTTTTTAGAGATCATGGGATTAAATACATTAAACTATTTGTTATCTATTTAAGAATTAGAAGAAAATATGGATAGTTTAACTATGATAAAAATAATACGTTTAATTAATTATTGTAACACCCTAGACTTAGTACGGGTGATTTGACCCGATTCAATGAGTCATATTGGATCACAAGAGCGACTCACAATTAAAAATTAAAGTAAAATTTGCTTAAGAATTTGGAAATATAAATCGAACCAATTTTAAAACATGTTTGATTAAAATAGTTACAATAACCAAAAACATAATTCGGAAATTTCATATTCGAATATAAATATGAGGCGTTGTAACCTACATGTCCACTAAATAAATAAATATATTACTCTGCAACAATGCTTTTGAAAATCTCAAATATGATGTCGATGTCCCAAGCAGCTAAAACCTATTAACTTACGAGGGCAAATAATCGAAGGGTGAACTTTGGAAAGCTCAGTAATACAAAATTATAAAATAAAAGTTATGTAAAACAAGTAAACATGCAAGTCGATCATAAATAGAGCATGATATTATGTCGCAAAAATTAAATCATTCAAAACGAGAAAAGTAGAACTAAACTCAATTCAATCCAACCACAAATTTGAAATGTACTTGAATCGCAGGCTTAGTCACTTGATTACGAAAGTTACATTGTCATTCCACTAAAATATTATGGTCGAACTCTTATATAAACTTACTGAAAGCTGAGTTTATTTGTAACCTTCGTCCAACGACCTTGTCATTAACATATTACTTTTATATGATGCTTATAATTCCTTTAAATTTTATCAGTTCATGATCAATTGTATCAATTTTCTATTGTAAATAGTATGATGAAAATGATTATTACACAAAATAATAATTAAATTACTCATCCTAGACGAATGACTTATGATCATATTTCATTTCGAAAAATTATACAATATCATTAAGAGGATATCTTTTACTCTCTAAATGAGATATGATTCATGTCTATAAATGCAACTATATCACATATGAGTTGCATATCCAACATATCAACCATCATACTATCTTGAGACACATTGGTTCTTGATATATCAAACCATTCAAGTCACTCATACATAATTTTTACATTTACTCATGAATAAGGTAAATATATTTTGAGCGTCACAAGTGAATATAATCTGCAAATGGATTTAAAATTAATAAATCTTGAATTCAGACTAATTTGTTATCTAACTCAATCAAATACATCTATGTGTCTACTAGGAAGTCATCTTATTTCGATAACTAAAACAATTTATCTTTCATACGAACTTTATACAACATAATAATCATAGCATGAATTATCTGCTTGAAATAATTTTGTGAACCACATACCTGTTTAGATTTCCTACTAATACGGTGTCTTCCACATTATAAATAATATTATAATGCAACATATATCCAGTTAAATCATTTGGTAATCCGTAAGTCAATATTTACTTTCACCATTGTTTTACATGTAACTCTATAGATGAGGATAAAATATGCACAATAAATAAATAAATATACAAAAATTTATTAAATAAATCAATTCGAATGTACACAATAATTAAACAAAATTTCTATACTAAAAACACAAAAAATCTAACATTAATAATCTAAGTTTATGTGTTTTAAAAGAGTTACCAATTGTCATTGTACAAGTATGTTACTAAAACTTGATTCTTGTTTTCAATCCAATCTAATAAACTGAACCTAGCGGTTCAAAAATGATGGTTAAACTAGAGCACTGTCGAGTCAAATGTGTAATTGGAGTATCGTTGACAACTAAAAATTTTAATAAAGTTTTTGTAAAAAAAAAATTAACAAAGTTAAATAAAGACTTATATAAAAATATTGACAAATAAATTTAATATTATTTCAAAAAACATTCATATCAATTTTAAAATTTTGACATCATAATTTAAATTTATAGTATTATTTTCCCCCAAAATTTTGACATTATAATTCAAATTTTTTAATTCTTTAATTCTAACACCCAATATGTAGAGGATAAAATTTTGAAAATGCAAGTGGAAGAGGTGTAGCATATTTTTGTAAGAAGCCAAAACGAAAAAAATGAAGGAAGCAAAACAGCGAAGATAGAACATTTGACAAAGCCACTCTCATCTCATCTCATCTCATCTCATCTCATCTCAAGTCTGAGCACAAGTTTCACTCTCAGGTCTTTGCCTTTGCCTCCTCTCCTTCCCATTTCCCCTCTTTATAGGCCCCACCTCTCCCTCCCCTCCCCTCCCGTCCCCTCCCCTTTCTCTTCTTCATGGAGAACAATACCGAAAGGGAAACTCTTGAATTCATGAACGTTCAAACCTTCTCTCAGCTTCCCTTCCTCCGTTCTGCTCCCCTCAAAGAAAAGGCTATTCGTTTATTCGGCAAGGAGTTCGGCGGCGGCGACAACTCCGACTCAGACGCACCTCACAACAACAACGAAGATGCACCCAAGGACAACCAGAGCAATGGAGCAGATAATAACACCCGGAGATTTGAGTGTCAATATTGTTGCAGAAACTTCCCCACTTCCCAAGCTTTAGGCGGTCACCAAAACGCTCACAAAAGGGAACGCCAACATGCCAAACGAGCTCATCTTCAGTCCGCGATGGTGCACGACGCTCATATTTATGGATACAGGCTAGGCTCGGCTCCAACACTACCAGCTATGCCCACTTACCCTTCATGGAACAATAGCATTAGTACTAGTAGCAGTAGGTTTCACGGGAACCACCGCAGCTCCTCCTTTCCGCAGCCACCTATCAACGGCAGCCCTTTGGGGTTATGGAGAATTCCGGCGACCATTCGATGTGAGTCCGACCGTTCACCATCAGATCCATTGCCTTTGTTTGCCGGTGATGCACTGAGGCCGTCGCAGGTTGGTGGTGGTGGTGGTTCGAGTACTTCCCAGAGCCGGTACGTTTATGAATCAAAGCCTAGCTTGCAAGACCATGTGAGTCTGGATCTACATCTGTAGCTATAATTTGGTTAATAACTCTTGATTTAAACCAGAAAAATCAATAAAAAGAATCATTTCTGTGCAGGCCATTATGTAATTCCTAGCACACCAAATCTTAGCTTCTTCTTCTTCCTTTTTTTCTTAACTACTTAGATTTTACTATCTTTGCTATAATTTAGTAGGTAAATGAAATGATTTACGATCTCAAGAAAGCCTTCAAAAACATGAGCTCAGAACTCAGATGTAATCGAGCGTCCAAACTAAATAAACAAAATTTTTTTGTTTAACCACATATATCCGACTAGATCAAACTTTGTAAAATTTTATTATGGGGTGATCCTTTGAACTTACTTTTTTTCATTCCCAACATTAAAATTCGAACATCTGGCCTTGCTTAAGCTCTTCATTATATTATTTTAAGTTAATTTGAATATTGTAAAATCTTTGCTGATTTAGGTTTCAAAAAACAAGGAAAACTAATTCCAAAATCAAAACAGACACCAAATAAATTAAGAGGTCTTCTTTTTTGTTCATATTTCCAGATTTACGAAATTCATTGTTCTTTTATTTCCAGTTATTCCTTACTTAAAGCTGGAAGGTGATATGTTACAATTGCAATCTATGTCTTTCTTCCCTAAATTCTTGAAATCTCTACACGTGTGAGGAATATTGTTTATTCGAAGTGCTATCAGTACAGTGAGGCACACATGAACATCTCTGTAGCCACTACACACGTGTACATAAATCTTTATGTTCTGCCTGAAGCAGGTTCCGAGGCTGAGAGAACAGAAAAAAAATTGGAAGGAAAGTTTTGAAAGTAACGAACATTGTACTTACTAAAATATTATAAAATGACACGATGTTAATATTTGACCGAATTGTAATTTTAGCTTATATTTTTTTAAACATTTTAAACACAATTTTTATTTTGGGTAAAAATGACCCATCTGGCCTCTGTGGATGAAAATTATTAGTTAACTAATAATAAAGAGCTTGAAATGACTTGACAGAAAGACATGTTAGTAGAAAAATATTTTTGTATTTTATATAATTTTATAAAATTATTTTTATCTAATATGTTATTCTGTCAAGCCAATACTTTTGTCTATATGACACTGCTATGTCATGTTACCGTTAGTTAATTAACAGTTTTCGTCATCAGATGGGTCATTTTGAACTAAAACAAAACATTGAGGGTTAAATTGCTTCAAAAAAAGAATAGAGACTAAAGTGACTTTTAAGTCAAACTTTATGAGCATTTTTGGCATTATGCCTTATAAAATATCACTAAACATTATAAAATAATGATAAATTTTAATAATTTTAAAATTATTTTGTAAAGGTTCAATAAATTTTATTGACCATTTTATAATTTTTAAAACTATGGTGGCTAAAATTATTATTTTTACTTAGTTTAGTGACCGTTTATGTACTTTACCCTTTAATATTTAATTTTTAAAAATATTCTATTTTTATTTAACCTTAAAGAAAAAAATATCTATAAAACCATAAATGCTTTTACATTTCTAAGGCAAATGTCGAGATTCGAACCTATACAAAATTGAGATAACATAAAGATTCTTGACCATTTAATCAATTAGGGGATCTAAGCCACATTCACAATTTAAATTACTACATCTGATATGGTAAAGAATGTCAGAATATCTTGGAACTAACTTTTAAAATATCTGTTATGCGTGCCGATACACCTATATGCATACCGAAATGATATGTTAACCAATTGTTCTAAGGATTTGCTGCGTGTTTTGAGTGCAACGCAAACGGTGCAAGTATACACGTCGCAAGTAATAAAGTGATATGATAAGTATCGAGCATCGTCTCCACAGGGATTGGTTTGGGCCACTTTGCTTAAGTCACTGCAAATATTTCGAGAATTAAATAATAATGATGAATTAACAATTAAAATAAAATAACAATTAAATAAAAGAAATAAAGATTGGATGAGAGGTTAGGCTGAATTATCGTGAGTTGTGGAGTGATGATCGAATGGACCGTTGTGGTGATTGAGTAGCAGCCGGATTGCCAGGGCAATTCTGTTGCGATTGCCTGGTCGGTTGCCAGGGCAATTCTATTGCGATTGCCTGGTCAGTTGCCAGGGCAATTCCCCCGCGATTGCCTGATCGGATTGCCTTGGCAATGCTCCCGCGATTGCCCGGGCAATGAAGAATGGGTCGATTGCCTGGGCAATTGGGCATCAACTTCCAAAGTTCAGCGAAGCATTCTTCAATGATTCCTTGTTATCCCTAACGTGAAATATTGTTAATTGTACATGTCTTGATAATACATCCCCGCGTGAACCAAGGGTGAACAACAACCAATCTTGCGCCTCTCTTAGCCGTTGAAATTCGTAACTTATCCCTAAGCCGAATTAGTCTTCACCAACTTTCGTTTGTATGAAAACCATGCTCATCCGTTTCTTGAATCTAACTCTCCCGGTATTAGATAAATAGATGATTGAATTCCGAGATCCTCTCCCAATTCACTCGCAACCAATGTTAAGAACCAAGAATGAACAAACTTTGAAAATTGAATTGCAACTCAAAAACCTAAATAAAATCCAAACAATTCTCAACCACAAAAACACAATAATCCAAGCCAAACAAGTTTAGTTCATGGCTGGGTGTGAAAAGAATATAAAATAAAATCTACCAAACATTACTAGAATAAATAAAAAGAAAAGGAGCAACCCTCAATCTCTCAATTCGACTTCCTCTCTTCTCTCTCTCCCCTTGCTTGTGACGGCTTGCTTCCTTTATATAGGGATGGCTAGGTCAAATTCTTCTTATTTTTGGAAAGTATGAGTATAGGTTGGCATTGAATGTAAAAGAGATACATCTCTTTTATTTATTTACTTTCCAAATATTCCTTTTGAACTTTTGGGAATTAATCTCCTTTTGATTTCTTCATGGAATTTCAATTCTTCTAGGATTTATTCCCATAAATCGGCAGCCACATCTTCTTGTCCTTAATTGCCGCGGCAATTTCTTCGGCAATTTCCTACTCACTTGGGCAATTTGATCCTACACACATAAAACACACACTAGCAGCACCTTTTTCTACGAAAATTAACCAATTTATGTGATCAAGCATGTCGGTGAAAGAAACTATGAAATTATGCATGAATGCCTAATTATGAAACTAAGATGAGCTTAAATCTAACAATAATATGAGTAAAAAGGGCAATAAAAATAGTACTTTTTAACACTTAACACACCCCCAAACTCGAACTATTGCTTGCCCTCAAGCAATGCAAAACTAACAATTACCCACCAAGACTTTGACCATCAAGAATTTGCTTCGTACCTGACTTCAATCCTCAGAACTGTGGCACAAAGTATGATTACCCTTCAATTTTTTAGATAGCACAGGAATTACTTGGAACCAAACTATAATGCTCGTGACAATGTGTGTGTGGAGTTGTGTACAAGTTGATTATCAGGATTCCATGTGAACAATAGGTTTTGATCAAATTAATTACCGGGCCATTTAAATTTTTATTTTGCTAGAGCCAATTTCGGGCACCTCTAGCAAAGCATGCAATTTCTTGTTTTAATTTTTGTCCACTAGAGCCAATTTCGGGCACCTTTAGTGATTCTTTAATGTGTAACAACTAGAGCTGGTTTCAAGTACCTCTAGTGATTCTTAACTAGAGTCGGTTTCGGGCACCTCTAGTAATAAATTTTTAATTTCAATTTTACCCAATTTTTAAGTAACCTAAGTTCACTAAGTATCCCTTAATCAACAAGACACAATTGTGTCAATTTATATTTAGCATCATAGTGAAATTCTAAGTTCTTTCCATGCAAACCCTAAAATTAAAGGTTCTATCAATTAAGTACAGTGGTAAACTCATCATAGAATATCTAACAAGTCTAGACAAATTTAATCCAATCAAAGGCTTGGCACGTAATATATGCAACCTATATGCTATTACTAAAATTGAATGCAACTAAACATGAAACTAACTAGAAGCAACACCCCCCAAACTCAAGAGAAGTATTGTCCTCAATGCGCGCAAGTAAAAAAATTAAAATGCAAATGAGTTAGTCAGAAAGGTCATCACCTTGAATGATGAATTTCCTTCGAGCCATTTGCTTGATTCTTTTTCCGGTTCGCGGTGGTTGAGTGCGTGTGGCTGGTGGTGCGGCTTGAACCCTTACTTTCGCAACCTCATCGCTTGTTGTATTCTCTTGATTGGCCTCTTCAATGATTGAAGCTTTACGCTTCGTCTTTGGTGGTGCAGTCGAAGTTGATGTCACTTTAGCTTGTGCAGCAGTTGCTGCGGCATCCTCAGTTGCTGGGGCAAGTAGTTCGACAGGAACACCGAGAAAGCCACGGTGCTATCAGGGTACTTCTCCAAAATTACTTGAGTGATGGTTGTGTTGTGGTCCTTCATGTACCGCATGAATAGCAATTGACGAGCCTCCATTTTCTCCAATCGATGGGACAGTGGGCGGAGCATCTCTTCTATTCAATTCATGTTCACCGAGGTAGGTTCACTTGCCTGGGCATCAGGACTTGCCGATGCATCAAGAATTGCTGAGGCATTTTTGGTTGCTTGGGCAATTGTCGGAGTATGGGATTTTTTTGGTAGCGTTGGTTCTCTCGTCGATTCTTCGCCCATGATTCGTAAAGTATGTGTTGATGGCAGCGACATCAACAAGAATTGCTCTACCTCCCACATAAACACAAGGGTTATCTGGGTTAGAGATATGAGAATAAAATTCACTTACCTATGAGATGTCTCACAGTTAGAAATTGCCTCTCAATGAGTAGAGACACGAATCATCAGCAAGAAGACTTGAGTGCTTGGGACGAACTTACTCCGGGCATGGTTTTAAGGTTCTTACGGGTTCTTGATTGGAAAACTAAGTAAACAAGAAAGGAAAAACTTAAGAGTTTAAGAGGGGAAGAAAGTAAAGAAAGATGAAATAGATGGGTAAGAAATTAGCTTAAGCTTAACTCCTTTTCCCTTGAAACTCTTATCCTAAAAAAATAAAAACAAAAGGATAAATATCAAAATAAAATAAAAGAAAAACAACGATATTAAATAAAAACATAGAGAAAGATTGAGGAGGGTCATTTTTGATATTTCTTATAGTTCATCCGCACCCTCCATCGGGTGACAATATTGCCCAAAAAGAGTTGGGCCAATGTGCTCACAACTACTCCCCTTTGCGTTACAATGGTGGAGGTTTTTTCTTTCGTGTTCCCTTGTAGTCCATGTATACCTTCCACCGTGCTACTATTCCTAAAGGCATTAATATATCATTAGAAAAAATTATATCAACATCCAACCATTTAATTACCTCATTTTCGTTGACCTCCATCATGGTTGGTTGTAGCCTTTGTTGTTGTGACAGTTGCTGCTTAAGCCAATTGCCGTGGCAATCATCTGCCAAAATTCTATGAATGTCAAGGGAAAAACCAATCTTATGAAAAGCTTCATGAACCCAACCACCGTTTTCTTTAGGCTTCTCAAACACCTTCATCAATAGAGATTTAGATGGCTTCAGATCTACTAGCTTTGATTCATCAACACATACCTGCAATGGATGGGGTAAGTTTTTAAAGAATTCAAAAGGTTCAACAATCACCTGCTCAGAGCCCGTTAGCAAAGTATTGTCAATCCGTTGATCTTGCATGTGGTCGTGCAATTGCTGTGGCAAAGGTGGATGCGAGCAATTTGCTGTAGCATTACTCTTTTCAGCCTCTCGAAATATTGTTGCGGCATTGCTCTGTTCAGGCTCCTCAATCATTGCCGTGACAATTCGTTGCATAGGCTCATCAAGTGTCGGGCAGTCTTTCTCATTAACATGTTCTCAACTTGGAGGTTCGCATTGTTCCTCACACATCGGGGATCTCTCTTTGTATTGGTCATTCTTATCTTGCCTTAGGATTTTAGTATCCCTAGGTATTGATTGTTGGGGCATGTTATCTATGGCATATGTGGATCTCCTCAATTGATTTTCTGAATCCCTCAGGGGTGCATCCAACTTAGCTATCCTCGCATCCATGGACTTTGATAGCTCTCGAAACTCTTTAATTGATCTGTCAAGTCTAGCCAAAGAAGCTAGCAATGTTTCCTCCAAGGAATTGGAATGCTCTTGAAAAGGACTATACTGCCTTGGCATATCTGTTGCAGCAGCAAAACTGTTATAGTAAAAAAAATTTGAGCATTTTGATCATACCATGAAGGATTTTACTGATGGTTCCATCCAAGGTCCTCTTTGTAGCCATATGCACTGGAGTTGTGAGGGCAATCTTCAAACACATGATGTTCTCCACAACAAGTGCACGAGTTTTCCACGGTATAGGCTTTTCTTGGTTGGTATAAGTAATCATCGGTGAGTATGAGAAACTCTTGATTTGATTGATTCCTATCTTCCATCATCAACTCTCGAATATATCGGCTTTTATTTTCGCACATGTTGATGTCCCTTAACTTTGTAGCGTACTTAAATTTTTTTGATAAAACAATCAAAAAAATAAAATTTAGTAAAAATAAAAAAATGCAATAACATAAACAACTGACACCAATTGCCAATCCCCGACAATGGTGCCAAAAACTTATTGCGTGTTTTAAGTTCAACACAAACAGTGTAAGTATACATGTCGCAAGTAATAAAGTGATATGATAAGTATCGAGTATCGCTCCACAGGGATTGGTTTGGGCCACTTTGCTTAACTCACTGCAAATATTTCAAGAATTAAATAATAATGATGAATTAACAATTAAAATAAAATAACAATTAAATAAAATAAATAAAGATAGGATGAGAGGTTAGGCTGAATTATCGTGAGTTGTGGAGTGATGATTGAATGGACCGTTGTGGTGATTGAGTAGCAGCCAGATTGCCAGGGCAATTCTGTTGCGATTGCCTGGTCGATTGCCAGGGCAATTCTATTGCGATTGCCTGGTCTATTGCCAGGGCAATTCCCCCGCGATTGCCTAATCGGATTGCCTGGGCAATGCTCCTGCGATTGCCTAGGCAATGAAGAAGGGGTCGATTTCCTGGGCAATTGGGCATCAAATTCTAAAGTTCGGCGAAGCGTTCTTCAATGATTCCTCATTATCCCTAATGCGAAATACTGTTAATTTTACACGTCTTAATAATACATCCCTGCGTGAACCAGGGGTGAACAACAACCAATCTTGTGCTTCTCTTAGCCGTTGAAATTCATAACTTATCCCTAAGTCGAATTAGTCTTCACCAACTTCCGTTTGTTTGAAAACCATGCTCATTCGTTTCTTGAATCTAACTCTCCCGATATTAGATAAATAGATGATTGAATTCTGAGATCCTCTCCCAATTCACTCGCAACCAATGTTAAGAACCAAGAATGAACAAACTTTGAAAATTGAATTGCAACTCAAAAATCTAAACAAAATCCAAACAATTCACAACTACAAAAACACAATAACCCAAGCCAAACAAGTTTAGTTCATGTCTGGATGTGAAAAGAATATACAATAAAATCTACCCAACATGACTAGAATAAAGAACAAGAAAAAGAGTAGCCCTCGATCTCTCAATTCAACTTCCTCTCTTCTCCCCCTTGCTTGTAACGGCTTGCTTCCTTTATATAGGGATGGTTAGGTCAAATTCTTCTTATTTTTGGAAAGTATGAGTATAAGTTGGCATTGAATGTAAAAGAGATACATCTATTTTATTTATTTACTTTCCAAATATTCCTCTTGAACTTTTGGGAATTAATCTATTTTTGATTTCTTCATGGAATTTCAATTCTTCTAGGATTTATTTCCATAAATTGGCAGCCACATCTTCTTGTCCTTAATTGCTGCGACAATTGCTTCGGCAATTTCCTACTCACTTGGGCAATTTGATCCGGCACATATAAAACACACACTAGCAGTACCTTTTTCTACGAAAATTAACCAATTTATGTGATCAAGCATGTCGGTGAAAGAAACTATGAAATTATGCATGAATTCCTAATTATGAAACTAAGATGAGCTTAAATCTAACAATAATATGAGTAAAAAGGGCAATAAAAATAGTACTTTTGAACACTTAACAGGATTCCAATGAGCAAAATGAGTACCGATACGGTACGACCTATACCGATACCTTTTTTAATTCTTCACTCTATACCGATATGCTTGCCAGCATACTGGTACCCCTTTGTTGTAATGGCTCTTTCTTCTTTTGGCAGGTACCGATACCATTGCTCGTGTACTGATACCCAATGTTGTCAGACATCATTTATTGTGGGAGATTTTCTTCCCAACGGCTCTATTCAATATCCCAACTGCCCAAACAGCTAGTAATCAATGAGGGGTATAAAAGTAAGTCTCCAAAGCTTCTTCAACAATAAGATAACAATTCTAAATCAATCAAGCACATATCCAACTTCTTTGAGCTCAATTTGTCAAAATCTTGTAATCTTTGTGTGGGGTTTTAGTAAAATTTCTTTGTGCAAGCAAACAACCTTGTGAGGTTTTTCTGAGTTTGCTTATTTATATTCATCCTTTAGGAAAAAGGGATCACTAGACTTTGGGGTATAAGTCTAGGTTTTGAGGTTATTTCATTCAGTTGAAAAGAAAAAGATAAATTTAGTGAATTTGTAAAAATCCTTAGTGTGGATAGCTAAGGTAGTGGATGTTAACTTTATTAAGAAGGTTGAACCACTGTAAATCTCTTGTCTCACTTTTTAATAATTTTACTTTTAGCTTCCACCAAATTTTTATTTGCCAATTCACCCCCTCTTGGCCATTTTCGTTGATTGCTCAACCCAACAATTGGTATCATAGCTACACTCATTTGAAGGCTTCACATCCTCTTGAGTAGATCCAAAGGTTGCTCAATTAATCCACAAGTCAAGCCATGGCGTCTATTTTGACAATTACTACGAGGAATCTCAATCCATCTCCAAACCACCATATTTTATTGGGGTAAACTAACCCTATTGGAAGAATAGAATAAGGCTCTTTATCAAATCTAATAGCTACCTCTTTTGGGATATAGTGGTGGATGGACCGACTACTCCGATGAAGAGAGTGGGAGACTGGCTCGTTCCCAAGAAAAGGCAAGAATTGATCGATGATAATCGGAAGAAGTTGCAACTCAACGAAAAAGCCATGCACATCCTATTTTGTACCCTTGGACTGGACGAGTACGCCAAGATGTCTTCTTGCTCAAATGCAAAAGAGATATGGGATAAGCTAGAAGTTACTCATGAGGGTACTAATGAAGTGAAGGAGACCAAGATTGGACTCCTGAATCTTAGCTGTGAGAACTTTAAAATGGAGTCGAGTGAACACATCACCAAGATGTTCGATCATTTCTCCGTCATCGTATGGATAAGTCATTTTGAAAGACAAGCTTGTTTCAAAGCTTATCTATTCTCTTCCTAAATCATGGGATTCAAAAAAGACCGCCATCATCTAAGCCAAGGATCTTAAGACCTTGAAGCATGATGCTCTCATGGGGTCACTTCTCACTTATGAGCTTATGAAGAAAAGAAAGAAAAGAAGAAGAGAAGAAGAAGGAAGAGAAAAAGAAAGTGGAGAAGAAGAAGGTTGTAATTGCTCTCAAAGCTTCACAAGAAGATAACGATTCTAGAGAAGAAGAGTATGAAGAAATGACTATGCTACCCAAGCGATTCATAAGGTTCATGAAATCCAACCGTGGAAGGATGTTCCACGAAGAGAGGGTTTCAAGAACAAGCCATAAGAAGAAGAGAAGGACCAAATTATTTGCTATGAGTGCAAAAAGCTAGAAAACATCAAGTTTGATTGTCCCTAATTGAAAAAGAAAAGCTCTAGGAAGAAGAAAAAGCTCAAGGCACATGTAGCTACTTGGAACGATGATGACTCATCCGATGAGAATGAGCAAAAGGTAGCTAACCTACGTCTCATGGAAAGAGGATCCTAAGGTAACCTCAAATTCATCTACTTTTGATTTTTATATTGATGAGCTTTAAGAAGCTTATGATGAATTGGAAGAGATATACGAAGAGTTAGTTTTGAAGTATAAAGAATCAATTTTGAAAAAAAACTATTTCAGATTTGAAAAACCAAAATGATTCTTTATCCAAAACTAATATGGAACTTGAAAGGAAGGTTGAGGATATGCAAGCGAAACAAAAAGATTTTGAAAAGAAAAATCAAGAGTTGCTTAACCTACTTTCAAAAGTTTATGATGATCACCAAATGGAAGTGGGTGATCTTAAAGCTTCTTTAAACAAAGTTAGGACCAATTATTTTGAAAAATGAAGTAATTCAAAACCCAACTATGCTGAAAGAAACTTTAATGGATACAAACATAGAGGCTTCCAAAGGCCCTCTAATGGTAAGATATTTAGAAGTGTTTGGGTTCCTAAGGAACTTGTAGCTTCTAACAATGTTGATGCTATTGCTTCTTGGATTCCCAAGGGAACCAAGATTTTGGGAGCTAATACTTATAGACCCAAAAGAATTTGGGTACCAAAAATCAAGACGTAAATCTATGTTTGTAGGGGGAGCATTGCTACAAGGCCCTAACATCAAGTGCAAATTCATGGTACCTTGATAGTAGATGCTCGAGACACATGACCAGAGACAAGAGTCAATTCTTAGAGCTAAGACCAAATAGTGGAGGAGTAGTGACTTTTAGTGACAACTCCAAATGCCATATTAAAGGAATTGGTTCCATTGGTAATCACTCACCCATACTTATAGAAAATGTTTTGTATGTTAAGGGTCTTAAACATAATTTGTTAAGCATAAGCCAATTGTGTGATAAAGGTTTAATGCAATGCTTGATTTAAATGTTTGCAAAATCATTGACATTGCATCTAATAAAATTGTTCTTATTGGTCACAAAATAGGAAATATTTACATGGTGCATTTAGATGACATTCATATTTCAAATGTATGTTTTGTTGCAAAAAGATGAGCATGATTCTTGGTTGTGGTATAGAAAACTAGGACATGCTAGCATGAGTGTTTTGGAAAAATTGATTTCAAATGATCTAGTAAGAGGTTTGCCTAAAATCAATTCTTCTCTTGACAAAATTTGTGATGCATGTGCTAAAGACATTCATAAAAGTGTTTCTTTTAAATTCATTAATGAGGTATCAACAAGTAGAATTTTACAATTGATATATATATAGATATTTTGGCCCTATTAGAACTATGAGCTTTGGTGGAAAACAATATGCATTTGTTCTTGTTGATGATTACTCTAGATTTACTTGGGTTCTATCGAGGCTTTAGAAAAATTCATCACATTTTCAAAAGCAAACCAAAATGATGTTGGTTACTCCATTTCTCATGTTAAGAGAGATCATGGAACTAAATTTCAAAATATTGGTTTTGAAGAGTTTTGTAACTCAAATGGAATTAGCCATAATTTTTCGGCTCCTCGCACACCTCAACAAAATGGTGTTGTTGATAGGAAAAATAGAACTTTATAAGTAATGGCTAGAACCATGCTTTGTGAAAATAATTTGCCTAAGTATTTTTGGGCGGAAGCCACAAATACCTCTTGCTATATTGTTAACCATGTAATGATTAGGTCACTTTTGAAGAAAACACCTTATGATCTTTTCAAAAATAAAAAGCCTAACATTAGCTATTTTCATCCTTTTAGAAGTAAATGTTTTGTTTTAAACAATTTAGGCAAGTTTGATGCAAAAAGTGATGAAGCTATTTTCTTGGTTACTCTTTAAACTCTAAAGCCTATCGTCTATTTAACAAAAGAACTTTAGTAGTTGAAGAGTTTATTCTTGTTGGTTTAGATGAAACCTTATTCTGAGGAAAGATTCTTGTGATGATGATGTAGAAATTTTGGATGCCAATGATGGTGGTGGACAATAGTCAAAGGTAGATGAAGTTCCATCAAAAGAAGAACCACAAGATCCACCTATAGAAGCCTTGAAGGACATGTCTCTAGTGGAAAAGGATGTCACCTACCCAAGAGAGTTCAACTATGTTAAAGGTGGTGAGATTTTGGGTGATCCATCCAAAGGCGTAACCATTAGATCCTCTCTTAGAAATACATGTAGTTATGTTGCATTTTATCTCATGCATAAAGCCTAAAAATATCAAAGAAGCATTAAACGATGATTGTTGGATATTGGCCATACAAGAAGAGTTAAATCAATTTGAGAGGAGTCAAGTTTGGACATTAGTTAACAGGCCTAGTAATAAATCTACTATAGGTAGTAAATGGGTTTTCAGAAACAAACTAGATGAGAGTGGTAACATAGTGAGAAACAAGGCTAGACTTGTTCCTCAAGGTTACACTCAAGAAGAAGGAATTGATTTTGATGAGACCTATGCACTAGTAGCTAGAACGGAAGCTATTAGGATATTGCTTGCATTTGCTTGTTTTCATGAATTTAAGCATTTTCAAATGGATGATAAAAGTTCTTTTCTAAATTGTTTTATAAATGAAGAAGTGTATGTAGAACAACCACTCGATTTTGAAGATAAAAATATCCAAACCATGTTTTTAAGATTTCAAAAGCTTTATATTGTTTGAAACAAGCTCCTAGAGCTTGGTATGAAAGATTATCAAATGTTCTAGTTGAAAAAGGGAAGGTTAATGTAACGCCCCGAATTTGGGCCTAGATGTTAGCTAGATCAATTAGATGGTTCAGGGGAATTGGATTAGGCGATTAGAGCCAGTTTTGGGAATTAATTATTTTAAATGGTGTTTGGTTAAAATAAAATATGGAAAAAAAATAGAAAATGTTCAATTAATATTCTAAGGGTTTTTGAAAACTCAATTTGTAGAAATATTGGGATTTTGGGACATTTTTGCCAGGTGACTAAAATGTAAAGTTTTCAAAACTGTTTTGGTGACTAAATCATAAAAGGGTCAAAACTTAAAATATTTAACGAGCTAATTTACCAAAGTTTTTAATTAGATTTCCCCTTAATTTAGGCTATTTTTTAATTGTTTTTTAAAGGTTAATAAATAAAAATAAAATAGATTTGATTAAAAAGATTTTTAAGAGCCAAAATGATTTTCTTACATAACTACTTTTGCTCTCAACTTTTCTCTTAACTTTCTCAGCAGCTAAACTATCAGTTTTACTCTAAAATTCCCAGGAGTCATTCCTCTTAGACTTCCTTTTTATTTCCTAATTGATTCCTTTGATTTCTACACCAAATCCTATTTGTTTTCTTGGAGATTTCACTCAAATGTTGCCAATTAAGGGAGAAATCAACAATTAGAGGTGATTTTTTTCTCTCCTCTAATTAAAGGTTCTTTATTGAAATTCCCAAGTTCTTGATCCTTTACAATTGATTTTCGTTATGTGTTTGTGATTAAATCATGATTTTAAGGTTTTAATTGAGTTTTGATAAGAAATTTGATGAATCTTGATATGGATATGGTTTCGTGTTGATTCTAATTGATTTAGATCATTTATAAGATATGTTTTAATGTTTTGAAAAGAGATTAACAAAAGGAATCCCAAAACTAAGTGAATTGCTAATTTTCTAGGTTGTAAATAGCTAGATTTTGAGGTGATCTTGGTGTTGAAAGGTTGCTAGAGATATAAGGTTGGTATATTGTTGTTTTTTGATGTTAATTGATGATGTTAAGATGTTAAAATGGTTAGGTTTAGGTTGGGCTTCGTTCAGGTTGAGTTTGGTGATGATTTCAGATGTTTTAGGGAAGTGTTTGATGATTTTTAGTGCGGCGATGTTGTGTTGCTATATTGCTGTGTTTAGAGATTCATGGAAATGCATTAATCCTCTGTTTTTGTGTGGCTAAAATAGGAGAGACGGATCCTTCATCCTTTGGAGAGGTTCTGAAGGCTTCAGAAGCTTGTTTTCGCATTGGCTAGTGGATCATTGTGTTGTCGGTGAGTGGAAACATGGTTTACTGCATTTAAAAGGTTTGAAGATGATTTTTGGGAATTTATATTAAGTTTGAAACACTTGTCTAAGCTCGAAAGTAAGTATTGGATGTTCTCTCTCTCATTTTCGGTTTTGCAAAATACAATCTCATACACATGTTATTGGTTTTGATTACTTACTATTATAAGCATGTTTTAGAAATGAAAGATGTTGCAAATGATCATATGTGATGATTATTGAGTATGAAAAATGGTTTATGAAAAGAGTTTTGAGAATACTAGAATACATGATTTAATGTATAAGAAATTGGTTTGGTTTGATGCTTCTGTAAAACAGTGAGGTAATATGGTTTTATAGAGTATCTGGGTAAGTGGCTGTGATTAAAAGTTATCGAATATAGTTGGCTAGCCATAGGGTTTAAAGTGCACTATAATAAGTCGCATCATGAGTGTCGAGATGTCAAGAGTGTGCATGCTCCACCATGAGAACTGCATCGGTTGAGGGGTTAAGAGTATGCCAATTCCCCCGCTTGTGGATTTATACATCATAATCGTTCAAGGGTAGTAGTACCATGCTCTGGTTCAAGGATGTATGTGAAGTGGTCGAAGGAACCACTTGGGAAATCTAACACCCCAAAATCGGGCCTAGTCGAAATCCAATTCTAGTAACCAAAAAATTTTGCATCAAAAAGTCAAATTATAGTGTTGACATTTGACCAAGTGGTAAATTATTGGTCTATTACACCCTAATTAAGTATTGATAATGATTAAAGACCCCATTGTGAACATTGAAACTTTTTTTAGTGACAAAATTGAGAAAATTGGAAGTTAGGGGACAAAAAGTGTAAAGAATAAGGAATTGAGGGACTAGCCTTGCGATTAGCCCCCTCCTTAAGCAAAATCACCACATACGTGGGATGTTAAGCTTTGCTTCCTTCATAGGAAGGAAAGCTTTGACCCTTGTAAAATTAAAAAGAATGAATTAAAGATAGAAAGTTTACCGGTGAAAGTTCTTCCCAAGCTAGCACCTCTATCATCTTCTTCCTCTTCCTTTAATGAAGCAAGCACCTCCATTGGAGGATAACTTAAGCTTTGGTTTCCTTAAGTTTCTTAATCCTAGATTATAGATATTGATCTGGTGAGTGATAATCCCTTATTGGCTTATTGATTCCATGGTCGAATCTATGTTTAATTCCAAGATTGTAAAGCTATGAACCCTAGAAATTCCTAGGGATATCAAGGCTTAATCTTTATTTTTTTCATAGCTATTAAGTTGCTATAAGTCTGTTACCAATATTGAAATCCTTGTAATTCCTATTTCCTTGTAGCTCAAGAGAATCAAGGTAAAGAATCACCAAATCCCTCTAATTCCAACAAGCTCAAGAACAAGGGAATCTTCATCTGAGAGCCTTCAAAGCCTTGAAAGTATCTGTAAGTGTAGTCGGAGTCTCGAAATTGGCTAAGTGCCTTTTTTGATTTCATTGATATTGCTTATTGCATTTCCATCCATGAATTCAAGGTATGTTTATGTCTAAACCTCGTAGGAGCTACCCATAGGAAGCTTGTTTAGATTACATTGCATCTTTTACTTAATCATGTATATTTTTACTTATGCATTCATCTTATTTTAGATTTAAAAATCAGCTTCACACATTGTTTATTGATTCTTTAGGTGTTAAGGATGAAGGCATAATCTTGGAACAACTCTAAAGACCTTATAAGGAGTTCGGATTAGCTCAAGGACATTCAAGTCAGCTCATATTAGCTCAAGGAGTCCAATGGGAGCTCATGCCAGCTCAAGGACAAAGAGAATCATTCTAAGGAAGTTTCAAGGACTAGCTCACCTAGCTAAGGGCAGCTTGTGTAAGCTCAAAACAACTTGAAGATTAAGCTAGCTCATTCAACTAGCTAGCTTAGCTTAATCCAGCTCACACCAAGATTAACCAGCCCATTTCAACTCCACCTACATATGTTAGTTCATCACCTCAAGGGTCATGTCCCCCCAAGGAACATGTCCCTAGACATTTGAAGGGAAACTAAAATGGGAGGCAAAGGTAATGGAGGGATGAGTATTTTACGCCAAAACCGAATGGAGGGAGACTCAATTTTGGCCGAAACATCGCCTACGCCTTTGGAGGGAGGCACCACCCTAGTTGAATAGTTGTAAGGCCTTTTTGGCCATGCCCTTTCATCCCCTATAAATTCAAGTTGTTTTGTCATTTGTAAACACACTAATTTTCATATATAAAATTACCTTTTGTGAGAATTTTCTCTTTTCTAGTTCTTCATTGAACTTTATCGACTTATCAAGTACTTTTTTACTTGTGGCATCAACCTCTATTTCCACCTATATACTTCGAGTTCTTGGTTCTTTATAGCCAATGAGTCCAAGTCCATCCTACCACCCCTTAAAGACATCATATAAGGATCAGGGTTAGGCTTACTATAGCCTAGTTTCTTTCTTGTTTTTTTAAGATACTATCATCACCTTTTCACCCCTAAAACACTACCATAACCGAAACCATTTCCTTAAACATTTCCTTACAATTTCATCTTTAATTCTTCACTTATACCCTACCATAACCTCTATACCATACCTATCTTTAAAACATTTCCTTTGCAACCATCTTGCTTCGCATGAATCACTTGTTGCCTTCTTAGATCCTACAATCAAAGGGCCATCTTCAACAACATCAAGGATGGGCTACATCAAAAACCCTCAAGCTATGGAATATTTCAAACAATTTCAAAATTTTAAAATTCGTCGTGAGCGAATTGTTGATTACACCTATATGTGCTCCAATGAGTTTGGTTTAAATACTTTGATTTGATGAGAGAATGAAAGTTCATGAATTGTTTAAACATCCCTGACATTGTTTACAAAAACTTTTTCATATTTTTTACTCCAATGCCCGATGGTTTAAAATCAAGATAAAACTGAAACTATTGCCATTGAATCCTATATTATGGGAAAACTTTTACTCTTGATTCTCAAAAACTAGCCGATCTTTTGGGGATAGAAAATGTGGGTATTGATGATGAAAAATACTTTTCTTACGACCTATACTGGCTCATTTAAAGTTCTCAAAGCCCATGAATGTTTCCTTCACTTTCTCATCATTTGGTGGCTTCGTCCATCTGTTGGCAAGTGGTCCACTATTTGCATGGTGGATGACTTTTGGATTCTTTGCTTTCGTGAGAGAAAATGCCCTAACATAGCCTAAATCATCTTTGCCGAGATGGTCCATATCGTCAACAACCATAATACCACCCTCTTGAAGTTCTTCTCCTATGGAACCATCCTTAGCCACATCTTCCACAAGCTTAACATCGATTTCTCTTTTGACCTTGGGGTTGCTTTTACCGAGCTTATTGATGTGAGATCCCTTTGAAAAGCAAAGTTTACCTTTTTCAATGGAGAATAGGTTCATAATGAAAATATTCCAAGTCAAGTTCATATTGATGTTGAACCAATTGAGGATGTTCCCGTTTCTCTGGTTTCTCCACCTTCTTTTGATGCTTTCTTCACCTAGTTGGTCGCCATGGATGCTAGGTTCGACTCCATGGATGCTAGACTTTCTTCTGTGGACATAACTCTTACCATTTTTCATCAAGAATGGTGTGGACATGCTCTTGGAGACAACGATGAGGAAGAGGAAGAGGAAGAGGAAGATGAGGATGAGGACGAAGACGATGAGGATAATTCTTATGCTTAAAGCTTTGCGTATCATATCATCATATCATATAGATCCGGATTTGAGTTTATGCACCAATGTTTTTCTTGATATTTCATATGATTATTTTCTTTAGTTTATGCTTTTAATTTTGTTGGTGTAATCACTAGTTTTATCCGTGGTTTAACCAATTTATTTTTGATGTTTACCCTTTTGACATTATAGTATTATGGATATTAATTATTATATATTAGTATATATTAGTTACTACCTCGTTATACTATTATTATTATATTATATTATGAAAATTAAAAAAGCAAAACAATAATCAAATACTAAATAAAAATCCAAAAAATAATAAAGCCCAGTTTTTTAACAGTTAATTTACATTATAAAAACCCAAAATATTAATGTTACACTTTGGCCCGTTTAGAGCCCAACACATAAAAACCTAAAATTAATCAGATAACAGAAACCCTAATTGCCCTTCATTTTTGCGCAGCCACACAAGAGCCGTTAGATCTTTTCTTGATCTAACGGCCCAGATTGAAAGCAGATGAGGCTTCTAGAACCCTCATGCGCCCACGCCCAGGCCTTTGCGCTCATTCACGCATGCAAATATTGGAAAAAGAAAAGATTTGTTATTTACCCATTGTCTGTTTTAAAATGGATTGTTTTCAACATAAACCCTTCCGCACTCCTCTATTCGGCGGATTTCAGAAGAGATTACAACAAGCCTTTTATTTTTTTCTTATATGTAACAATCCCTTCGGTTATAAAAAGGGGGAGACAAATATTGAAACGGGGTTCGAAAGAGCAATACAAAAAATTAAAACCTTTAAGAGGTATTTTTTTTCTTTTTCCAATATTTTCATGCATACATATAAAAACAGTAAACCTAGGGTTTCTAGGATTTTACCCTTCGCTTCGGCGGCAATGTCCTCCTCCTCATGATAAGCCTCCGTCAATCGTGCCTCTAGAGGTAAACGAGGAGGCGTCGGTTGGGCCTCAACCTTCGAAAGGATCATATTTCCTTTAAAGAGGGAGGTTGTTTTCGTTTCTGTTTTGGTAGATCTAAGTGAAAATCCAGGCTCAGATTCATGTTTAGAGATGAGAGAAGGTTTTTTTGTGGGTGTTTTCTAGGTTTTCGGCTCCGATGTACGGTGGCTGGAGGTGGTAGGTGTGGTGGTTCCCTGCCAAATTTTGGGAATCACGGCAGAGCTGGGGGTTGAAGATGAACACCACGGCGGTGTTCATCTGGGTTTCCAGAGCGTTTTAGTTTTTCTAGAATTTTTTTTTTCTAAAATGGCTAAGGCCCGTTTTTCCCCAAGAGGTTTGTTATTTACCTTTGTCTGTTTTAAAATGGATTATTTTCATCATGAACCCTTCTGCACTCCTCTATTTGCACGCGGAAGGATTTCCGCAATTTTCAATTACACTCCAGGTCCTTAAAACTTCTTTAAAAATCAAAATTTCCTCCTGATTTGAAATGATTAAGCCTTTTTAAATGGGTTAATTTGTCTTCAATCCTTTCGTGTTTTAAAATTACCCTCCCTAAGCCATTTCATCTTTTTTATTCATTCCTGGGGTCCCTCTATTTTCACCCGCATTTAATTCAGTCCTGTTTTTTAATTTAATCTCGTTTAGAAGGGATTAATACCCTATCAAGTCCTTGTCTTTTTGAAATCCTTTCGATTTGATCCCTTTCAGTATTTTAAAATTAACTATTATGTCCCTCAAATTTTATTTTTGCCCAAATTTATCCTTCATTGCAGGTTTATTTAATGTTTTTTTATTTCATGTCATTTATTTATTTATTTATTTTACTTATATTTTTTGCTACATGTTTTTTGTGTTTTTAGGGTAGGTCTCTTAGATTAGTTTAGTTTTTTTGGATTTAATTTAATTAATCAAAATTATGTGCTCGTTTTATTGGGGCATAATTTAAATTAATTAAATTAAATTTAGGGTTAGTTTTTTAGAGCCTTAGTTAGACTTGAGGTTTGAACCAATTTAATTAATTTAAATTTTCCCTTGGCTCATTGGGGTAAATGTTAAATGCATTAAATTGGTTGGACAACTCTTAATTATTTTTGGGGGTAAAATCGATATTTGACTTAGATCAACTAATTTAAATCATAATTAATTAATTTGATTCATTTTAGATAGTTTCCTTGGCTTATTGAGATACTATTTTAAAATTAATCTAATTAATTATTATGATTCAAAATAATCTATAAATTATTAGGATTTTCTAGTTTTTAGGATTTAATTAATTTAGGGTTAATATTAGAGTAACCTAGCTAATAATTAGATCAGTAATTGAATTTTCATAATTTGGGCCTTCCTAGGTTAGGACTTTAGTGGGCTTAGGTTTTATTTTGTGCACCTCTTTGTCATGCATCTTTATTGTCATTCATATGACTTTAATATTTTAATGGACATGCATTTGGTTAATCAACTTAACTTATAAAAAGGAGGTAGTTATTAATTCCGATATTTGTGTCGTAACAATCCTGGCTCAATGGATGTTGACCAAATAATTGAATTAATTATTGTCGTCTAAAGGTAATTTAATTTGAGATGAAATTTGGACAATTCATCACATCATTCTTAACTATTTGCATCTATGGTTCGAGGTATCGTCACCCTTATTAATTAAATCATTAATCAATTCGAACTCACCAATTTGACAAAGCCCATTTAATTGAAGTTTGTCTTCAACCACGAACCATTTAATTAAATTCAATTTGAATTTCTATAGTTTCCATCAATTAAAAGTAACATATATTTTGGTACCGATTTTTGGGCGTGATGGGGGTGCTAAACCTTCCCCACGCGTAACCAACTCCCGAACCCATTTTGAACGAATCTCTGGTTTTTAAGGTGTTCGGCCTACCTTAGTGGCTGGTGGCGACTCCAATTTTTTTTTTTATTTTCAAAAACACAATTTTTAAAAGGATTTCCCACATTTTCAAAAATTTTCCAAAAAGACGAAAGGAAACCTATTACACCTTTTTGACGAAAAGAAGAGGTCGCTACAGTTGGATATTTTATGTCTTGAACATTTATGCTTTGGATTTATAATATTATGGTTTTTATATTATCTTTGGAGTTATTTTGGACTATATTGCTTTACATTTGTTTTATTTTACTCTGTTGATTTTGATTTAACAAAAAGGGGAAGAAGTGTGGGATATAATTTTTTCAAAGGTTTTTTCAAAAATAAATAAACTTTTTAGTCTTAAACTAAGGGGAGTGAACTAAAATTTATTTTGGTTTTGTTATATCAACAAGGGAAGATTACTAAACCTATATTTGATTTTGATATAACAAGGACTAAATTGTAAAACAAATACATTTTTAAGGTACTTAATTTACTCACTAAATTGACAAGCATTCGAGCTTAAATAACTTTCCAAGTCAAATTTTGAA
The DNA here is from genome assembly GCA_019671005.1 of Hibiscus mutabilis. NCBI lineage: Eukaryota > Viridiplantae > Streptophyta > Magnoliopsida > Malvales > Malvaceae > Hibiscus > Hibiscus mutabilis. The sequence goes on from CM033738.1 coordinate 31,915,671, forward strand.
TCCCCAAATATGTTCTAAGTGTTTTGGTACACAATTTGGCCAATTTGGTAACTGAGTACCGGTATAACCTAAGGTGTATCGGTACAAATTTTTGTTACTAGAAACCAATCTTATGATTATGTCTTATGAGTACCGATACAACTACCGGTACAGGTTTTTAAAACTGTAATCCAAATTTTGCTTCGAGTACCAGTACAGTTTATGGCATATCGGTACAAGGATTAAGAATTTTAAAATATTTTTAATAAATGTCTTGACCGTTGCCTTGTTAGAATTTTTTGGAACTAACTTTTAAAAGATTTATCATGCATAGCAGTACACCTATATGCGTACCGATGCGATATGATAACCAATTGTTCCAAGGATTCCAGTAAGCAAAATGAGTATCAAAATGGTACGACCTGCACTGATACCCTTTGTCAATTCTTCACTCTGTACCGACACGCTTGCCCGTGTACCGGTATCCTTTTATTGCAACGGCTCTTTCTTTTTTTTCGCAAGTACCGGTATGATTGCTCATGTACCGATACCTAATGTTTCCAAACAACATTTATTGCAGGAGATTTGATTCTCAATAGCTCTATTCAATATCTCAACTACCTAAATGACTAGAAATCAATGAGGGGTATAAAATGAAGTCTCCAAAGCTTCTTCAACAATAAGACAAAAATTCTAAAGCATTCAATCTCATATCTTGTAACGCCCCCAAATTTGGGCCTAGATGTTAGATAGATCGATTAAACGGTTCAGAAGAATCAGATTAGGCAATTCGAGCTAGTTTCTAGAGTTAATTCTTAATAAATAGTTGTTGGTTAAAATAAAATATTGAAAAATGCTAGAAAATATTTAATTAATATTTTAAGGGTTTTGGTAAACTCAATTTGAAGGAATAAAATCAGATTTTGAGACATTTTGGTCTGATGCCTAAAATGTAAAGTTAAGTGAATCAAATTGATTTAGATCATTTATAAGATGTGTTTTAATGTTAAGAGAAGAGATTAATAAAAGGAATCCTGAAGCTAAGTGAATTGCTATTTCTAGGTTGTTAATAGTTAGATTTTAAAGTGATCTTGGTGTTGGAAGGTTGCTGGAGGTATAAGGTTGTTATCAAGATGTTTTTGGATGCTAATTGATGTTGCTAAGATGTTAAAATCAATATGTTATGGCTGGGCTTTGTCTAGGTTGTGTTTGGTGACGATTTCAGTTGATTAATGGAAGCGTTTAATGGTTTTTAGTGAGGCGAAGTTGAGTTTAATGGTTGTTAGAAATTAGAGATCCATGAAAGTGCATTAATCCACTCTTTTTGTTTGGGTAAAGTAGGGGAGTTGGATCCTTTAGCTTTTGGAGAGGTTGCGAAAGCTTCGGAGGCTTATTTTCTCAACGGCAAGAGGGCGTTGTGTTGTTGGTGAGTGGAAAAGTGGTTTACTACTTTTAAAAGTTTTGAAGATGATTTTTGTGAGTTTAGATTAAGTCTAAAACACTTGTCTAAGCTCAAAAGTAAGTATTGGTTGATCTAGCTCTCGTTTTCGGTTTTGCAAAATACAATCTCATGCACATGTTTTTGGTTTTGATTACTTACTGTTATATGGATGTTTTAGAAATGAAATATGTTGCAAATGATCATATATGATTACTATTGAGTATGGAAAATGGTTTATGAAATGAGTTTTGAGAATACTTGAATACATTGTTTAATGTATTGGAAATCGGTTGATTTAATGCATATGAAAAACAGTAAGGTAATGTGGTTTTATAGAGTAAATTGGCAAGTGGCTAAAATTAAAAGTTATCAGATATAGTTGGCTAGCCATAGGGTTTAAAGTGCACTATAATAAGTCGCCTCATGTGTGTCGAGGGGTCAAGAGTGTGCCATGCTCTACCATGAGAACCGCAACGGTCGAGGGGTCAAGAGTGTGCCAATTCTCCCGCTGGTGGATTTATACATCATAACCGTTGAGTGCTACTCTAGTTCAAGGATGTATGTAAAGTGGTTGAAGGAACCACTTGGGAAATCTGTGTATCCGATGTGTTTTATAAAATAGAATGGAATTGGTTTTTAGTCACTTGAATGCCAAGATATGATATAATGTATCATGAGAAATGAATTATGTTTTGTATAATATGGTTTATACATGAGATGCTCTTTAAGCTTGCTATTTTGAGATTTTAGCATGTGAAAGCTTAAATTGAGTTTTATGATAGAAATCCATGTTACATGTTTTACGCGTGATTTAAATGAGCATATTTGGAAAAATTATAGAAGCATGAGATGATTTTTGGCATGAGCGTTATATACTAGAAGTGAAACAAAATGGTTTTAAATGCACTGATGAGTTTTTTTGAGATTCCTTCACTAAGATATAAGCTTACATTGTCCTTTCTCATCAATGCGGATAGATAAGCACTTTCGGACAACAAGTAGGAAAGAGGAGATCCAAGGGGCAACGTAATAAAAGGCAACATGACCAAGTTGTAATTGGGAGGATTATTTTGGTTACTCCTCGGTGGGACAAGTTTTTTTTGATGTTTTGGACTTGTATGAGGTCTTATAACTTGCTTTGAGGGGTTGGGATATGAAATGCATGCTTGGGTAGAGATCATGCCTATAGGAGCTTGATTGGACATGCTTTGATGTGAATGATTCTCTACCATGTCTAAATACTTGTGTAAATGATGCTTGAAATGTTATATGATGATTGGGTAGTGTTGGGGCATGTTAGATTGAGCCAAAATGCCATATGTTCAACCAAGAGGTCATTACATGTCTGTCCGTACCGATATGGGTCCTTAGGGATCGATACGCGGGGGCTAGTCTCAGCTCAAACTGGTCAAATTTACACAAGTGTTGTAACACCCTCAACGTATATTCGATTTACAAATACACATTAAAGATGCTACTAACTGATTTACACTGATTTTCAAACTTGTAAAATTTTTTAATATTTTTTATAGCCAAACTAATTTGATTAAATAACCCTATCTCGGTTTTCACTAAATTACAAATCTATCTAGAGACACCTAGTTTTGACCCTGAATTGGTTTATAAAATAATTTAAGCAGCTATTAAAATTAAAATATAATTCAGGGTGAAAACTATTTGTGCTACCTAGACCCTGACCAACTATGTTTAAAATCGTTTAAAACATCTTTTCTAATATTCTTAATTCATCAAACTAAGTCTTGTTTCTAAGTCATACATCCACATTAACTTATAAGTAGCGTATGAAAATTTAGACATACAAAATAGCTACTTATTTAAATTCTATACATGCCCCACTAGACTAGGATGTGGTGATACTTACTGATAATGCAGATTAACTTGATCCAAAGATGTGCAGCTCCTCATCTGCTATCTTGTCTGAAATACCTACGTGTGATACAAAACACACGCTAAGTATAACTTAGTGAGGTATAATCATAACAATGTAAAACAATGATTATAAATATCACAGCCCTGCAAAATGGCAAGCGATTTCCAATTGCAATTGATAACATTTTATCATGTATAGAACTACCTTACATGTATAGTTCATTTAACCAATATAATATTCAAATCATAGGATTCGATCTGTCTTACCAGTCTTGTGTACATTAAGCTTTTTAGGTTAACTACTTGCATAAATGCATTTCAAGTATTATAACCCAAAGTATAAAATCATTAAATTTGTAATGCTGGAATAATCATGTAAGAAATTTGTACTGCAATAAATTTTGTAATGTAAAGTTATGTAACTGTACTGTAAAATCTTATGGCCCAAGGTAAATATCAAGTCATTCCTTTGTCATATAACAGTACAATACAATTCCTGCAAAATGGCAAGCGCGTCCCAATTACAGTTTATATCATATCATCAAACTTTTATGTTATTAATCAAATATACGTTAAGCTTTTTAACTTAACTGCTGCATAAATATATTTTATGTTTATAGGCAAAAGTACAAAATCATGTGATTCCATGGTACGTGAGTCATCATGACACCGTAGTGTCTACGACGCCATAACGTCTACATCACCGAAGCGACTGGGATGAGTACGTACTTGAGGACGCCCTTTGCTCCTCATTATTAGGACGCTCTTTGCTCCTTATAATCGCACATTTGTGCTAACAACACCGAAGTGTCTGAACAACGCCGTAGTGTCTAAGTCGACGCTGAAGTGTCTAAACATCACCGAAGTGTGAAACGCAACGTAGTGCTAGGACCCAGCTGCTAAGACCCTATGGATATCCAACTATACGAAAGATTCTCATGCAATTTCATGTAAACCTATGGTATATGAATCATCATACGACATGTAGCATCTGCATCGCCGTAGTGTCTGCATCGCCGAAGCGACTAGGATGAGTACGTACTCGAGGATGCCCTTTGCTCCTCATTATCATACTTTTTTTGCTAGTTGACACCAAAGTGTCTAAACATCACCTAAGTGACTGCAATGCCGTAGCGTCTGATATCAACATCGAAGTGTCTGGCATGCACCGTAGTGCTGGATTGCAACTGCTATGACTCTTTGGATATCCAATTATACCAAAGACTCTCACACTAGTACTTGGGCATAACAATATAATATTTTCACATTTAATATCCAATTCACCAATATTATCATCCATAATTCGATAATGGTTAGTTCATTCCCAAATATCTAAAATTCGATTTACCTTAGATAAATCATTATACCATATCAGTGTATCACATATGCCATTTAATATTTCATGCCATTTACATAACTTTGATCAACATATTTTTTCATTAATATTAAGGTCGACTCATCGCAAGTCTTCCTCATATCATATATATATATATATATAATAGGTAAAGATGCACCCACTCATATTACATATATAATAAATGAGTAAAAATGCGCTCACCTGGGCCATGCATGATATTAGTCTCACTGAGCTATTTCGATACTTTTTCCTTGCATTTCTTTGATCTAGTACCCTTAGCCTCGTCAATAGTTGTACAGTACCATTTGAACATACATAACAATATTCATGGTAGATTTTTAATCTAACATTGCTTAACTATTCTATACTAGTATAATTATCCGAATATAAAATATTTCCAAAAGTTTTCACTTTTTCCTTTAATAATGACAAATTGTTCATTATGGTCCCTCGTGACCATTTTGCACATTTTGCAATTTATTTAATCTTGAATCACAATTATTCAATAATTCCATCATTTTCACTAACTTTTATTCAATACCCTTCCTCCACTAACTTCTACCAAAGTGACATTTTAGTCACTAATTTTACACATAAACTTGCAAACTTGTATCAAATAATTAATCCAACATTTCTATAATTTTCTCACATTTTCCCCTACTTTTAGACCAAAGCTAAATTGGTCCTTGAACTAACCAGGGTTGTCAAAATGGTCCTTTGCCATTTCCTTTCTTGTCAATTTAGTCCCTTGGATTTTAATCTCAATTCTAATCTTATACAACATATTCGAATAATAAAATCTCATAATCATAATTTTCATAAAATTTTCCCATTATTCTTCCATGTGGTCAAGTTGGTCATTTAGCTTCTCTAGGCTCATTTTTCATCCAAACAACATTCTAACATGCTCAAATTAATTTTTCCAACTTATATTCTTCATTTCCAAGAATTAACACTTGAAACTCCAATTTCTTCCTTCAAGCCGAATTGGGTGTCTAAACTTTTCAAGGACTTTATTTTAGTCCAAAAGCCATAATCAAGCTTCTAAGTTCACGATATCTTCAAATCCATCACTAGTATAATTTTCACAATACTTCTCCAAATTTTCCCATGTATGCCGAAATGGTCACTTAAAGGACTAATTGAGGATTTTTCATTCTAACATCAAAATCAAGCTTCTAATATCATCAATCTTTCATTTTCATCATCAATTTCAAAACCCTAAATAAAATTCCAAATTCTAGGGTTAGGGTTTCTAACCTTAAACATGAAATTAATCACAATCTAATCTTGATTTCATCTCTACAACACTAGATTTGCATAGATCAAGCTTTAATCTAAACATGGAACATGAAACCCTATTTTCTCTCTCTTCAAGAACATAATAAAATCTTCATAACTCTTGATAAATTTACTATCAAAAGAAAGAGCATTAAGCATAGATCATTTTTTTCCAAAGCAACATATCTTGATTCTAACTTTAGAGCCTTCAAAATGCATAGGAAAAATTTTGTGTATTTTTCCTCTTTCTTCTCTTGTTTTTGAAATGGTGGAGAGAAGATGAACATTTTGTTCATCTTTTTTTTTATTTATGCCACATGTATTTGCTAAATTTAATTTTTTATTCAATTTAGTCCTTATTCCAAAATTAACCTCCAACCGAATCACAATTTACAAGTTGCCAATCAAGTTCAATTCCAACCAAATTCCATCCAACTCTAACCAAACTAGAGTAATACTTTCACATGGGAAATTACCATATCACCCATGGTAATTTCAAGATATGTCAAAATTGCCATTGTGACCAAATTACTAAATTACCAAAACTAGTCACTTAAATCACTAATTTTGCCATTTTGTAAAAATCTAACTATTTAGTTAGATCATAATCAACCAATTAACACTTTATTCATAAAATAATATTTTATGAATTTTTCATGACTTATGGGACAACCTCTGAAATTTCGATTCGATTCAATTTCCCGATATTCACTTACTACTTCTATTGCGATTTCCCCTTCACCGGGCTATCAAATAAATTCTAAAAATTCCTTATTTCCATATATGAAAAATAAATAATATTATTAAATAAAATATTCCATATTTATGAAGTCAAACTTAAAATTTTGACTCGGTCCAAAATATTGATAATTTACCTGAAATCTTTATCGGATAAAATTCTCTAAATAATCCTTTATCAGATATCCATTCGCATAATATTAACTCGAACTGATTCCTTTTTACCAGTCTCAAGTACTGACATAAAATCTTCCTAAGAGGTCACCCATCTTATGCCCTGAGCACGCTTAACTTTGCAGTTCGATCGAAATTCGATATCTTATACTGCATTTTTATTTCCAGAATCTATATCAGATTTTTCTCCATAATCTATTTGATCCATGTACATGATAAAATAATTACTGATAAATTCTCCATGTAATTTTATTTGAGTTAAATATATGCTCATTCCCCTAATTGTTCGATCAAGAATAAATTTCTACATAAATTTTATACCGGAAATCTGACTACACAGATCATCTTCCTACAACCTGTACTTATATGTGGAATAAAAATTATTAATGGTAAAATTATCCATCAGGTGCCTATACTTTTCCCATCTTTAGACTCTATACACCAACTTTTGACTTGCTGTCATTTTAGTCACAAAGTTGACTTTTAAGCCCTTATCTTAGTACTAAATGACCCTTAAACAACATAGAAAAATTTGGGGTATTACAAGTGTACCGATACGCCTGGTAACTGTATCGGTACTTATAGCTGAAAAATAAGCCTGGTATCGGTGCATGGGCATCCGTATCAGTATGCCCTTTAGTCACTAGAATCTCCTATTGCGAATATCGAATATCTGTATCGATATTCGTGAGGACCGTAACAATACGCCTTTGAAAATTATACCCATATCGATACATATAGGTTGTGTACTAATATGTAGTTAGTTAATTATGTTAAAATACTGTCTGAAGTTTGAATCTTTACGATCTAGTCCATGTTTCTTGATCTTGCAATTAAATGAGTTTGAATGATTATTTTAAGTTGAAATTTAACCTGAATGTATGAAAGCTAACTAATTGAGGTTTGATAACTTTGGGTTTAAAGAAGTCCTTGTAATTTTGGAAATTACAATTTGGTCCCTAAAGGACAAGATGGATCAATTGGATGCTAATTCGAGCCTGATTGAGTTGTAAATTTCACCGCTGCTAGCGTGATCATCTTAGGACTTTATTATGAAATTAGATAAGATAAAATGCAAAAAATGGACCGTTTTCTAAGTACATCTTTCGGGTTTGTCTTGGTAAACCTAATGTAGCTCGCTCGGTTCGGTCTGGCGTCTAGGCCGGGTCAAAGGGGTTACATATCTAACTTCTTTGAGCTAAATTTGTCAAAATCTTGTAAATCTACTTGAGTGTTCTTTATTTTAATATTTTTATTTAAGTGTGTGGGGTTTTAGTGAACTTTCTTTGTGCAAACAAACTATCTTGTGAGGTTTTTCTGAGTTTGCTTATTTGTATTTATCCTTTAAGGGAAAATGGATCACTAGACTTTGGAGTATAAGTTTAGTTTGTGAGGTTATCTCCTTTATCCGAAAGGAAATACAAATTTAGTGAATTTGTGAAAATCCTTAGTGTGGATAGCTAAGGTAGTGGATGAAAACCTTATTGAGAAGGTTGAACCCCTTTAAATCTCTTGTCTCTCTTTTTATTGCTTTTGCTTTTAGCTTCTACCAAATTTTTATTTGCCAATTCGCCACCTCTTGGCCATTCCAATGATTGCTCAACCCAACAAAAATTGTTATGATTTTTAGTAACATTTTAGGTTGTCGTTCCGACCTAAAATGCTAGGTTTAAGTCAGAACTAACAAAATCACCATTAAAAGAGTTAAAGAACTTGAAATTAAGCTATTTCTTTCATCAGTTACCTTATTTCAGGTTTAATTTGTTAAAATTATGTTTAGATTACTCATATACTCTAAGAAATCTTTATTACCCAATAGAAAATTGTAGATTTTGTTCATAATTAACAAAATCACCATTAAAGAGTTAAAGAATATTTTAGGTTGCAACCTAAATATTATATAAAATGTTCACATTTTAGATTCCAACCAGAAATGTTATCATTGAACATACTTGGTTAAGAGTTTCGAAACTTAAAAAAAAATTGTGTTGGAAAAAATTGTGTCATTCCAACATAAAATGTTATACATATTAGTTATATTTTAGGTTGCAACCATTAAACTTATCTATAAGACATACTTGGTTATGCGTTTCGGAATTTAGTCAGAAGTTTCGAAACTTATAAAAAATAATATGTCATTCCAACCTAAAATTTTATGTATATTGGTTACATTTTAGGTTGCAACCACAAAATTTATCCGTAAGACATACTTGGTTATGAGTTTCGGAACTTACACCACACAACCTAAGATGTTACCCCTTTTACATACTTTGTTTTGATTTAGGTTGCAACCTAAATTGTTATGGTTTTGGATAACATTTTCGGTTGCAACCTAAATTGTTATGGTTTTGGGTAATATTTTAAGTTGAAACCTGAAATTTAACTCACACCAGCCTAAATTGTTACATGAGATTTGATCTATAATGACCCAAATTTCGGGTTAGTGAATCGGACCTTGGATTCGGGTTTAGACCTCTAAGATTAAAGATTTAAAATTTAAAGAATTAAATTTTTAGAAGCTAAATTAAATGGAATTGGAGAGTGAGGAGAACGAGATTTAAGTTACGGATCAAAAGTGAAAAAGGGGGAAAGATAAAGGAGTTAGTTGGCAAATTTCCTATTTGTTGTTGAAAGGCAATATATTTGAAATGAAGAGCGGTAGAGGGAAGGTTGGAAAGGATATCATTAGAGAAAGAAAAATGGTGAATGAGAGAAAAAGTAAGTGGAAGATTTTTGAACCATATTTGGCCATCATCCAGGCTATCATGCACGACACTGCCGGTATTGTTGGAAAAGGCTTGTCGAGACGAGTTGGACCATGGTCGCCATGTCCTCTTCTCTATTGCCGTTCATTAAGGTGAGAGAAGAAAAATTTAGAGTTTTTAAGTTGAAGTAATTCAAATAGCCAAGTCGTGAATTTGAGGGCACCACCGTGTTAACCGGCATAGGGATAGTGGGATTGGAGCTCGTTGCGGACGTCCGTGTAATACCCTGATTATTAGCTCAGAATTTAGTACATTGGTCAAAACAATTATAATTCTAATGACATTTTTTAAGCTAGATAAGTATGTTTAGGACCAAATTGTAAGAAAAAGAAAACACTTATGCAATAGTAGAAGGGACCAAACCAAATTAATTTTGGTGTTAAAAGATTGCATGTAAGAAAACATAATCTAGTGGCCTTATCCACTTGTCCCACCGAAATTAACAAGTTGTGGGGATGGGGGAGGAATTCACGGCACATGGCCATTAGGAGAAAATAACGAAATGAATCACCATCTTTCCCTCTTATCCTTCATAGCAACCGATTAGAGAGAGAATAAGAGAAAATTTTAGTTATCATCTCAACATAGACCAAGCTTTGTTCGAATGTTAGTGTTTGGAAGGTAAATTCTTTGTTCTCTTCCTATGTGACCTTGTTGTGATTTAGACTATTGTATATGTTATGAAATTTAGTAGAATCAAAGATGCATGTATAGGAATTATCTTAATTAGAAGTCTTAAAAGATAGTAAGAAAAGTTCCATGACTTGAATTTGATCAATAGGTTGGTAGGATCCAACAATTTTGAAATATACATGCTTGTACTTAAAGATTTAATTTATGTTATGAAATGTTATGACATTTGAAAATATATATATATCTGTGTGTGTTTGTATATGGTTTAGGGCTGTGTTAATGAATGTAAGAATTCATATGGACTGATTTGGTTATAAATATATATTGTGCACATGAAAAATTTGGGACCGTTTCTATAGTAATAAGAAAATATGGACTGTTTTGGGGTATGATTATGTATATACATAAAAGGAATCTGTTTTGCATCTATACCAACATACAAGGACTGTTTTGTAACATTTATAAATAGAAAAACATGAATTGGGGACTGTTCTGGATGGATACATATTCATAGAAACTGTTTTTGCAAGAATTATGGACTTTAAGGTACGGTTAAGGACTGAATTGTACGTATAAATGAATATATATGGACTTAGGGCTGATAACTAATCACATTAGTAAATACAAGTCATTAGAGGGCTGTTTTGATGCACATAGTGAATGAAATTGGGCTGTTTTGATTGAATATGTATGATGTATGAAATCTGCCTTGTTTTGGTGTATACATATATGTGGTTGGATTGTTTAATGAAAATGTAAGTAACTACATGTATTTTGGGGACTAGGAAGTATTCATGTATGTTGATGGATTATTTTGAGAATGCTTGAAAGTTGTGATTAGCTCTTATGCATAGTGAAACTTCTTGTTAAAATTAGACAAGGAATTGATCAATTGAGGCATATATGAGACCAAGCTGTTGAAAAGAAGAAAGGAATTATAATTTGGGAGCAAAATTAGCTAGAGTTAAACTGTGAGTGTAGTTTAAAGTCTCGGGATAGGATTAAACTATCCCGAGCATTTTTAGTTGCTTTATTCTTAAATTGCATATTCCTTAAATTGAGCTACGTTAGTATGCTTAAGCTTGGATTCAAGGTAAGTACCTAAATATTAGGTATTCTATGAAATAAAATGCTCGACTTGACGTTATGATATTTGGGAGAACAATTCGTACATTAATTTAATCTATAAGTAACTATGATTTATGGTATCATTTGATAAAAATATATGCTTGAGATAAGGATCATATATGGCTTATAATTGCACTTGAAAATGAATAACGATAAGCTATGTCCGAATGATGCCTTGCTCATGAAGTTATAATCAAATTCTGATTTTGATATGATACGATAAGTTATGAGTTTGTCAATTGACTATATAACCTTATATGATTGATACGATAGTCATAAGCTCTGCTTATGTGACTATGTGAATGTGGAGCTATGCTCATCTTTGATAAGATTAAGACATGATTATGACAATATGAATAAGGAGCTAAGCTCAACCTTGATTTGATAAGATAAGATTATGTGAAAAGCCTTGGTTTCGAGTCAGTCATAGGTATAGTTGGCATGCCATAGAGTCCTAAGAGCTCAGGTTTGGGGTGGACTACGGTCCTTAATTGGCGACAATAGGAGGGAAGTGTTGTGGTCATTTGGCGACGGTAGGAGGGATTTATCGGTACTGCGAGTAACATTTTGTTTGGCGATAGTTGGTTGGGGACTCGTGTACCTAGACTGTTACTAGATTCTCAAGGCTATGAAAAAGATTAAATAATAAAATTTGTAAACAAAAGAATTATACTTGATAATAAAAAAATGTGGAAAGTATTTATAATTATGTGATATTATGTTTAATGACTGTGTGACTAATAATTATATGAAGAGATACTATGCTTAATTATGTATGGACAAGACTATGTTCTTGGGATATCGCGTTCCATAACTTGGGAAACACGTAATCATGTTTATGGGATGCTATGTTCAATATTACATGTAATAATTAATCATAAGTTGATAACATGCTGATTTGGATAGCTTATATGATAAGTAGTTTAAGTTCATGATATATACATAATAACTTAATTGATAAGTTGAATCGTAGCTGTATTATGTTCGATGTTCTATGAAACTGGTAATTTAGAATTAGAATAACATATGTAATAAGTAACCATATTTAAGTAACACCTCTTTAAAGAAAAGTTATAAATTTACATGCTAATCTATTGATCAAATGTAAAAACTTGTATATCAAGTAATCAATGTTCGATTGAAGTTGTGCATAATTGGATTATGGATTAATATCATGTTTCGAGCCCTTGTGTTTATAATTAATGGATCCATGTAAACTAAACCTATAGTGGAGTAGATAGCTTGTTGTAATAGTATATACTATTTATAACCAAATCTGGATAAAATCTAGCTATATCTTGGAATGTTTTTCAATGAGTATTTGTAGATATACATGTTTACTGATTGTCTTGATAAACATAATCATGTGTTAGACTATTTTGGAATGATTAAAAGTATGCATATGATTAGTGAGCTGTTTTATATAAACTCAAGTATGTCATGAACTGTTTGGAATATATAAATTGTAAATCTATAATTGGTGAATTGTTTTGAATAAACTCAAGTATGTAGAGGGTGTTTCGAATATATATATGTTTATACGTATGGACATAAATCGGGGACAACTTTGTATCAAACAAAGTATGTATTAGAAAGTTTGGAATGTGTCTAGTATTTCATAACTATGACTTGGTACGTTTGATATCTGTATGCTAATTAACCGGCTTGTTGATATGTTAGTTTGATTACTTAACAAATAAGTAACAATGTTCAAAAATGCTATGTTTAATAACCTATATGAAAAGTAACCACATTCGTAATATCCTATGATAGATAGCTTGTGTGATAAGTATCATCTACTCCTAAATTGCTATGTGGGATAGCTTATGAGTTAAAAACCACCTATCTCTAATATATTGTTAGATAATTGTGTAATAAGAAATCATGAATTTGATGTGCTATATGTGATATCTTAAGTGTTGAGTATTTTAGGATTATGATATGTTAGACTTAAATGTCTTATATGCCAAGAAATTCATAACATAGTGAACTATGATTGATGACTTGAATAATAAGAAACTTATCAAGAAAGCTTATAAGTTAAATTACCGAATTAAGTAAAGTTTTTCTATTGTTATACGAATATCATCTGAGAAAAACATAACAAGCAATATGTATCTTGATTAATGAACATTATCTTCATGGCCTGAATAGAAATGCTTCGATTGAAAACCTTGTGTATGTATATATGTTTATGTCAATTTGAATACTCATGTATATTTATGCCCAATTCCTGTTGAGTATCCATGCATGTAAGTTTATACTTTGTAAGTATACATGTATATTAGTCCTTTCGAATTATTTATGTGTATAAAAGCATATATCTTGTTGAATATCCATGCATGTATGTACTTTGTTGAGTATACATGTATATAAGTTCATTCGAATTACCCTTGTGTATAAATATGCCTAAGTCCTATTCGATTATCCATGTGAATATACGAAAGTAATTTGTTTGATAACCTGGAGTAAATATATGCCTATGTGTTGATTGATTAACTATGCGAACATATGAATGTGACATACTTAAATACCTGTGTATAAACGAAAATGTTTGACATAAGTACCTATATATATAAATGTGTGTTTTGTCTATGTATCATGTATACATGTGAATACCCTGTAAGAATATCTTTGTACATAAATAATTATTGGTTTGAGTGAAATGTTCTAGAATGGCTAATCTCCTTGCCCAAGCTTAGCAAAATGTTGATTAACATAATTGATGGAAGAAATAAATTATAGTTTCATACTTTTAGTTACTTTAGGCTACTTCACTAAGCAATTGCTTACCCTCTTTCTTCATTACATTTCAAGATATATGTACCTTCGAACCTCCCTTGAGCTTGGACGTGATCACAAGGACCCATAAGTATGATTGAATGTTACCTTTAGAACTCCTAGATGATGGCACATGAGTGTTAAGTTGCATAATGCATTTAATTCATATTTTTGCCTCTATATGTATATTTTTTAGTTAAGTATTCAAATTTTTAATGGACCTTTAATTATTCTTGGTGATTGCTTGCTTTACATGCTTTAATAAATTGCATGATCGAGTAGTTGTTGATAGTTAAGTTATAGTAAAAATATATTGGGTTGAATCTTGAAGAAATGATTGTTACATGGTGATCTAGTGATTAATATGTATTATACATGATATATTGATCGAATTCCTAAACAAGTATTATGTTGATCGATCAATTTGAAGTATGTGAGCTGCAAAATTTAAATGCATACATTAACAAGTGATATACCTAAAATGAAAGTAGTAAGGTTAGAATGGATTGCTTAATAGTTAGAATAAATAGATGGGTAGATAACAAGAACTTTGTAAATGATCATCGATGCATCATGTTCGGTTGTTGGTTATGAAATTTCAGATGATATGTATGTATACTTGCTCCATGATTATGTGTTTGGTGGTATTAAACCTTTAGACCTGAAACACCTAAAGATTCAGGCATACTACAAGCTAGTAATGGATGAGTATTGATTAATGCATGAATATTTGTTTGTTCACAACTTAAAAAGAAGTGGATATATGGAATATTTTAAATGCTTTTAATTTACCCTGAATTTTGATTTCTTATTTGGCCTGATAAGTGTTATCACATCATATGTTTGACTGGTTTTCTGTCTGGTAACGCTTCTTAATCCGGTTTTCTCCTAGACCGGGAAAGGGGTGTTATAGTTTGACTACTGAAGAACGCCCCACATGCCTCCACCGAGAGTGGGCGTGTGTCTACCCAGGCAGGTGAACCATGCTCTAGTGTACCACACCGCAATAGATCTCGCTCGCCTAGGTGCACGTGCTCCTTGTCATACTGGATCATTGCTCGTGGGTGCACCCTAGTTGCCCTGCACTGTGCTACACAAAATTGTTGGACCGTTGACCAGTTTTGACTTATAGTTGACTTTTTCTCGAGGACCTTACCTGGGGGTGTTTCGACATTCTAAGTCTGTTTTCCTAGCCTGTTTCACCAATTTCAAACCCGATAAGTTGTTTTTATGTGTTTGACCTTGTGAATTAATTAGTGAATATGGGAAATTAATATATATTATATTTTTATTTATTCGAGGAATATTCAAGATCGAATATCATAACAAGTGGAGTAATCGAGAAGCTCGAATAAGGATTTATCGCTAGCGCTTGAGGTTAGTACACTTCGAACTTCGAATGCTTCATGAGCAACATAAATATAATTGTCTTGCGTGTTAGTGGTTGTAAAATAGGTAGATGAGAAATAAGCATCCATAGATACCGATATTATGAGACTTGATAATTTATGAAGTGCATAATGAGATTGGAGGATATGACGTGACTCGTAGGGGCTTTGGAGACCATGTAGGGTCATTTGAAATACTCGTATAATTATTTGATGATTTGTTTTATTGATTGATAAATCGTGATACTTTGTACGCTAGTTCGAATGGATTGACGTAATTTTTTGGAAATTTATGCTTAAGGGTTAATACCGATAAATATCCGAGTAAATATTCATAAAGATAGTAATTGTGGTTAAATAATTAAATGCGCTAGCAAACAAACCCTAATGACTTTCATAAGCTTTATGGAGCGAGTAAGGCCTTATAATCTCTAAACATGCTAAGAAGTTTCTAGGGTATCAATACAAGCTTTGGTTGTAATGGTACGTTATTCAGTATCATATCAGTAAGGGTTGTCCTGTATCAGTACTCAAGGAAATTTGAGATTTCCACTAAGCAATTTCAATACTGATACGCTTGTGAGTACCAGTACCCGAGGGTACATTATTGATACTCGTGTTCGAGTACCAATACCTGACCCGCTAAATAATCTATAAATACAACTTAAAGATGGAAATTGACATGTATAATTAATAATCTAATTTATACATTAATTAATGAGATAATGTGAACTAATGGAAATAATTACTGAGAATAACTATGTACTCCTCCATAATATATTAATAACTCAGTAATGTAATATGAATGAAGTGTTGATGATTAGTAACATTGAGGATATCATTGAGATCAAGTTACCTGTAGGCCGGGTAGGCATTTGATTGGTTGAGTCACCATGATTGATGGGATCCAGATACACAGTAGAGTAGACGTGTACCACTTAGATTTGTAAGCTCAGTGCTTGATATCGTTGTTTCCGTACACATGTTGGTAGATTGATCGGGAGCTCAATGAACACTATCAGTTTGGGATTCCAGCAAGCGATGATTGCTTGAGTATGATACTTGTATTTAGTGGGCTGAGTGTTTATATGACCTTACGTGGTTGAGTCTGTTAACTTTATTTTGAAATATTATTTTGACATACAATGTATAAACTTTGAGCTCTAATTTTGTAAAATTGATATATGTTGTTTATTTAATCATATGAAGTGTTAAATGATATAATGTTTTGATTAAAGACTAAATCTATAGTTTTTTAAATGAAACTTTTTGGGTGACTTGAATGTAATGCCTCATATCCGGATCAGGATTGGGGTGTTACATTTAGTGGTATCAGAGCCTAGGTTTAGTCGATTATAGGAAAGTTTAGAGGTGGTATAAGGGTTGTAGTAAGGTATCTAGTGAATAAAAGCCCTTAAATTAAGTTCGTACTCCTTAAGATTGAAATCTAGATAATGTTGCGATGCTAAGATGGTTTCAATCATGGCCATGAGGGTTGAGTTAAGAGCTAAGTCGCTCATAGGAGCAATTTTGAGGGTGAGATCGCCCTAGACTTGAGATGCAAATTTGTTGAATGATGCCGGAGTCAAAGGTGTGTCCTCCTTCTGCCACCTGAATGGTGTCTTCGTTGTGTGTAGTAGTCATTCTGAAGCCTTCGAATACATTATGAGAATTTATGGCAAATAATTTTTATTTGTTATACGTGATTAATGTAGGTGATATGAGTATGGATAAAACGCTCTCAAAGTTGATCAGTGGTTGAAAGTTAGTTGGAGGACCCTTTTTCACTTAAAAAGAGTCTTGTTGATACTCAAGAAGTATCATTGCCCTTCTCAAGGGAATTCGAGATAGTGGTCTCGGGATCTAATAGTTTGTATGAGTGTGACCGAGGTGAGACATTTTTGCAAATTTGATAGAGTTGCCTTCTTAAAAGTTTTACCTTGGACTTTTATTTTATTAATCAAGCGTGGCGCTAGTTGTAATGTCGAGAGGCATGCTCGAGGCTTCGACACCTCGAGGGAACCCAACCTTTGGTAATGATAATGTTGAATAGTTGCCCTTCTATCGTGAATTTTTGTACTGGCCATTTAGAGAATGGCAAAATAGGGTTTTGAGACATGCTTCACCATTCGATAGATGTCAATGTAGATAGTTCCACGCTTGTGAGCTTTTGGACTGTCAGATTATTTGTTTATGCTTCATGGAGGATTCGTCAGGACTTTCTCCTTGTCAAGGGCATGAATGAATGTTAAGGTAAGGCCAAGTTGGGCATTGGTACACGTCGCTCTATTTGAAGGACACCAACCTAATTGAAAAATTTATAGGTTTAGTTGTGTTTGCGCAACTCGAACGAGTTTTTTTTTCTGTCTGAGTGTTTCCTCCAAGGGTGAACTGAACTTGTTCTCTAGTAAGAAGTTGGTTCGTTTAAATGATGCCTAAACCGTCGATAGTTGCTATGCCATAGTGAAAAGCTGTTATTCGCCTCCTAAGTAAGATGACTTATTAACTGATTGTGGAGTACATATTTGTTTTTCAAAGCTAGTTCAAGAATAAGATGCTTATGATTAAAGTGTTGGAGGCTAGTAATTTGGAAATAATTTTCGGAATAAGGTTTTCTCTCTCTAAGACCTATCGTAGTAACATTTGACATCAATATTAATGTATCAGATGTTTCAGTGATGTTAGGATGAGGCCACCAGATTGTCTCTCGAACATCAATTTGATGCTTTGCATGACACATGTGAATATATGAAGATTATGGAAATATAAGTGTTAGCAAGATAGTTACCCAAATGCCCTTATGTGTGGTAGAGGCTAGTTATCCTGTGATCAATTAAAAAGACAAGTGTAATGCCCCGGTTTTAGGCCTTGCGGTTTTACGGCTTCTTAGACAGTCCAATGGACTGGGTTAGGGATTCGAGTCAGATTCAGGAGTCAATATTTTTTGGTGAGATAAAAATATGGAAAATGGTTAAAAATCATATTTTAATATATGATTAATATTGGTGAAAACAAATTTGGAAAATGGGTTTTTGAAGGGTGACATTTTGGGAAGTGGCTAAAATGTAATTTTTGAAAACTGTGTTTAAAGGTGACTAAAATGAAAAGGATCAAATTTTTAGAATCCTTCAGGTGCTATATTACCATGTTTTAGCTGATGGTTTCTCCCTCCAATTAAGATATTTAACATGTGTTTTAAAGATAATTAATTATTTGATTAGTGACTAAAATGTAAAGTTTTAAAGTTTGGTGACAAAAGTGAAAAGTTGAGAAAAGTTCAAAGGCCAACATCGTAACACCCCTACCCGGTTTGGCAGGAGATCAGTTTGAGAGCGTTACTAATGAACAATACAAGCAAGAACAAGGAAAGAATAAGTTAACTCACCCCTATTAGATGAGTTACTAAACTAACAAGTAACCAAACATACATTACTTAACATGTAAGAAATCTTTTTACATACATTATAGGTTGCCAAAAATTTCAATAACATTATCATACAATCATCATCATTCGAATAGCTTAAGGACAATCATGCTTCCATTTGATTTCATTGTTTCTTAACTTGATACATGTAACATTCAATTGTACATACCTTATCTCTAAGCAAGCAATATGCCAACCTTACCATTCGACATTTACCATTCAAGCTTATATAATACTTATATAACATATCATGATCATACAAGACTATCTTAACTCACAAGACATTCGATTGGCACAAGACTAGATCAATTACTTTGATAAAATCAATATATACATAACCATGTGCGCAACAAATACTTCAATACATAAAATTTAAGTTCTTTACTTGATTTATATTAATAACCAATTTCACAAGAAAGTAGGCCCATTCAAGATCATATACATATATACAAGATCAAGTATTCAAAATGCATGCACTAGACATTATATACAACTAAGTGCCACCAACTAGGGGAGTGCAAAACAAGTATGACCATACTTTAGCTATGCTTGTGTCTTGCTTCCAGCTCAAGAATTCAGGCTTCAGGATCAAGCAACAATCGAATACTTTATCCTGTGGTTGGGAAGAATGAAAACAAGAGTGATAAGTACAAGATATGTACTTAGTGAGGTAGCAACTAGTTATAACCATTTTATTAACATGTATCAATTAACTAAGCTTGAACCTAGTCCAAGTTGGAAGCAATTCAATTCAAGCTTTGCTCAATCTTTATTTCAAGCCAATTAACATGCTCAAGCAATATACACATTTCCATTCAAGTCAAGTACATATTAGTTCCAGTTTACATGTTTGTCTTTTCAAGAATACATATCAAGTAATCCAAGTAGCAAGTTATTCAATACAAGGTTCAAGCATAAGAAATTATCATTTCAAGAGTTCCATGTCAAGAATCAAGCATTACATGTCAAGAAATTAGTAATTCAAGCTTACATATCAAGTAATTCAAGTATCAAGTAGTTCAAGAATCAAGTAGTTCATGTATCAAGTAGTTCAAGAATCAAGTAATCTCAAGTATCATGTAATTCAAGTATCATGTAATTCGAGTATCATGTAATTCAAGTATCAAGTAGTTCATATATCAAGAAACTCAAGTACCATGTAATTCAAGTATCAAGTAGTTCAAGTATCAAGACACTCAAGTATCATGTAAGATTTACTCTTTAATTATTTCTCATTTTCTTTCTTTAGTTTAAGCCTTTGGTATTTAGTTGTCCAGGTAATCGAGTCTCCAACCAACTATTGCCACAAGATGTGTTGTAGCACTGGTAAACCCTCCTACTGTAGCCAAAGACTCCGTCTGTCTCCAATTAGGGGCCTTAGCCCTGGACCGTAGTCCACCCTGACACAATGAGCTCTAGACTCTAAGGCATGCCTTTCTACCTACAACCACTAACAACCAAGGCTTTGTTCAATTATGAATCACTTATTCAAGTATTACATGTTTATGTCAAGCAATAACTTATTCAAGGATCAATTCAAGCGATATATTGCAAGATCATGTTCATATACACAACCCTTAGGCCAGTTGAGCCTTAGCTCTACACTTTGCAATTTAATCTTGTCATTCAAGCAAGCAATTAACATATGCCATCTCTTAGGCATCAAGAAAGATCTTTAATTCATGATTTATATCATGTTAACAAGTAATTAGATCATACAAGTTCATATAGGCACTCATTCTAAAAGATCACAATCAAGGCATCAAGAATCAAGCAATTCTAATTGTACAACACTTCGAGGATGTAAACAAGTTTCATATATTATCTTATTTCATGCTTCCCTTATCACATATATTCAAGTTAAATAAGGTTCATTATCATGGCATATTCATAACAAGAAAGTAGTCATGCATATTTGGTTAGGACCTAAGTCCCAACCATATATTAAACTACACTTACTATACTCCAAGCTTAGCTAATCTTGGATCCAAATCCCCTTGTTTCTAGCTTTCAAATGCTCCTCCTTAGACCCTTCTCCAATGTTATCTTCTTGCTATAACATTTCATACAAGTAAATAAAGATTAATACAAAGTTCATTCATTTATTCAAAACAAGGCAACAATACAATTAATTCATTTATCATTCATTCCAAGACATCAAGGCTGCTGCTGCCTGGCAGCATGTGCACTATTTACTTAAACATGCATATCTTTCATTTCGTACGTCGGAATTTCAATTGGTTTACACCGTTGGAAAGATAAATTAACTGTATTTCTAACCATATAGGCCTTGTATTTTAATTATTTACCAATTAATACGGTGTTTTACTTAAAGAAAGGGTAATTACAACACTAGACAATTTGCACTGTCCCTAGTGTTTCATTTCCAAAATCCTTTCTACAATCCCGAATTCAATTCAGTTTTCTCCTAATGAATTTAGACATGTTAAGGTACTGTCCATTAAATTTTCAGCCTTAAATTCCATTTACACAATTTATGGTATTTTTTCAAAGTTACTGCCCAGAACAAAGCATTATGGGCAGATTACACCAGGCTAGATTTTTAGCTTCATGTTTCCCCTAAACAGGATTCTAACATTGTAATTCAACTTATTTTCTTGTTCTTACATGTCTAGGTTAGTTTTAATTCACTTATCTACGTGATCATAACAAGGAATTATGTCCAACCAAGCAAGTTTACACATTTCAACTAGCAAAGTGATCACAACAGTTTCATTCTATGTGACATTTAATTCATGCCAATTTAGTACTAAATTTTCCAGCAATCCTAGCAATTTCCAGCAAATTTCCAGCAACATATATTTCTTTCTTAGCAGTTAGATCACATCATTCAAAATTTCAAAGAATCTTAGAACTAACATCACTATAACATGCATATCTTCCACCCTAATCAAATTAGGCAGCAACCACATCAAAAATCAAGATGTAAACATGAAATTCAAGTGAAGAATCAAGTATTTACCTTCCTACCAAGAAGCTATGCACACAATATCCATAATTTTGAGCTAAACTAATCCCAAATTTGAGTTCTCTCTCACTAATCTCTCTCAATTTCGGCTATGGCAACAAGAATGAAGAAGAAGATGATTAAAATTGGTTCTCTGTTCCTTTCCTCACAATGGCCGGTTCATTACACCCCATTTGCCACATGTGTAATAACCTTGACACATGTGTTCCACTACCTCTAAATGGTCTAATTACACATGCAAGTTTGTTGTTTTATGCTTGTTTCATTTTGGTCCTCTTAATTTGGCTCTCTAACTTGTTAGCTATAACATTTTAGTCCTTTAATTATATTAGCTAATGTTCTTCCCTCAATTACTTTCCAATTCTTTTAATTCGACTAACACCTAATTCAATTAGTTAATTACTTAGGTAGTGTTAACTTTCCTAGGCCCGATTTAGGGTGTTACAATTCTCCCCTCCTTAAAATAAATTCGCCCTCGAATTTACCTGAATTGAATAGGTGAGGATATTGATCTCTCATCGTAGCCTCAGGTTCCCAAGTTGCTTCTTCCATTTTATGATTCCTCCATAATACTTTCACCAATGGAACATTCTTGTTTCAGAGTCTTCTAACTTCTTTGTCAAGTATTCATATTGGCTCTTATTCATATGATAGTTCGGGATTCAATTCGACTTCTTCAGGCTTAAGGACATGGGATGGGTCATATCGATATTTTCTAAGCATGGAGACATGGAAGACATTGTGGATCTTATCAAATTCACTAGGAAGAGCTAATCGATAGGCCATTGGTCCTATCCTTTCAATGATTTCAAACGGACCAATGAATCAGGGACTAAGTTTCCCTTTTCTTCCAAACTGAAAGACTTTCTTCCAAGGGGACACTTTGAGGAAGACTGTCTCCAACATTGGATTTGATGTATCTCTTTTTCAAGTCTGCATAGGCTTTCTGTCCATCAAAGGCTTGCTTCAATCGATCATGTATGATTTTCGCTTATTCTTTGATTTCTCTGAGCAATTGAGGTCCCAATACCTTGTTTTCTCCCAGTTTAGACCAGAACAAGGGATTTCTACATTTCCTTCCGTATAGAGCTTCGAAGAGAGCCATCTGAATAGATGTTTGGTAGCTATTATTGTAAGCAAATTCTACTAGGGGTAGAGATTTTTCCCAGTTCTTTCCGAAGTATATAACACAAGTACATAGCATGTCTTCAAGTACTTGGATGATTCTTTCAGATTGAGCATTTGTTTGAGGATGAAAGGCCGAGCTCAAATGCGCTTTGGATCCAAAGGCTTTTTGCAAGGAATTCCAGAACCATGAAGCAAATCTAGAGTCTCGATCAGAGATTATAGCTATAGGTACACCGTGTAATCGAATCACTTCACGGATGTATAGCTCAGCTAAGGTTTCCAAGCTTATGTTCATTCGAATAGGGATAAATGAGTAGACTTTGTGAATCTATCAACAATTACACATACAACATCAGTCTTTCTTGGAGTGGAAGGAAGACCAGTAACGAAGTCCATTGTAATCCGATCCCATTTCCACTGAGGGAATTCGATTGGTTGGAGCAATCCAGTAGGGACTTGATGCTTGGCTTTGACCCTCTGACAAATTAAGCACTTTGAAACAATGTCTGTGATAGCTGATTTCATGCCTGGCCACCAGTATAGTGGCTTTAGGTCCTTGTACGTCTTAACCGATCCAAGGTGAATTGAGAAAGAGCTTTGGTGAGCTTCTTGTAACATCTCGTGTCTTAATTCTTTATTGTTAGGTACACATACTCTATCTTTGAAATAGAGGAGTCCATTCGACTTGAGGGAAAAGTCAGAATTAGACTCAAATTCTAGCTTAGACATGATCTTCTGAAGATCTGGATCAATTTGTTGAAGTTCTTTGATTCTCGAGATTAGGCTAGATTGAACTTGAAGTTTAGACAATAATTTTCGTCCTTTGGATAAACGAAAACGAGCATTGATAGCCAAGGAAACTATAAACGAATGGAAAAGATCATTAAGGGAGATTTTCGAATAGTTACTTGTAAGTCAAGAAAAGTCTGATTCAGATGGTTACTTACAAGTCAAGAAAGAAACATTTTGAATGAATTATTCTAGGATTTAGATTTAAGGGTTTACCCGAGTATGGTCTGTGACTAAGGGCATCAGCAACCACGTTTACTTTCCCTGGATGGTAGTCGATAACCAAATCATAATCTTTAAGTAACTCTAGCCATCTCCTTTGCCTCAAATTCAAGTCTTTCTGAGTTATGAGGTATTTAAGACTTTTGTGGTATGTGAACAATTTGGATTTCTACCCGTACAAGTAATGTCTCCAGACTTTGAGTGCAAACACGATAGCTGCCAATTCTAGATCGTGAGTAGGGTAGTTTGACTCGTGTGGTTTTAGTTGTCATGAAGTGTAAGCTACCATGTTTCCATCTTGCATTAGGACACATACTAGACCCAAATGAGATGCATCACTGTAAACAGTATACTTCTTGCCCGATACTAGTTGGATAAGACCCGGAGCATGAGTCAGAGCTTGTTTAAGCTAATCGAAGCTTCGTTGTTGGTTCTCCGACCAAAGAAAGGGTGTATCTTTGCGAGTTAGCTTAGTCAAACTTCCAGCAATGGATGAGAATCCCTTGACAAAACGTTGATAATACCCAGCTAAACCGAGAAAGCTTCTGACCTCAACAACAATCCTTGGAGGTCTCCAATCCAGGATAGATTGAATCTTCCTTGGATCTACTTTGATCCCTTCTGTCGAGATAACATGTCCAAGAAATGACACTTCCGATAGCCAAAATTTGCATTTAGAGAACTTTGCAAACAATTGACGTTCTCGGAGAGTTTGTAATTCGAAGGTGTTTGAAATGTTCTTCCTTATTCTAAGAATACACTAGAATGTCATCAATGAAGACTACTACGAACTTGTCAAGATAGGGCTTGAATACACGGTACATGAGATCCATGAAAGCAGCCAGAGCATTCGTTAACCCAAATGGCATTACAAGGAATTCAAAATAGCCATATCGAGTACAAAAGGCTGTCGTAGGTACATCTTATTCTTTTACCCTCATTTGGTAGTATCCCGATTGTAGATCGATCTTTGAGAATACTGCAACATCTTTGAGTTGATCGAAAAGTTCTTCAATCCTATGGAAAGGATATCGATTCTTGATAGTAAGCTTGTTCAATTGTCTGTAGTCAATACAGAGTCTCATAGTTTCGTCTTTCTTCTTCATGAACAAGACTGAAGCACCCCAGGGAGACGAGCTAGGCCTAATGAAACCCTTGTCTTGTAGCTCTTGGAGTTGCTTCTTGAGTTCTTTCAACTCAACAGGTGTCATTCGATAATGTGTGATGGACACCGGAGTTGTTCTAGGTTGGACATTGATCCCGAACTCTACTTGTCTGGTTAGAGGGAGACCAGGGAGTTCCTCAGGAAAAACATCGAGATATTCAGATACAATAGGCACACTAGGTAAGCCGAATTCAAGTTTATCTTGTAAGACCATAGTAGCAAAGATAGAGGTCGGTTTCTTGTCAATTAGAAGAACTAATTCCTTTCCTAAACTTCAGGGTTAAAGTCTCCTATTTAGGCAATCTACCCAGGCTTCATGCTTGCTTAACCAATCTAGTCCCAGTACTAGATCGAACTCACAAGTTGGTAGTACATATAGATTAACAAGAAAAGGGTACATTTTGAATGAATATGGGACATTTTCTACAGATAAAACTTATGTTTGTAATTCCCCCTATTGGGTTCAAAACTACAAGGCTTTGTTTTACAATTTCAGGCTTTAAGTTCAACTTTTCAATCAAGGTTGAGCTTGTTGTTTGGTCAGGATTGGAGTAGTGGCCTCTAACCAATACTCAGCTACTTTGGGATTGGTTTCATCAGTACCAGTGAAGGTATAAGCTCAGTGTTGAGCCAGTTTGTCAATAGGGCTCTAGTTGGAGTAGGAACTGGAGAGGAATAGAATGGTCTAGTTTCATTGTAGTTACAAGATGATCGAACATCTCCTTCATTCTCAGGAGACATTCCTGCTATACAAGATTAATAGCAGGAGCTTCCTGTTGAGCAGCAGCTTGGGCTTGGGGTCAAGCTTGCGCTCTAGGTTCATCTTGTTGCTGTGGAGGATTCTTCTCCATCCTCACACTATCCTCTTCATTCAAGGAGCCCATGGGACTTTCATTATCTTGTGCGAGCCTTGTTTCAGACATTCTACATTTAAAGAGAATAATTAGGGGTTCAGTTTAGTTAAGCAAAGACACAAGCTATACAATGCAAGTCTCCTAGGTGGCACAAGTATCCTATATGATGCAAGAAAGCCTGGTTCAGTCCTAGAACCGTAAAAAGCTCTGATACCAATAAAATGTAACACCCCCTACCCGGGTTGGCAGGAGACTAGTTCAAGATCGTTACTAATGAACAATACAAGCAAGAACAAGGCAAGAATAGGTTAACTCACCCCTATTAGATGAGTTACTTAACTAACAAGTAACCAAACATACATTACTAAGCGTGCAAGCAATCTTATTTACATACATTATAGGTTACCAAAAATTTCAATTAACATTATCATACAATCATCATCATTAAAATAGCTTAAGGACAATCATGCTTCCATTTCATTTCATTGTTTCTTAACTTGATACATGTAACATTCAATTGTACATACCTTGTCTCCAAGCAAGCAATATGCCAACCTTACCATTCGTCATTTACCATTCAAGCTTATAAAATACTTATATAACATATCATGATCATGCAAGACTACCTTAACTCACAAGACATTCGATTCGCACAAGACTAGATCAATTACTTTGATAAAATCAATATATACATAACCATGTGCGCAGCAAATACTTCAATACATAAAATTTAAGTTCTTTACTTCATTTATATTAATAACCAAGTTCACAAGATAGTAGGCCCATTCAAGATCATATACATATATACAAGATCAAGTATTCAAAATGCATGCACTAGACATTATATACAACTAAGTACCACCAACTAGGGCAGTACAAAACAAGTATGACCACACTTTAGTTATGCTTGTGTCTTGCTTCCAGCTCAAGAATTCAGGCTTCAGGATCAAGCAACGATCGAATCCTTTATCCTATGGTTGGGAAGAATGAAAACAAGAGTGATAAGTACAAGATATGTACTTAGTGAGGTAGCAACTAGTTCTAACCATTTTATTAACATGTATCAATTAACTAAGCTTGAACCTAGTCCAAGTTGGAAGCAATTCAATTCAAGCTTTGCTCAATCTTTATTTCAAGCCAATTAACATACTCAAGCAATATACACATTTCCATTCAAGTCAAGTACATATTAGTTCAAGTTTACATGTTTGTCTTTTCAATTAAACATATCAAGTAATCCATGTAGCAAGTTATTCAATACAAGGTTCAAGCATAAGCAATTATCATTTCAAGAGTTCCAAGACAAGAATCAAGCATTACATGTCAAGAAATTCGAGTAATTCAAGCTTACATATTAAGTAATTCAAGTATCAAGTAGTTCAAGAATCAAGTAGTTCATGTATCAAGTAGTTCAAGAATCAAGTAATCTCAAGTTTCATGTAATTCGAGTATCATGTAATTCAAGTATCAAGTAGTTCATATATCAAGAAACTCAATTATCATGTAATTCAAGTATCAAGTAGTTCAAGTATCAAGACACTCAAGTATCATGTAGTAAGATTTACTCTTTAATTATTTCTCATTTGCTTTCTTTAGTTTAGGCCTTTGGTATTTAGTTGTCCAGGAAATCGAGTCTCCAACCAACTGTCGCCACAAGATGTGCCATAGCACTGGTCAACCCTCCTACTGTCACCAAAGACCACACATACGTACCCTCCGTCTGTCGCCAATTAGGGGCCTTAGCCCTGGACCGTAGTCCACCCTGACACAATGAGCTCTAGACTCTAAGGCATGCCCTTCTACCTATGACCACTAACAACCAAGGCTTTGTTCAATTATGAATCACTTATTCAAGTATTACATGTTTATGTCAAGCAATAACTTATTCAAGGATCAATTCAAGCGATACATTGCAAGATCATGTTCATATACAAAGCCCTTAGGTCAATTGAGCCTTAGCTCTACACTTTGCAATTTAATCTTGTCATTCAAGCAAGCAATTAACATATGCCATCTCTTAGGCATCAAGCAAGATCTTTAATTCATGATTTATATCATGTTAACAAGTAATTAGATCATACAAGTTCATATAGGCACTCATTCTAAATGATCACAATCAAGGCATCAAGAATCAAGCAATTCTAATTGTACAACACTTCAAGGATGTAAACAAGTTTCATATATTATCTTATTTCATACTTCCCTTATCACTTATATTCAAGTTAAATTAGGTTCATTATCATGGCATATTCATAGCAAGAAAGTAGTCATGAATATTTGGTTAGGACCTAAGTCCCATCTCTATATTAAACTACACTCACAATACTCCAAGCTTAGCTAATCTTGGATCCAAAACCCCTTTGTTTCTAGCTTTCAAATGCTCCTCCTTAGACCCTTCTCCAATGTTCTCTTCTTGATCTAGCATTTCATAAAAGTAAATAAAGATTAATACAAAGTTCATTCATTTATTCAAAACAAGGCAACAATACAATTAATTCATTTTTCATTCCAAGACATCAAGGCTTCTGCTGCCTTGCAGCATGTGCACTGTTTACTTAAACATGCATATCTTTTATTCTGTACGTCAGAATTTCAATTGGTTTACACCATTGAAAAGCTAAATTAATTGTCTTTCTAACCATATATTCCTTGCATTTTAATTAGTTACCAATTAATACAGTTTTTACTTAAAGACAGGGTAATTACAACACTGGACAGTTTGCACTGTCCGTAGTGTTTCATTTCTAAAATCCTTTCTACAATCTCGAACACAATTCTGTTTTCTCATAATGAATTAAGACATCTTAAGGTACTGTCCATTAAGTTTTCAGCCTTAAATTCTATTTACACAATTTATGGTAATTTTTCAAAGTCACTGCCCAGAACAAAGCATTATGGGCAGATTACACTGGGCTAGATTTTTAGCTTCATGTTTCTCCTAAACAGGATTCTAACATTGTAATTAAACATATTTTCATGTTCTTACATGTCTAGGTCAGTTTTAATTCACTTATCTATGTGATCATAATAGGGCATTATGTCCAACCAAGCAAGTTTACACATTTCAACTAGCAATGTGGTCAAAATAGTTTCATTCTATGTGACATTTAATTCATACCAATTTAGTACTAAAATTTCCAGCAATCCTAGCAATTTCCAGCAAATTTCCAGCATGAACATTCAAGTTTCCAGCAACATATATTTCTTTCTTAGCAATTTGATCACAACATTCAAATTTTCAAAGAATCTTAGAACTAACATCACTATAACATGCATATCTTCCATCCTAATCAAATTAGGCAGCAACCACATCAAAATTCAAGATGTAAACATGAAATTCAAATGAAGAATCAAGTATTTACCTTCCTACCAAGAAGCTATGCACACAATGTCCATAATTTTGAGCTAAACTAATCC
Source organism: Hibiscus mutabilis (assembly GCA_019671005.1). Lineage (NCBI taxonomy): Eukaryota > Viridiplantae > Streptophyta > Magnoliopsida > Malvales > Malvaceae > Hibiscus > Hibiscus mutabilis. The sequence continues at coordinate 31,945,214 of CM033738.1, forward strand.
CGAAATTGAGTTCTCTCTCACTAATCTCTCTCAATTTCGGCTATGGCAGCAAGAATGAAGAAGAAGATGATTCAAATTGGTTCTCTCTTCCTTTCCTCACAATTGCCGGTTCATTACACCCCATTTGCCACATGTGTTGCCATATGTGTAATAACCTTGACACATGTATTCCACTACCTCTAAATGGTCTAATTACACATGCAAGTTTGTTGTTTTATTCTTGTTTCATTTTGGTCCTCATAATTTGGCTCTCTAACTTGTTGGCTACAACATTTTAGTCCTTTAATTATGTTAGCTAATGTTCTTCCCTCAATTACTTTCCAATTCTTTTAATTTGACTATCACCTAATTCAATTAGTTAATCACTTAGATAGTGGTAACTTTCCTAGGCCCGATTTAGGGTGTTACAAACATGGTAATTTTCCCAATAATTATTTTTATTCCATAAATAGATAGATCATCTAAGGTTGTGGATCGAATATAAAAAATATGGTTTGATCTGATGTTTCTATTATTGGGAAATTACGTTTAAAGTTTGAGTGTAATTCAGGTAATCGTATGAGCTCAGAATTTTATGAAAATTTGAAGGAAGTCTTAGGAAGACCCGAGGATCATAGCATTGAATTTTTTAAATTGTGCTCGATCGATTTATATTCGATTAAACACTGTTTATGGAATAATGCTTAAATGACATTTTGGAGGATAGAAAGATTCATTAATGGCAAAATGGTCATTTTACCCATACTTTTTAATTATAATTGATTTAATGATAAGTTTGAGCATTGGTGTCAACTTTTAATTGGTCATAATTCAAGGGTAAAATGGTCATTTTACTATGAATGGGACTTTTTTTGCTTTAAAATAAGGGTAATAAGCCATTGGCATTAAAATAAAAGCTAGAAACCTTGTTCATCTCTTCTCCTCAAGGCCGAAACCCCTAGCAAGGTAAGATCAAGATTTTCAATTCAATTTTTGGCTTGATTTGTTTGATTTTTGGCTAGAGACGTGAAACAAGAAAGTGATCTCCATTGAATTCTCTATCTTTTGGTATAAGTTTTGCTTAGTTTCCATGTCTCTAAGTTGAGATTGATGATTAGGGTGGTTGAATAACATGTTAAGTTTTCATGTTTTAAGGTTCAATCAAGTTGGAAATGGTGTTGTAGTGTTGTTTCTATGCTCGAAATGATGAAAATCTCTTGGAAAACCTATAGGGACCAATTCGGCAATATGAAGAAAATTAGGGGAAATTTTGTGAAAATTTATTTGATGATAGAAATGATTAGAATGATGTTTTCTAAGTTGAATTATGTTATTGGAATGAAGAAAACATCATTTTAGGACTATTTTGTGAATTTTGCAAATTAGGTGAAATAAGTGAGAAAAAGGAAAATATTGAAGAAGCATGGTTATGTTGTTTGCTATGATACAAGGATCATTTTGGTATTAAAAATTTTGAAAATTGAGTTGAAATGTGAAAGTTTCCAAATTTTAGTTTATAAACCCTAAGAGAGAGAATTTAAGGTTTGAAGGGAAATTATCAAACTCTTGGTTGCAATGTGCCATTTGAGATAAGATTAAAGTGTGGGAAGCATTGTTATTGCAAAGAAGTACTTGGTTCAAAATGTTAAATTTTCCAACTTGGTATGTATATGCATTAGTAAGGGTTGGCTGTGTACTTAAGGTTGCTTGTGTTATGCATTTAATGTACATACAGATAACAAGTAAGTTCGAGATCAAATGAGTGAAGAAGGAAGATAAAAAGTGCAACTGAGCTTAGTGAGGCTAGTATAAATTGTACTTTTGAAAGTGTCAAGGTGAGTGCAATGCATGTATAGCATGATCTTTATGTCATTTATCATATATTTGACATGTTAGAAATATGTCAAAGGTTGAATACATATGCATGGATCACTAATTATTCATGGAATGTAATTTTGGGTATAATTTGCTCAATATGTATATATGTTGCCATGAAGGAGATTATGATTGATATAAAGCCCAATGTATGAGATAAGAAATTAAAAGTATAGTTGGATATCCATAGAGTCATAAACAGCTGTATGCATATTTTAAGCACTTCAGGTAAAGTGCAAATTTCATTAACGGTATACTCCGGTAAGTATACCGAAGCACTTCGGTGCTAAGCACTCCCAGTAGAGTGCAATAATACACTATACTCAAGTAAGTATAGGGGGATGACTCGTGTACATAGATTTCCTTTGATAATGGTAATGGTATTGGTAAGAATCAAATTTATTACCATGTGATATGTTATTACATATTATGTCACATATGCTAGCAAGCATAATACGGTAAGTGATCATATGCATTGTTATTATATTACATTAATATCTATGTTAGGCTTCCTTTGACTAAATATTATTGCCTCACTGAGTATATGCTTAGCGTATGATGAATTTCATGCGTAGATTTTAAAGGAGCTTCGAGGGAGGAGTAGCCGAGCACCACTTTCTCATTTTGGGAGGTATATCTCCATATTCATAGTAATGTTAATGGCATCCATCCTTTCATTTGGACGTGTGCTTGATGCCATGTATAATTAGTGGGGTTTGGAATAACTTATTACCAAATATGGTTGATTATTAGTTGTTATAATATGGATGATGAACCTAGTAAGTATTATTATGTTTATAAATGATCATGGACTAAGTTTTTAGTAAATATGAGTCCTAAGATAGAAAGAATAAAAATTTGTCCAGAAATATATGCAAGAGCAGTGTGTTTGAAAAATCAGCATAAATTCCACAATTGAAATTAGATAGTGAATCTTATATGTATGAACTAGAAATTTTGTCTAGCTTCTTACAAAACAACCAATGACTAATTTTCGAGTTGTATGTAAAAAGTTATGAATTTTTATTCGATGGAAGGTCAGAAAATAGGGTAGCAAAATTTCACAACCACCCGATACTTAAAATACAAAACACCTCCCTCTTTAAAACAAAATTCTGCCAGATTGCCATCCATAATATCCTTAACATGTGGTACCAAATAATCTTCATATGGTTGTTTCTCCTTGATCAACTGCAACAATTATTGCTTCACTTGTAACTTAGCCAGCAAACCACCATCTCGCGTCACACTCAGCCGAGCAAACATTGCCCTCAACTCCACCGCAACCTTTCTACTCAAGGCGTTGGCCACAACATTAGCCTTACCCAGATGATGCTCTATCGTCAAATCATAATCCTCGAGAAACTTCAACCATCTCCGTTGGCTAAGATTTAACTCATTTTGCATCATCATATACTTCAAGCTCTTGTGATCCGTATACATAATACACTTTTCACCATAAAGATAATCCCTTCAGATCTTCAACGCAAACACCACTGCAACAAGCTCTATATCGTGAGTAGGATAGTTGCGCTCGTACACCTTCAACTGTCTAGATGCATAAGCTACAACATTTAAGGAATCGGTAGTGGAGGAGGCAAATCATCATTTTGTCTATCCACAACACTCTCCATATAAGCTATCGTCTCTCGTCTCGGTCTCAGTCGCAAAACTATGAGTCTAAAACATGATAATGCAATAAAATAAATCAATTAGACCAGCTTGCAGCAAGAGTCCAAGTTGTACATGATTAAAAACAAAAATCATCTGACACTAGTAGTAATAAGCCAATGTGTTCCCAAGCTAAACACCCCAACATATCATATTTGAAACAAATCTCACAAAATCAAACACCGTGCATATTAAACAATAGGATCACACATCAACAATACATCAAATTACCATAACCCACCTCCCAACAATCATAACCTGGCTCTGATACCAACAAATGTACCCCCTTGACCTGGTATAGTCGCAAGACCAAACCGACTGAGCTACGTTAAGGGTTTACCGAGACAAACTTGGAAGAATTAATTAGAAACATTTTATTTTTTATTATCTTTTCTAAATGCTTAATTATGTCTTAAGGTGATCATGCTAGCAGCGGTGAAAATTACAACTCAATCGAGCGTCGAATTGACATCCAATTGCATAAAATTACAGATAATTATCAGGACTTCCTTGAAATTAAAGTTACCAATCCTTAGTTAGTCAGGTTTCATACACACACATTAAATTTTAGCTTAAAATAAGTATCCAAACTCATTTAATTGCATGTTCAAGAAACAGGGACTAAACCGCAAAGAATCAAACTTCAGAAAGCATTTTAACAGAATTAACTAACTGCGTATCGGTACACAACCCCCCGTATTGATACGGTATAAATTATCAAAGGCAAACCGATATGGTCCTCAAGTGTATCGGTACAAGTATACAATATTCAAAATAGGGAATTCCAGTAGCTAAAAGGCGTACAGATACGGTTGCCCATGTACAGACACCCAACCAAAAATCCAGTAATGCGTACCGATGCGGTCACCAGGCGTATCGATATGCCAAGGCATTTTTGCCCAAATTGATTCGAGATAGGTCCCCGTGTACCGATCCCTGAAGACCCGTACCGATATGGACAAACCTGTAATGACCTCTTGGTCGAACATATGACACTTTGGCTCAATCTAACATACTCCAATCAACCTCTAATCACCATATAACACCCCCAAACAATATTTTCTCCAACATATGAGCATGGTAAAGGATCATATGCAACATATCAAGTCCAAGCAATTATCCTATAGGCATGATCTCTACCAAGCATGCAAATTGTTTCCCAACCCCTCAAAACTAAACATTAAGCATCAAACAAGTCCAAAACATCAAATATAACTTGTACAAACATGGAGTATCCAAAATAAACCTCCCGATTACAACTTGGTCACATTGCCTCTTATCATTACTATGTATTTGTAAAACCATACTTGAAAATACTTCAATCCTTGGATCTTCCCCTGCTTACTCGCTGTCCGAAAGAGCCTATTTCTCTCCATTGAGGAGAAAGGAGAGTATAAGCTATAAGCTTGTGAGGGAGTCTTAGAAATACTCATCAATCAAATGTATAAGTCTCATGCCAAAACCATCTCATGATTTTACAATCTCTTCAAATATATACATTTAATTCCTTTGCAACACATGTATCATGGATTTCTATCATAAACCTCAATTTATGCTTCATATGCCATAATATCTAAATAGCAAGCTTAAAGAACATCTTATGTATAAACCACATTATACAAAACATAATCCATTTCTCATGATACATTATATCATATATTGGCATTCAAGTGAGTCAAAACCAAGTTCCATTCTATTTTACAAAAACACATTGGATACATGAATTTCCCAAGTGGTTCCTTCGACCACTTCACATACGTCCTTGAGCCAGAGTATCCCTCAACAGTTATAACATATAAATCCACCAGCTGGAGAAAACAACACAATTAACCCCTCGACCGCTGCGGTTCTCATGGTGGAGAAAACGACACAATTAACCCATTGACACACATAAGGCAACTTATTATAGTGCACTTTAAACCCTAGGCTAGCCAACTATATCCGATAATATTTTATCTCAGCCACTTGCCAATATACTCAATAAAAACCACATTACTCTATGTTTTACATATGCTTCAATTCAAACAATTTTCCAATACATTAAACCATGTATTCTAGCATTCTCAAAATTCTTTCATAAATCATTTGTCATGCTCAAATATCAGCATGTATAATCATTTGCAACATCTTTCATTTCTAAAACATGCATATAACAGTAAGTAATCAAATCATTAAACATGTGCATGAGATTGTATTTTACAAAACTAAAAACGAGAGAGAGTTCAACCAATACTTACTTCTGATCTTAGGTAAGTGTTTCAAACTTATTCTAAACTCCCAACAACCATCTTTAAACTTTTAAAAGTAGTAAAATGTGTTTCCACTCACCAACAACCCAAAGCTCTCTTGTTGTTGCAAGAATTAAGCTTTCGAAGCTTTTGCAACCTATCCAAAAGCTAAAGGATCCAACTCCCCTGCTTTACCCAATAAAAAATAGAGGATTAATGCACTTCCATGCATCTCCAATTCCAGAAACCATCAAACACAACTTTGCCTCACTAAAAACCACCAAACACCTCTCTAAAACAAACCGCAATCATCACCAAACCTCATCTAAACAAAGCCCAGACAAAACTTGCTGATTTTAAAACCTTAACAACATAAATTAACATCCAAAACATCTTTATAACGTCCTTATGCCTCCAACAACCTTACAACACCAAGATCACTTCAAAATCTAACTATTTACAACATAGAAAATTAGCAATTCACATAGTTTCGAGATTTCTTTAATTAATCACTTCTTACACATCAAAACACATCTTATAAGAGATTGAAATCAATTAGATTCAATACAAAACAGATCCATAACAATGTTTATCACATTTTCACATCAAAACTCAATTTAATTACCATATTCATGATTTAATCATATTTCCATAACAAAAATCAGTTTTAAAGGATCAATAACTTGGAAATTTCAATAAAGAAACTTTAATTAGAGGAGAGAAACAAAAATCACCTCTAATTGCTGATTTCTACCCTAATTGGCAAAGATTAGACGAAAGCTTCAAGAAACCAAGTAGATTTTGATGTATAAATTAAAGGAATAAAATAGGAAATAAAAAGGAAATCAAAAGAAATTGATTCTTGTGGGTTTTGGAATGAAATTGATAGTTTAGCTGCTGAGAAAGTCGAGAGAAAAGTTAGTTACGTGAGAAAATGAATTTGGTTAATTAAAAATCCTTTTATCAATGCTATTTTATTTTAATATTAAAATCTCTTAAAAACCTTTTAAAAATAGCCTAAATTAAGGGAAAAATCTGATGGAAAAGTTTGGTATATTAGCTCCTTAAAGATTCTAAGTTTTGACTCTTTTACGATTTAGTCACCAAAATAGTTTTGAAAACATTACATTTTAGTAACCATACTAAAATGTCCCAAAATCATATTTAATTCCTTCAAATTAAATTTACCAAAACCTTTATAATATTAATTAAACATTTTTACCATTTTTTCATATTTTATTTTAGCCAAAAACAATTTATTAAGATTTAATTCTCGAAACTAACTCGAATTACCCAATTCGGTTCTCTCAAACCGTCTAATTGATCCATTTAACATCTAGGACCAACTTCAGGGCGTTACAACTAGCATATTAGATGGTATAGAAAATTTTGTGACGTCTTTCTCCTAACACAGCTCCAACAATATAGTCGCTGGCATCGCACATAAGCTCGAATGTCTAATTCTAATCAACAAACGCAAAAGTGGTATTATGTTCCAAAAGTAAGCATAAAGGTTTAGAAATTTTTGAGAAGTCTTAAATAAAGCGACGATAAAAACCTGCGCGTCCCAAGAAACTTCTAATACCTTTGATACTTGTGGGTGGTGACAATTGTTTGATTACCTCTACCTTTGCTTTGTCTACTTCTAGTCCCTTCTTAGTCACTTTATGTCCAAGAACTATGCCCTCTTTCACCATGAAGTGGTATTTTTCCTAATTCAGGACCAGGTTGGTTTCAATGCATCTCGATACAACAAGTTCCAAACTCTAAAGGCATTCTTTGAAACTTTTTCCAAAGACGGAGAAGTCATCCATGAAAACTTCTAAGTTATTCTCGATCATATCTGAAAAGATCGACATCATGCAACGCTCAAACGTTGTTGGGGCGTTACTCAATCCAAAGGGCGTCATTCTAAAGGCAAATGTCCTATAAAGACAGGTGAATGTAGTTTTCTCCTAATCTTCTAGAGCAATGGCTATTTGATTATAGCCCAAGTAGCCATCTAGGAAGCAATAAAATGCCTTCCTTACCAGTCTGTCAAACATCTGATCGATAAAGGGAAATGAAAAGTGATCCTTTCGGGTGGTATTATTTAGCTTCGTCTACTCCATGTACACCCTCCATCCAATCATGGTTCTTGAGGAGATCAATTCATTCATGTTGTTTTGCACAATGGTCATTCTACACTTTTTTGGAACACACTGCACTCGGCTGGCCTAAAAGCTGTTAGAAATAGGATAAATTATCCTATTATCCAGCCATTTTATGACTTCTTTCTTAACTACCTCCTTCATATTGGATTCAATCTCCTCTAGGCCTCGATTGTGTTTCCATGGTAGCCCTCTAGAATAATTTTATGCATGCAAATTGTTGGGCTTATCCCTCGCATATCAGCTAAAGTCCATCTCAGGGCTTGCTTGTAATTACCCAATGTCTCCAACAATATTTCCTCCTAGTTTTCAGTCAAATCAGCATCAATGATCACTGGCAAAGTAGAGTTGTCTCCCAGACAAGCATATTTGAGGTGGCTTGGCAAAAGTTTCAGTTCCAATTCTGGTGGCTCCTCAACAAATGGTTTGGGTGCCTTGATTCCTCTTCTAGCCAACTTAAGTGGTTCAGGTCTCCCGTAATAACTCATGACTTCATTCAGCACAGTTGGCTCTTCATATTCTTCACTTGTCATATCTTTATTATCATGCTCCATTACATCAATATTTGTGCCTTGGCAAAATTGTGCTATGTCTAAATTGAAAATAAACTCCAACAGCACAACAGCTTGGCATTCTTCGCGTTCATCTACACACTTAAGAACTTGAAATACACTAAATGTAACTTGATGATCATTTATACGCATGGTAAACTTATCTTTCTGAACATCAATTAAGGTCCTACCCATGGCAAGAAATGGTCTTCCCAATATTATTGGGACATCAACATCAGCCTCGTATTATAAAATAATAAAATCGGCTAGAAATGTAAATTTATCTATCTTTACCAACACATCCTCAATCTTACCCTTGAGATGTGCATATGGTCGATATGCCAGCTAAAGTGTTATTGTGGCAGGCCTTGCTTTAATACCTAGTTTCCTTGACATTGGCATCAAATTGATGCTAGCTCCTAGATCACACAGTGCTTTACCTATAAATTTATTTCCATTTGTACAAGGAATAGCGAAACTTCTTGTATCTTTCAGTTTTGGTGGCAATCTATTAGTTATCATTGCACTACACCCTTTTGTAAGTACGCAGTCTTGAAATCACCCAACTTTCTCTTTTTGGACAAGATTTCCTTCATGAATTTGATGTAGTTGGGCATTTGATCGAGAGCTTCTACTAATGGTATGTTGATATGCAGTTGTTTAAGGACTTCCAAGAAGCATTTAAACTGCTGATCTTGCTTGTGTTTCTAGAGCCTCAGTGGAAAATAAGGTGGCATGTAGGTAAATGTTGGCTTAGCTGGTTTTCCCGAAGTGGCATTGGCATCTGATTTAGGTCTGACATTATCATTGCTCGCCTCCTTTTTATCTGCCCCTTGGGTTCATCTGTTGGCACCAACTTCTTGTTTTGGCAAATACTTGGTTGCTCGATAGGTGTTTCATTCTCGAATTATTTGCCACATCGGAGGGTGGCTGCTTTGCATTGTTTATTCTTTTTTATTGAGCATCCTTCGTATCACCTGGCAAAGTTCCTTGAGGCCTGCTACTGAGTGCATTGGCAATCTATCTTAGTTAGACCTCCAAGTTTTGCATAGATGCTGCTAAACTCTAGAAAGTTGCATTATTTTGCTTCATATACTTCGTTAGAGTATTCCCCTGGTTAGATCTATGCCTTGGATGAAAATTATTTTGTGCTCTTTGTGGCATCGCATTTTGGTTGAAACCTGGTGCTGCATTGATGTTCTGACATTGGGCATTATATTGGTTACCTGCCTAATTCCCCCATGAAAAGTTCAGATGCTGCTTCCAACCTGCATTATAAGTATTGGAATGTGGGTTATTATTGCGTTTGTAATTACCAACAAAATTTACTTATTATGGGTTTGCTGGGCATTCTTCCACATTATGATCCTCTCCACAAATAGTGAAGAATGGTTCCAATGCCTTCACTTCTCAGACTTCAATAGGCTTTTACATTGTCTTCACTATATTAATGAGGTTGGAAATCTGAGCATTGATAGATGATAGTGCATCAAATTGTAATTTCCCAGTGCTTTTTGTTCTGGTTCCCAATCTGGTAGTAGGGTATTGAAAATCAACGGGGTCAATCCTCTCAAGGATGTCAAATGCATCCGTGTTATTCTTGTCTAGCAATGAACCGTTTGCCGAAACATCAACAATAGTCCTGGCATGAGTATTGAGTCCATTATAAAAGGTCTCCATATGGGTCTTTGGCCATCTCCTCAACAGATCCTTAAAATGCTTTCAGGCATTATACAGAGTCTCGTCATCGGCCTGCCTAAAAGTAATGATTTCACTTCGCAGCTTGGCATTAAGTTTAGGTGGCTGGAATTTTAGAAGAAACTTTTGGCATAATTTTGCCCACGAAGTAACTAAACCAGGTGGCAAAGAAATTAGCCACAAATTTGCTCCATCTCTTAGAGAGAATAAGAATAGTCTTAACTTAACTGTCTTTTCAGCCACACTCGATTGCTGAAATAGTTGGCACACCTCTATGAATTGCTACAAGTGTTGCCTTGGGTTTTCGGTAGGTGATCCATCAATCTGACCTATATTCAATATTATTTGAATCATTACCGATTTAAGTTCAAAATTTGTTGCATTTACCTCTAGACCAATCAGTCCTAGAATCAAGTTATCCATGTTTGGTTCCAAATGTTCTCTGATAGGTTGTTCTTTAGGCATCTCGGCAGCAACAGTAGGAGTGGGCGTATCTGATTATGTATTGTCGGATTCTCCTGATTGTTCAGGACACCATCTACTCCACCATTTCCATTACCAGCCATTTTTTGACGTTATCTTCTTTTCTTGCGTAGGGTTCTTTCAATCTCTGGATAGTAGTGTAAATGTTTCTTCGTAGTGTGGCTCCTCGCCATACACCAATCAAAATAAAATAAACAAAATAAACAAAAATAAGTAAAAATCAAAATAATTAATCCCATTGCAATCACCGACAAAAGCCCAAAAAACTTGTCAACTAACTAATGCCTGACAAATGATTGATGATTTAATGTAATAAAGTAAGTAAATAATGCCAAGAATAGGTCTTTTTGCGTGCAAGTATACACAGTTTGCAAGTAATGTAGTAGTAAGCTGAGTATCGTACCAACAGGGATTGCCTAGGAATTAAATGCCACGATAGTTACTTGTGAAATGGAACAAATGGAATAGCAATTGATTTCGGATTTTAAATTAAGAAAATGATTAAAGGAAAATGAAGTAGGTAATTCAGACAAATTGGCAACAAATGTGTCAAGATGATTGATTGGTGTTGGCAAGGGATGTTTGGAATTCATGCTAGCGATGATAGCAATTAATAGCGTTCAACCTTGGTTTTATTGTTGAGCAGATTTTAAAGAGCATTGCCTCCACTGATGGCAATGCTCTAAATTAATTACTTTTAACACCTATATGTCTATAGTGATGTTTTCAAATAATTAACCTAGAAAAGGTTTAATCTTTACTCCCACGGGTAGATTCACTTTCGAAGTAAGCTTATCTACTTGAACATCATCTCTTGAAGCTTTTCTCCTTAGCATTTGGCAATTAATCTGTATCTCCTAAGTCTGTCAAGATATTGGGATAATGAGCATTCAATGCCAACTGTCGTATGGCAAAAAATATGAGGAATGTAAGTGCAAGAAAAATAGACAAAAATGTCAAGGCATTTAATTATTCAACACCTAAAACTAAGCGTTCATCGCAAACACCTTAAGCTAAGTTAAAACATTAGTTCATGGCTCGGGAAACCAACAAAACCATATCTTTTTTAAACATCACCATCATAACAAAAAATAAAACTAAGAGAAATGGACTAAAGAAGGAGATTCGTCGATGCAGCTCTTCAAAGGATCCAGAGCTCTCAATCGCTACCTAGTTTAAACTACAATTTGCCCTCTATCCTCTTTTTCTTCTCACGGTGCATCCTCCTTTGCTAACTTTGATGGGCTTCTTTATATAGGCCTTCGTGTAAACCCTAATTAGGGTTTGGTTTTTCAAAGTGTGTTACGCACCATTGTAAGCGCGTTATCTTTTCTGAATTAAGGCTGACCTAGATTTGACTTATGGCTAACTGACCAAACATTGGACATCCTTCTTTTTCCAACCAAGCATGGCATTCTTCCTTCCTACTTTTGCCAACTGAACTAGGCATTTCTCTTTTGCTCCAACTGCTCCTGGCCCGCCAAACCTGCTCACCACAACAAGAAAACACCCATTCACTCTGGCAGTGAAAATTTGTACATTCCTTAACTCCTAGATGCAAATACATGAATCTACTGAAAAAGTTCACAAATATGTATCTAAAGTCGAGCAACAACATGGCAATATATACGACAAAAGTATAACTTTTGAGGAGTTAACAAAACCTGTCACAAAATCCATGGTTACCTGATCCCACTTCCACTGTGGAATCTGAATGGGTTGAAGCAAACCTGAAAAAACTTGGTGTTTGGCCTTAACTTGCTGACAAGCTAGCCACCTAGCCACATACTTTGACACATCTATCTTGATGTTGAGCCACCAATAAAAGAGACGAAGGTCTTGGTACATCTTGTTGCTGCTTAGATGCATAGTAAAAAGGATTACAGTGAGCCTCTCGAAGGATTCAGTCTTGCAAGTATTCTAAGGCCAGAATACACAACTAGCCTTTAAAGTACAAGACTCCACCATCTTGTACATCGAAACTATACGTCTTGCCTCACTAGACCATCTCTATCTTTGCCACTAGCTCTTTGTCTAACACTTGAGTTCTCTTGATCTCTTGTACCAAGGTAGGCTCTACACGAAGCTCAGCTAACAAACTGCCAACCTCGGTCATCCTCAAGTGAGAAAACATCGACATTAAGTTCACCATGGACTTCCTACTCAAGACGTCGACCACGACATTAGCTTTACCGAGTTGATACTCGATAATACAATCATAGTCTTTAAGAAGTTTTATCTATCTCTTTTGTCTCAAATTCAATTCCTTCTTGGTGAGTAGATACTTTAGACTCTTATGGTCGGTGCAGATGTAGCACTTTTCCCCATACATATAGTGCCCCCAAATCTTCAACGTGCAGATAACTGCTGCTAACTCTAAATCATGTGTAGGGTAGTTCTGCTCATGATGCTTGATTTGTCTCGAGGCGTAAGCATTCACCTTACCCTCTTGTATGAGAACACAACCAATCCCATTCAACGAAGCATCACTAAACACCACATAATCTTTACTCGGTTTGGGTTACATCCAAAATGGGGCTTCTATCAAGAAGGCTTTCAATTGATCAAAATTTTGTTGTCTTCTCTCGTTCTACTCAAACAAAACTTCTTTTTGTAACAACTTAGTCAAAGGGGCTGTAATGATGGAGAAACCCTTGACCAAATGACGGTAGTAACTAGCTAGTCCAAGAAAACTACAAACCTCAAAAATGTTCCTAGGTGGTTTCCACTCCACTACTACCTGAATCTTATGTGGGTCGACACGAATTCCATCCACCGCTACAATATGGCTCAAGAATGCCACCTCGGAGAGCCAAAATTTGCACTTGCTGAACTTGGCGTAAAGCTGTCTAACTCTCAAAATTTAAAGGATGACATGAAGGTGATAATCATGATCGTCCTCCAAACTCGAATAAACCAATGTATCATCTATGAAAACCACAACAAACTGATCTAGGTATGGCGGAAAAATCTGATTTAGATCCATAAAAGCTGCAGGTGCATCGGTAGGCCCAAAAAGCATAACTAAGAACTCATAATGGCCATACCGCGTGCCGAGGGTGACCCTTTGAACATCTTCATCCTTGACTTTTGATCGGTGAATAATAATCGAACTGTGCAAGTGTTCACTACCAATGGAAGTATAGTTAACAGGTAGATCCTGTTAGATATCGATCCCACGAGGATAGGTATTTAGTCATACTATTATGTGGCCACAAGCAATTTTGTACATCAAAATATTGTGAGTGTAATGGTGGTTGTAACGAAGAAATAAAGTATTGAATTTAAGATTAACTGTGGTAGCAAGAATAAACAATTATAAGAAGGTAAAAGAAATATTAAGTGAAGGTTTGGATCCTCTCAGTTCAGCTTGGCAGATTGTCAAGTGCAACAAGGAAACAATATACGACGGGTTATTTGACTAATAAAGTGTTAAGATCGCTTACTAACTTCTATTCAATTCTTAACTGATGATGCAAAGATGTAGATCAACCAAAACTTTCGCTATTCGTTAAAACTACAAATCATCAAACAAATAGATCAATTCTCAAGTATCCTCATTAAACTCTTGTTTTAATGGCTTGCAATTCTCAAGTATCCTCATTCAACTCTTGTTTTAATGGCTTGTTAATCTGACTTGTCATTGCATTTCTCAACGTTAGTGATGGTCATGAACACTCTCATGCAAACGAAGATCGGATCCAATAACTGAAATAAAAAGAAATCTAATAAGATAATATTGAACTTAAAAACCAAGTTTAAACAAGTTCATACAAAGCTCAAAAGTTAAACCATCATTGAATAACACAATAAATATAATAAAATCCTCAATAAACATCTATCTCTAAAATAATTTAAAGAAGATAACATATATTCCTCCTTATTCTATCCCTTGAATCCTCATTTCCTTAGATATTCCGGCTTCACCTTGGATCTCCAAAAATAGAGCTTAAGCCACCTTGGAAGGAAAGCTCGAAAGGTTGAAGATGATAGAAAAAATGAATATCGTGTGAATTGATATTCTCTCTCCACCAAAAGTGCCATTTTATAGGCTACTAAGGTAAGGACACCTGTCCTTCAGATGATTTGCGTGACTTTATGTCGTACACAATTTGTTGTAACAAAAAATCTAATTGGTAGATTCGTCCTTATCCTTGGCAATATGGACTGTTGGTTGCTGCAATGTCGATCTGGCTATAGTGGTGAAACTTCTTTTATAGAGACATTAGTAATATAGCGATAACATAGCAAAAAGGTAGAAATATGTACAACAAGAACAACTATGACTCGAGCTAGATAAATTACAAAAAATAAATAGAAAATAAAAATATGAATGCATAAAATGTTGATGTGTGGACAATTTAATCTATAAATCTAGAGAAAATTCATGCTCTTTATAGAGCTACCACACCCCAAACTTGATTTTTTACTTATCCCCAACTAAAATTGAAAACGATAAGGTAAAACCAAAAGTTCAAAGACATTCTAGCTATTTGAACCATTCCAATTAAACAATGAATCAATTGCAACGACAAGATAGAGGTTTGCATTAATAACTCAAACATCAACATATGAAAAAGAATTTCAACAATACCTAGCATCATGCCTATCATCTCAGATTCTGTCCACCTATCAACATTTATTTAATACGACTCATAACAAAATATAAATATCATTATATATATTTTTTATTTTTTCTCTTTTTTATGTAGTGAGGGATATTGAACAATGAATGCACCCTAGCCCCTGAGAAGTAAGATTTTGTGCAACGAACCCCCATGAAGTACTTCATTGCCTTGATACACACTCATGCAGCCACAACCTTTGGCCAGTTTCATTTTTCTATTGCATGCATTGGAGTGTTCCCCCTTTGAAGCTACTTTGATTGCACTCACAATGGAATTCCTTTTTATTTATACTTAATAAGATCTACTAGCATATATAACACAAGCTGAACAAGGCAGAATTCATCCAAAATCAAAAAGATGATGCTAGATATGTTTTACTCAAACAAGTAAATATATTCATGCATAGCATCATGCAATCATCCAACATATATATCCAACCAATTCACCAGCAATTAGAATGATTCAAGGTTTACACATCGAATGCAAGTAAAAGATTTTCAACACAAAAACAACCTTGCATTTTCTTAGAATTTTTTTATAAATGGGGATGCATTTTAACTCTGAGGTGTATACCCTCAAACTTAAAGAATGCATTGTCTCCAATGCAAAAATATAATGCAATGATAGAATGTGGTTACCATGATGAATGCAATGACATTAAAACTAAATGCAATTACAATGTCAATGCAAATGTGAGGATAATACAGAAAACAAAATGAAATTACACTACATGGTATGCATGCATATAAAAACTAAAAACTAACTCATTTATTTAGAGCTCTTGAGAGGAGGAGGAGGAGCGATGCTTCTTCTTCTTGCTCCTCTTTTCTTCCTTACACTTATTCTTGTTCTTGTTCTTGGATTTTGAAAGCTTGCGTTTCTTTTCTTTCTTTAAAAGAGAGGTTTTCTCTTCTTGCTGAAGCTCTTCTTTATTCTCAGGCTCCTCTTCTTTGTCATTATTATTGGCTGTAACTGCAATGGGGATGAACTGGGGTGGTCCTTTGTAAACCACCATTGCAAGAGGGTAATTCTTTTATTCATCTGTTGCAAAATAGCTTTCTCCAATCTCACAGAATCTCACACCAACTTTGGTCCTTCATAGGTTGCATCCACAACCTTGGATGTAACGAACTTTTCTTCAACACAAATTTCTTCAGCATTAATCTTCTAAACTTAGGAACTTTCTTCCTCATCTTCATTGAAATCATCCACAAAAACTTATACTTTTCTAGAACAGTCAAGGGTGGCATCTTCCTCTGTTGGGACATTTAAATCAAAGAGGCAGTCTTTGACGATCTTGCTTGATTCTTCTTCTTTCGGTGTGTCCTCAGCCTAGCTCACGTTCTTAGGGGAATTTATAGATTTAGCAGGGACTTTGTTTATGGCCGCATCAGAAGAAAAATCATAATTGTGTATGATTGGTGGGAATTTTGGCAAAGAGACTGGGGTGCCTATACTCATTGCAACGAGAGCATATTTGTGTCATGTCTTGACATATGCTTAAAATAAATTATGTGCAAGGTCAAGTGTTTGAACTATAGCTACAACCTTCCCAGTGATCTTGTCACAACATCAAGTTTATCCTCAATTGCCATAACTTTTATCAATACTTCATTGCTTGTAGGGGCATCCTCAACAGCAGAGTCTACCTTTGCCTTCCCTTTCTCTTCCCTTGTTGCAGTGCCCAACTTGGGTGTAGGAACCTCGGTAGTTCTCACCGTTCTCTCAATAGAGACCTCATTCAATGGCCATTTGTTTGTCTTCATCTCCTTATTCTTCAAGGGCTTGACCCCCTTCAGATTGCACAATTGCATTATCAATGAAGGAAATGCCAAGATTTCGTTCTTTCTCTCAACGCAATTAGCAATTTCCTTGTGGATGATCTCCACAACATCTATTTTCATTCCTTTGACAATATAATGTATTAGACACATTCTATCTAGTGAGACCGTGGTGCTATGAGTTGATGGCAACAACTTGGGATTTACAAACTGAAACAATATTTTGCAGGAAGGCTTAAAAATTTCCTATGCATTGTGAAGTTTCCCACATTGGTTCCCGACCAAAATGCATCAGCAACGCATAAATTGTTAACTAGAAAATCTAGTTTTCCTCATCAATTTCCTTCACAAATAGGGAGTGTTCATCCATACTCACATTATCCTTTAGTAGTTTATTAATTATAGCAGCACTCCATGGTATAGAACTTCCCCTCACAAAAACCAACTTCATAGAAAGCTCATAAAGGCTAGAGTAAAACTCCCTTACAAAGAGTAGCATTGTAACTCCCAGGGTGATTGCAAAAAGTGCTTCATTTGTGAAGGTCAATGGTCTGGTTAACCAGTTTTCTATGTTTCTTTTCTAGAGAAAGCACAATCCCTTATTCCGAAAAGATATTATGCTACAAGATATGTTCTTTGTGCCTCGCCTCTGCCATTTTTGTTTGGAACACCTCATACTCAGTGTTCTCCTCTTGTGCAACTAGCTCCTCGGCTTGAGGGTTAGAGGTAGAGCCTTGAGTTTCTTTTACAAAAATTCTCCATGAAAAATTTTCAGGCAGCTCTAATCTTTGCCATGAGAGAGTAAGGATAAAGACGGAAATGAAGATTTTTTTTTAGAAAAATTTTGAATCTTTGAAGATTCAAAGAAAAAGACAGAGAAATCTAAGTGAAGAAGGTCAGTGTATTCGGAGTTATTAAATAAAAAAGGAAAAAAGAAAGAAATGAAAAGGCACAATCATTACCCTCTGATGCGATGAGATTTGACGGTCTGATTGTGGCTTAAAAATCATGCCCGTCCGATGCATTTCCCGCTCCCACAAATTTAAGGGTTGTGATTAGGTTAATAATTAGTGTAATTAAATTACCCAAAATTTCCCCAAAATCATGCATATCATGTGTTGCCTCCTTGTCGTACAAGCCATTGGAAGAAGATTCCATACCAAATAATGTAGGATTTATTCTACAAAAAGAAATAAAAAATTTAAAGATATACAAGGAAAAAAAGGAAACTAAATCTACATCTGGCAAAGCAATTAAAAGAAATATCTAAAATATTGACAAATTTAATGGTCTCAACACTCTTAGAATCAAATTCACCAAAATAAAGCGAGTCTTTGTCCACTGACTTTGAATGGGATCTGCTCTATACTATCCTTGATTGTGTCTGCACCATGTGGAAATACTTCCACAACTTCAAAAGGTCCCAACCATTGTGATCGCAATTTGCCTAGGTGCAACTTCAGTCTTGAATTGAATAACAAAACCAATTGTCCAACCTCAAATTGTCATTGCAATATGATCTTTTCATGCCAGCGTTTGCTCTTGTCCTTATAAATATAAGCATTTTCATAAACATTCCGGCGAGTTTCTTCTAACTCAATGAAATCCAACAATATTTTATTCCTCGCAGCCTCATAATATAGATTCACTTATTTCAAAGCCTGAGTAGCCTTGTGTTATAGTTCAACAGGCAAGTGGCGGGATTTTCCATTGACAATCTAATACGGTTACATCCCACAAAACATCATCCAAATGCAAAGACTAGTCCTTTCGAGTGGTATTTACACCTTTTCCAAGATGTTTGTTGTAGCCCGGTTAGAGATCTCAGCTTGTCCATTGGACTGAGAACGATACGCTGTAGCCAATCTATGATTCACTCCATATCATTTCAGTACAGCAGCCCCCTGGTTCCAATGGAAATGCTTTCTTTGGTCACTGATTAATGCCCTTGGTGTCCCAAAATGGGTGAGTATATGTTTGTGAAAGAACTTTAAAATCATTTTGGCATTATCCTTTGGCACAGTTATAGCTTCTATCCACTTAGAAACGTTGTCCACAGCAACTAAAATGCATAGGTTGCCAAAACAATTCAGGAATAGACCCATAAAATCCAAGCCCTAGACATCAAAGAGCTTAATTTCTATGATTGGCTGATGTGGCATCTCATTTCTTCTTGATATTGACCATGTGCACTAACAACGATCACATCGTTGGGCAAACTCATGGGCATCTTTAAATAATGAAGGCCAATAAAAACCATATTGTGTAATCACTCATTTTTATTTGGTTTGCAAATATTATGTAACAATTAATATATATTATTATTGCATTCATATATGATATTATATGTTTATTATGTACGTGTAATTAATATGTACGTAAAACATGTGTGTGATATGTGTGAGTGCATGTATGTTATGTATTATGTATGTGTACGCATTAATAACTAGTATGGCATAGGTGTGTCGTATGTTTGCATGTCATGTACGCTTTAATTGTTTGTATATGTACTAAGATGTATGGTCATGTTAATTATGTACGAACAAATATGTATATATGTACATGCTTGAATGTTATGTGTTTAAATGTATGTGATGAATGTGTTAATGTGCATGTGTGTATGTATTATTGTATTTTATTATTATTATTATTAATGGGTTGTATTAAAATGAAATCCAATATATATTCAACCCAAATAAATAAAGTCCACAGTCCAATATATATTACAAGCCCAGTAATGACATGGCCCATTTTCGGCCTGAACCAGACTAAACCAAACCCTAAAAAAGTCTAACCCTAATCTTTTTCATGCGCAGCCAATCAAGAGCCGTTGGATCAGATCTTGATCCAACAGCCACGATTGAAGAAAGATGACCCTCTAGCTGGCCGTGTGAGATCACGCGTGGGCCATTCAGTCCCCCACGCGCGCGTGCATCCCACGCACCTGACGCCTGGACTGATGTGCCCCACGTGGTAAGATCTCGAACAGCCTCATCACTTGCCCATATCAAATCTCGACCGTTCATCCACCGAAGAGATTGAATCTGCCAAAAAGGACTCTTCGCCTCTCTCTCACCCCGATGACACCACTCCACCGTACCAACCACCGAACATGGGTAGAAAAGAAAATGGGAGTATGTCAGTACCAAATAAAATCAAAAAATATATGTTATATTTTATTTCTACCAATACAAAAAAGTCAGAGAGAATAGAATATATGTATAAAAAAACTAAAAAACTCAAAGAACATTCAGAGTTTTCCAGTTTACAGAAATACAAAAAAAAAAGTTTCGGGTAACCTTTTTCTCCCTTCTTTTCTCTCCCATGCATGTATGTAAACAAAAAACAAGAAAAGAAAAAGTAAGGTTTATCTGAGTTCAAACATTCTTTTTGGCCGGCGACAAGCCATCAAAGGGTGAGTCGTTTGAGGGGTGTTTTTTCCGCTTTGAAACAGTAAAGGGTCTAGTTTTATTGGGTTCACAATTGAGGGGTAAAAGGGTTCTTTTAGGGTTCTTTTTTGGTGCTCAGGAGGTGAAGATCCAGGTCGGCTCGAGGCGGCCATTGCAGTCGAGCCTCGCCTGAGGTCGTTTGAACACGACATCCATAGGGGTTTTTGGATTTTAGGGATTGGTTTTTTCTGGAATTTCAGAGAGAAATGGAAGAGTTTCTCAAAGGGTAAAAAAAAGGGGAAAGGTTGAATCTCAGCCGGATGAGGGTGTTTTATAGGGTCTAAAAAATTTCAAATGGTCCAATTACGTAATAAGGACCTCCGTCCTTTGTAATTTTTTGGTTTGAGCTCATCGCATGGTATAATTACAACCCCATTCCCCTTTTATTTTTAAAACCTTTCAATTTTGTCCCTTAATTAAACAAATTCTGTTTTTAAATGGTAAAAGTACCCTGTTAGTCCTTCCGCGTTTTTGACGCTTTCAGTTTGAGTCCGCCCCTTGGTTTTATTACATGTTCAGTCCTCAAAGGTTTTGTCTGGTTCTCAATTAAGTCCTTAAATGTGTCTTTTGTTTATTTAATTTCTGTTTTCTAATTTTGTTTTTATTTCATTTCAGTCCCCTTTGTGAAATTTAAATAATCGTGTTTTTTTAGTATGGTTACTTTGCTATTTAGTGTTTATATGTTTTTATATTTTATGTTTTTACATGTGCGTTTATTTGTGATATCATGCTGTTGTGTTTTAATTTGTTTTGTTCGTATCATATACATGTCTATTTTATATGTTTTTTAGTTTAATTTGCATATCATGTCCATATGATAGCATGTTTTCTTTGTTTGTTTGTTTCGTACATTATGTTACATGTTAATTCATGGCATGTTTAGTCATGTTAATATCATGTTTTTTATGTCCATTTTGTGTCTTAAATTGCATATTGGTGTGGTATTTGTGTACATTAATTTTAATATCATGTTGTTATATCATCTGTGCAAGTTGTGTTATGTGTTAAGCTAAGTATTAGTGTTTTATGTTTTCATGTCGCTTCGATTTGTTAGTTTAGTATCATGTTATATCTATACCATGCATTTTTTGTTTTTTATATATGTTATTTATGTGTTAACTTAATCTTGAAGTATGATAGGTAATTAAATCTTTTTTATACGTTTGTTTGTTTTGTGTACAATTATCATGTCTAAGTTTTAGTTTTTTATTTTGATGTTCTTGTTTTCAATATCATTATGTCTATGTTTATTGCTTTGGTTTAATGTTTTATTTGTGTTTAAAAGTTTTATTAGCATCGTATCATGTTCATATATATGTTATATAATTTGTTTTCTAAGATTGCATAACGGATATATTTTTGTCAATGTGGTGCCCTTTTATTCGAGCGTAAAGGTGGCCAGTATCAAACGCAGTGATGGTGGTCAATCGGTTTACTCTCGAATAATGGGGCCCTTAAAATTTAATCGTCACTTTAATATGAAAATTTTAATATTAATAAAGCGGTAATTATTAAAATACCAATTTTGGGCGGTGTGGGGGTGTTAATCCTTCTCCATCCGTAACCGACTCCCGAACCCAACATTTAAGAAAAAAATCTCTAGTTTTATGGTGCTCGGCCTACCTTAGTGGCCGGTGGTAACTCCATTTTTGAAATAAAATATGTTTTTTCATAAAACCCCATGGAAGACATATTTTTTAATACCCGAAAGACCCCCAAACACAATAAAACCCCCATTTTTAGCGAAACGACCGTAGAAAGAAAAGGATATCGCTACAGATAGCGACTCCGCTGGATCCGTTTTTTTTTGTTTTTTTCAAACAAACAAAAGAGAGTCAAGCTTTTTGAATAATTACCGCTTTATTAATATCAGAAGTTCTGGATTAAAGTGACTATTAAATTAACATTATGTTGTAATTGCGCGTTTATTTTAACGCATTTAAAATTTGGCATATAAACCCGTCCTTTTTAAGTGGAGGGAAAACGCTAGTGCTTTCGTGAGGATGTCGTTCCTCTATATGGGCCTAGCAAAGTACCTTCGGGCCTCGAGTACCTTATGCTTTCGTGAGGATATCGTTCCTTCGTAGGGGTATAAGCGAATGGGCCCCCCTGAATTGAACTCTGTTGAAAAAAGCCTATAATGGGTGATGATCGGGGGCCTTGCTACCCTTAGTAGGGGACAGCAATGACAATTTGGGTACCTCCTAGCACCAACACTGCATGTAGAGAATGTAAAAGCCACCCTTTTAGAGCCATGCAGATAACTTAGGTATTTTAGACGGGATGTAAATAAGGTTGTTTTGCTTGTTATCTTATTTAACTTGTCCTTTTATTTATGTATTTATTGATTTTATCCAGGACTGACTCGTTTTTTTTTTTTGCTTCTTTTTTTTCATATATCATTGCATCTGCATTACATAAAGGTACTGGATCAAGTGGTTTGCCCGATCAAAAAATCTTTCATCATGGAAAAAAGGTATCTTAAGAAGGACGACCTCAACTCAGCTGTTAGACATTGATCAGAAGTCAATCAGAGGACCCAAGGTAATAGTTTGCCGAGCCAGCGCATAGTGTCAAGGTATACCTACGTGAGCCTTCAACAGAATGACCTATGGGACTTTGGGAAGGATGGGATCGAAGACTACAAGACTTATTCCTCGATAGTTATGGCGACATAGCACAGTTGATGTATGTCCGAGTCAACCAGCCTTTACCCCGAGCCATCTTCCAGTTCTGGAATCATGCTTTTTGCTGCTTCACTTTCAACGGGCAAGATATGATGCCTGCGTTAGAGGAATACATGGCCTTACTTAATCAGAAGAATGTACAGAAATATTGGATCTCTGTGAAGCCGCCGAGGAACCAGAATTACCCTTCGAAGCTCAAAACTTTTGCCGGGATGAGTGACGATTGGGTTAACGGCCAAATTCAAAATCGAGGAGACAACCTAGCCTTTGCATGGGAGAGTATCCGAGGCATCATACCCGCTCACCTAGATGAGGAGAAGAAGATGGACCTATTCGCCTTAGGGATATATGGTTTGGTCATCGTTTCGAGGGTTTTTGGAAACATCATTGTAGCCATCCTAGATCTATTTGAGCATATGAAGCAGAGGAGAATCCAGTACCGGAAATCTTGACTCAAACTTTTATTTCTTTGAACGCAAGCTGAAAGCATGAAGAGGGGCATTTTAGAGGGGCGTTTCAGATGGTGTCTGCAGTTATTACAGGTTTGGTTTCAGAACCATATGTGGAAAACACCAACAAGGGTTTTACCGGGAATATCATTTCGAGACTTTTCGGCTTTGCAAGAGTACTTAGCGAAGGAATGGCGATAAGACTTAACAGGAAGAAATGGACCCCGATCTTTAAGAACATTCAAGACGAAGACATAATGCTGAGAGTTCCTTGGCTCGGCAGGGTTAGATACTTCCTATACAGCTGCGGCGATTATGATTGGCTAATGATGTTAGGGCTACATGGTGGAATTGCTTGTGCTCCTCTTTTGGTGTCCCAACAATTCGGATCGTGACAGTTTGTTCCCGTTACCGCCGGTTTAAGTCAAAGTGAGTTTCCTTTCAAGGGCGAGTTTATGGGGAAGATTCAGACCATCATGAGAGCTTGGGATCACTGTTATCGGATAAGAGTAGAAGGAGATACCGAATGCATGAGCACCCTGGATTACGATCTTTGGAGGCACCTGAGGATTAACGACAAGATTCCAGAACCCGACCAAGGACCAACCATGTCACTTGAGGAGCATATGAGGATAGTATCGTTCGAGGCTGACATTTTACGAAATGAACTCGATGAGGTTAATAAAAAGATGGAGGCATTACAGACTCAACATATGAGCGAGCTCTGCAAGGCAAGTTTAGATGTCGACGAACGAGATGTGATCATTAGACAATTGAAGATGCTAAATGCGGATCTGAGTGAGAATAATCTCTTTATCAGAAATATACTCTCCGGCTTCAAGCAAAAGTGCAGAATGCCAGCCGAAGCCAATTCCTAGCTGTGGAGAAGGAAAGGATGAACGTATACGTTTAGTTGAAAAAGAACGAGAGAAAGGCAAGAGAGCAATCAAGAAAGAGGTAGAAAGTTGCAAGTTAGCCATCGAGAGTGAAAGTCGGTCTTTTGGGGACGCCATTAACCAAGAGAAAGAAAGAGATAGGCAAGAGATCGACAAAGGCAAGCAAGCAATCATCTACGAAAGAGAGAACACTACCGTTTGGAAGAGAAAATCCATGGGGAGCAGGAATAGACTACTAGAGATGCAAAACTTGTACAATGACACTGTTCAAAGCCTGAATCAGAGCCAAGATCGGAATGCCGAGTTAGAAGGGAGAATGACAGAGTTAGAGCAGTCCTTTCAGACCTATCGTCGGAGGAATGGTTTCATCGAACTACATGAACGGGAGTGTGAAATTGGTACGTTACGAGCCCGTATTAAGTTACTTGAGGCAACATTTTAGGATTACAAGGGGAGAGTTAGGGTATTTGAAGAAGCTGCAGTAGGTGGGGATAATTATTGGCGGCGAAGACTTCGTGATGCCTCCTAGATGATTCAAGGCAGAGACCAGTATTACACGACCCTGATGGTGGAAATACAACGAGTTGCGAGATATGTGACGGATTTAGCTGCAGAAGCCGAAGCCCTTCGACCTTTCATAACCTCAGACATGAAAGAAGCGCCTAGGTTCATCAAGCTGCTCAAGGCTATCGAGAAGTTAGGAGCTAGGGCCATGGCTTATGTGTAGAACTCTACTTTACTATTTTGTAATCTGAACCCTTTAATTCCCATGAAAGTAGTTCAAAAGGGTGATTACCAGCGGAAACAGTACCTTTATTTGTATACATTCTTGCATTGCATCATGGCATTTGCATCATTATACATGCATTCATCTTTCTTTGCAAAAATATTGATAGTGTAAATATTGTAGCAGTTAAACTGAAAGATAAGCTGCAAACATTTCGTATCCATACTTTACTCGGTTCCAAAGAAAACTAATGGAGGATGGAATAGTTAGTTTGGAAAAGGGGCAGAGTGATTTGGAAGCACATTTTGATGAAGCCACACAGAGCCTCAGCGAATAGATCACTCAATCACAAGCTGCAATAATATATGGTATCACTGCATTGCTGGAAAAAAGCCTTGGGAAGGAAAAGGTCAAAGACGAAGTCGCCCAGGAGCCAGAAGGTATCACATCTCGCAACAAGGTTCAACCGAAGATGCCAAGTCTGGCAAGAAGAGTATACATTGACCCTGTTGATATATCTGCTAGTCTTCAGGCAGGGGCATCTAAAAACCAACCCATCAACACAGAGACATTCTATGAAGAAGAGGTGCCGTATCTGAATTTGGTCAAGAAAAATGGAACAGAAGTGGAAATGAAATGGGAGGAAAGATTTCATCTCATGGAGGAAAAATTTAGAGCACAAACTGTAGATGAACCAGGGAATGAGGCTAGTGATCTCAGCCTAGTATACGACCTTATTTTACCACCAAAATTCAAAACTCCAAAATTTGACAAGTATGATGGAACTTTATGCCCTTCCGCGCATGTGACCATGTATTGCCGAAAGATGGCAGCCTACATCAAGGATGAAAAGCTTTTGATCTATTGTTTCTAGGATAGTCTGACTAGACCAGTACTCTGTTAGTACACCCAATTAAGTCGGGAAAACATCAAGTCTTGGAAGGATCTTTCAAAGGCGTTCATTGAGCAGTACAAACATGTGACAGATATGACCCCAGTAGGATCATGTTGGAAAACATGGGATAGAAGTCTAACGAGAATTTGCGACAATACGCCCAGAGGTGACGAGAGGTGGCCGCTCAAATCCAGCCACCAATTCCTGAGCACGAGATACGCCCCTATTCGTGAATATCTGAAAGAAACACTATTCGATTGCCTTATCAATAATACAACTCAGAGCTTTACCGATTTGATCAGGATTGGGGAGTCTCTTGAATTGGCAATTAAGAGTGGCAGGATTGACGGTGGGGATAGCTCTCGAAAATACAATAAGAAGAATAAGGTAAATACTACAAGTACTTACAACGCCCCAAATAACTTTACGGTCTCTCAGCTGCAAGCATCAACAAGGAAGGCTTATAATCTAAACCAAAGAGAAGGAAGAGCTCCAAGAAAGGAACAAGAGAAAGCAACCTTTACTCTGTTACCAGTTTCGTACACCAAACTTTATTCTCAGTTGTACAAAGCTAACTTGGTCCACCCATACTATGTTACTCCGTTCAAACCTATGTTTCCGTCATGGTATGATCCCAACGCGCATTGCGATTATCATGGTGGTGCCCTTGGCCACTCCACAGAAAATTGCCTCGCATTTAAGAAACTTGTGCAAAGTCTGATTAATTATGGGGTATTAAAGTTTGAAGAACCAAACATGGCCGCTAACCCGTTGCCTAATCACAGGAATCGCGGAGTAAACGCTATCGAGGAGTACTCTGCTAAGAAGGCCAACAATTATGCATGGCCCGCTTGATTGATAGAGGCATGGTAGTGGTGTAGAAAGGGTGTAGAGCTTATTGCGAGTTCCACCGGGACGGAGGGCACAACATTCAACAATGTGAAGAATTTAGGAGATTGATTCAATAGTTGATGGACAGTAAGAAGATAGAGTTCTTTGAGGAGGTTGCAGGAAGGAAGGGGTTAGATGTATGCGCGTCAGATAGCCCCAACATCAAGTATGGAATAGACAGACCCTTTGTCGTATCTTGTAGATTAGGGGAAGCAAGTTTATCTCAAGGAGAAGCTATAAAGGTGGCCCCTAAAATCATCATCTCAACACCAGCCCTGTTTTCTTTCAAAGACATACGATGGACTCCTTGGAATTATACCGCTAATGTGACTATACTAGAGCAGTCAAAACATCGTGAGGAGGAGGAGCAAATGACAGACGAATAACCAACACAGAAAGATGAACATGGAAAGAAAGATTAGATTGTCAATGAAGTAGGCCACTTCACAAGGAGCGGCAGGTGCTACTCTTCGGAAGCTTTGAAATCTGTTGAAGCTACAAAAGATAAAGGGGAAGGTACATCAACCGGTCCTGCGAAGACATTTGGCAAGGAGCCCCCTCCAAAGGTTAATGAGCCAGTAACTGAGGCTCAGGCACAGGAATTTCTAAAGTTCCTGAGGCATAGTGAATACAATGTAGTGGAACAGCTGCGGAAATAACCAGCCAGGATCACGGTGTTGGAGTTGCTTCTGAGTTCGAAAAAGTAACATGTTGCATTGTTAAGGGTGTTGAACCAAACATTTGTACCTGGTGACATTTCCGTTTCTAAAATGGGTAGAATAGTGGGGCATATCACCGCATACAACCACATCACATTCAACGATGGCGAGATCCTAGAGGGAGGTACAGGTCCACCAAAGCTCTTAACATCACTACCCACTGCAAAGGATATGTTTTGCCAGGTGTATTGATTGATAATGGGTCAGCATTAAATGTACTACCGATGGTGACTTTGCAAAGGCTACCAGTAGATGATTCTCACATAAAACCCTGTCATAACTCCGTGAGAGCCTTTGACGGTACTCAAAGGGGATCACTTGGAAAAATTGAGGTACCTTTGTTGATTGGGCCTATAGAGTACACAATTGATTTCGTGGTAATGGACATAAAGCTGACCTACAGTTGCTTATTGGGAAGGCCATGGATTCACTCTGGGAAAGCCGTTCCATCATCACTTCATCAGAAATTGAAATTTGTGATCGAAGGCAAGTTGGTCACTATAGAGGCTGAGCAAGAAATTATTGCCTCGGTAACATGAGATGCCCCCTACATCCAAGATGATAAAGACGTCGTGGAATGTTCTTTCCGAGCATTGGAACTTGTAAATGTTATATTCGTTGCGGAAGGTAATTGGATCCCCTCCCCCAGGTTATCCAACTGCACAAAGATGACTGTTTCTGAGACTTTGGGCTGAGGAGCCAAAACAGGAAGAGGGCTAGAAAGAAGATTGCAAGGAAGCCTACGACCTAGAAGTGTCATTACCAAGAAAGATCGTTTTGGGCTTGGCTACAAACCAAGCATTCAGCAGAGGAGAGATGAACACAGAAAGAAAGAAGAACAAATAAGGGCTAGACTAAAATGAGAGGATATTCCATGGAGACCGATGTCTTTCCCTCATGTAAAATATATTTTTGTCTTTGGCAATTATTAAAAACAATAGTTCAATTCAGGGTAAAAACTAGATTCGCTATCTAGGCCCTTTCTTGACTTTAAAATCTTTATGCGATTACTGATTATTCTTATTAGCAAAGTAATTATCCTTTCTACCCTAGCTTTATTCCGTTACAATGCTAATGCCTTATTTTGCTTTATCCATATACGATTCATCATCAAAACTGATTACTTATCTATCATTTAGTCTAATTTAATGCATCATACTCTACTAGCAATTAAATAATTACATGCCCACTAGAGATTATCATAAGCTAGAATATCTTACTGATGTTTTGCAGATTGAAGCTTGATTAGCATGCTCGACTCCTCATCGAATCCTCCATCTTAATCTATGTGTGAAACAAACACGCGCTAAGTACGAACTTAGTGGGGCAAAACTTATAAATCAAAGTAAAGCACTTTAATTTTAATAAAAATTGCATAATAAATAAAATACTGAATATAACATATAAGAATTTAGAATCGTATAGAATGACTTATCGAAGTCGTTCCTCTATCATGTAACCTATAAAATCAACATCTCATACATATATATAAGGCAATGTTATGCCAAATCAGTTATTTAATAAATCACTTGTTTTCATTTGCACTTTTCACTATCATTTAAAATCATAGCCCAGTGTAAGATAGATGAGAATGTATGGTATGTGAGTCAATGATGAGTATGCACATGTGCCCGACAACAAATATTTAGTTGTGCCATTAATAAAACAATGTATCGATGTATTGATATCAATGTATGAAAACAAATGTATCAATGTCAGTGTAACACTGTAAGCACTACCGTAACTTAACAGCATCAATAATAATAATAGGTCATTGTTGTGGAACACAACTCGCTATATCACTGTCGTAACTTAACAGCAGTATTAACCAATAGTTCATAGCCATAGAACACAGCTCACTGTCTCATTACTATACTTGACAGTAATATTATATTAATATACTCCACCTCTTTGGCATGCCAATATACCAAGACTCTCAATAATCATACAATGGGCTTTTTGCACAATTCACTAGTATGAACCTTTCAATAATTTCGATAATATCAATAGATCAAAATCAATAATTTTAACATATAAAAATATGCTCAGGGCAGTTCATACCCGAAATCATTCATAAAACTATTCAAAACTATTTAATATAAATCAAATCCTTTTCTTTCAACATTTGAGGTTGACTTATCACAAGTCTTCCTCGTATAATAATTAAAATAAATAAGATTGCACTCACCCGGGCCATGTAAAAGTATGTCTCACTAAATTCTACTCGATCTTTTCCTTTATAGTATCTTGAATCCTCTTTGGTTCGTGTTCGGCTTCATTAACCACATAAATATAAATACCATTTGTTAGATTCAAATCTAACAATATTCTAAATATACTATCAAATATAATTATTCGAATATGTAAAATTTCCAAAACCTTTTCTTCCTTCCTTAGATTGTCCCAAAAATTCATTTTGGTCCCCAATTGACCACTTTGAACTTCAAATAATTCTTCCAAGTTTGCTAACTACCATTAGATACCAAATGTCTCAATTTCCATTTTCTGGCAGCTTGCATTACCTTCAAAGATTCATTTCTATAAAATAATCTAAAACTAGGAATTTGATTTTGTTTGTTCTGAAAGAAACTAGATTCAATAAAATTTTCACCCATATAAATTAATAGCCCAAATTCAACTTGTACGGTTTATTGCGAATTTTCAAAGTCAATTTCCACTGCTGATTTCGGAATAGACTGCCATACTATTTTCTGACCTTTCACCCCTTAAAAATTCATATCTTTTTACTCGGAACTCAAAATTAGTTTCTGTTTGTTGGAGACAAAACTAGACGAACAAATCTTTACATCGGTATAAAATTCACCATCTAACCATTTTTGTATAATTTATGGTGAATTTTCAAACTTACTATCAAATCCAGTTTTCCTACACAACTTCCATAAATAACTTCAAACTTTATACTAATTTCTCCTTACTTTTCTATCTGTCAATTTAGTCCCCTTATTTAATTTAAATCATCAACTTATCACATTCTTCATCAAATAATTATTCACAATAGTTTCCCTTAATTTTCCTTCTTAGCCGAAATAGCCACTAAAATGCAAAGATAAGGATTCTAGCTTCTTAACTTTGCAATTTAGTCCTCAAATCAACATTACTATCTTAATTCCATCATTATAACTAAAAATAAGATTTAGTCATTCTCTAAAACCTCATTTCTAAATTGGTCACTTAACTTTGACACTTTGTCAAAATGGTCACAACTCGATTTAACATCATTTTTTCATTCTAACTTCAATTTCATATCTTCATCATCCCTAATAAAATAAATACACACCAATTCCATAAAATAAGATTTAATCCTTCAACTTTTAAACTTGCTGAATTGGTCCCTAAACATTTAAATTAGAGTTTTTCTTCCAAACAACGAATCAAGCTTACTAGATCATTTATCCAACATCACAAACCCTAAATCAAACTTGAATCCATAAACCCTAATCATCTTCATAATAATCAAAACATGTAGAGTTTAAATCCCAACTCAATAACGTGATTTTAACATCACAAAAGCTTGATTTCAACTTGAATTTCAACATCGGATCATAAAATCTCAAAACCCCCAATTGAGTCCATAAACCCTAATTTCTTCTCATACAAAATTCTCATCAATCAAGCATGTTTTCCACAAATTATTTACACCAAAAGATAGAGCTTGATGAGTAGAACAACTTTTGTAGTTTGATAGATTACCTGAAAATCGAGTTTCGGGGCTTGAATCGAACTTGTAAAATTTTTCTCCATTTTTCTTTCTTTCTCCCCCTCATATTTCGAAATTTGGAGATGAAGAATGGTCTTCATGTTTTATTTTCATCCAATTTGGCCACTTGTCTTGTATAAATGAATTTTAAATTTATTTAAATAGTGAAATTACTAAAATGCCCTTTTTATCGAATGGCCAAGATTTAATCTCATCAAAACTCAATGGCCAAGATCAAATTCATGTGTAATTGGCTTTTCAAAATTGCCCTTAAAGTTTCAAAATATTTCAAAAATACCATCCATGGAAAATGTCCAATTTGCCCTCCAACTAGTCTTTATTTACAAGTCTTGAAAATTGCCATTCCATTAAAATCTAACTAACTTAGTTCCTTCTCAACCGGCCACATGTCAATTTATTTATACAATGGTAAAAAATAAACCAATAATTTGGTAGTTACCAACTTTACCCTTGTAATTTTTCAAAATTACGATCTTGCCATTTTTCATCCAACGACTCATGTTTAACATGGAAATCAACTTAAATCCAAGGGTTCATATTCTTCCAACACAAATAAAATATCTTAGACATATAAAATGACATAATCAACCTTGGCTTATCATCCTTCAAAATATCCTGGATATTCGATTCGATCTGATTATCCGAATATTCTTCCAAACTTTATCGCTTTATAGCCAAAAATACAAGCTCTGTATGAAAAATTTGAGTAACACGGAAAGGTCACTCTTGGGGGTGAACTATTCATTTATGGGGTTAAACTACACAACTTTTGAAAATTACACTTTGGTCCTTAAACTTTCCCAAAGTTTATACTTTGGCCACAAAACTTAGTGAGGCAAAACTTATAAATACCTCATTTCTGAATTGGTCACTTAACTTTGACAATTTGTCAAAATGGTCACTAACTCGATTTAACATCGGTTTTGCATTCTAACTTCAATTTCATATCTTCAACATCCCTAATAACATAAATACACACTAATTCCATAAAAATCAGATTTAATCCTTCCACTTTTAAACTTGCTGAATTGGTCCCTAAACATTTAAATTAGGGATTTGCTTCCAAACAACAAATCAAGCTTACTAGATCATTTATCCAACATCACGAACCCTAAATCAAACTTGAATCCATAAACCCTAATCATCTTCATAATAATCAAAACATGTAGAGTTTAAATCCCAACTCAATAACATGATTTTAACATCACAAAAGCTTGATTTTAACTTGAATTTCAACAAGGAATCATAAAATCTCAGAACCCCCAATTGAGTCCATAAACCCTAATTTCTTCTCATACAAAATTCTAATTAATCAATCAAGTTTTCCACAAATTATTTGCACCAAAAGATAGAGCTTGATGAGTAGAACAACTTTGTAGTTCGAAAGATTACCTGAAAATCGAGTTTCGGGGCTTGAATCAAACTTGGAAAAAATTTCTCCATTTTTTTTTCTTTCTCCCCTTCATATTTCGAAATTTTAAGATGAATAATGGTCTTCATCTTTTTATTTTCATCCAATCTGGCCACTTGTCTTGTATAAATGAATTTTAAAATCATTTAAATAGTGAAATTACTAAAATGCCATTTTTATCGAATGGCCAAGATCAAATCCTTGTGTAATTGGCCATTCAAAATTGACCTTAAAGTTTCAAAATATTTCAAAAATACCATCCATGGCAAATGTCTAATTTGCCCTCCAACTAGTTTTTATTTACAACAAGTCTTGAAAATTGCCATTCCATTAAAATCTAATTTAGTTCCTTCTCAACCGGCCACATGTTAATTTATTTATCCAATGGTCAAAAATAAACCAATAAGTTGGTAGTTACCAACTTTACCCTTGTAATTTTTCAAAATTACGATCTTGCCATTTTTCATCCAACGACTCATGTTTAACATGGAAAATCAACTTAAATCCAAGGGTTCATATTCTTCCAGTACAAATAAAATATCTTAGACATATAAAATGACATAATCAACCTTGGCTTATCATCCTTCAAAATATCCTGGATATTTGATTCGATCCGATTATCTGAATATTCTTCCAAACTTTATCGCTTTATAGCCAAAAATACAAGCTCCGTACGAAAAATCTGAGTAACATTGAAAGGTCACTCTTGGGGGTGAACTATTCATGGGGTTAAACTACACAACTTTTGAAAATTACACTTTGGTCCCTGAACATTCCCAAAGTTTATACTTTGTCCACAAAACTTTCAAAATTTTCATTTTGGTCATTCAACTTCAATTCCATTTCAATTTTCCATAGATTTTTACCAACTTTGAAAGTACCCAATACAACCCACTATCTATCACATGATAATTTTAAACCTTAAAAAATTTCCTTTCATAAAGACTTAGACTAAATTTTCTTAACTCAATCTATTATTCCGATAATTATTGAAAATCTTCATAGCATAAGGTTTCTGGTAGAAATCCTTTATTTGAAATCCATACGAATATTTTCTACTTGTACTGAGTCCAAAATATCGATTAGAAACACTTTTATGGGACCTTCCCAAAGGTCACCCATCTTTGTATTTCCTTGGCTTGAGCACGCTTAACAAATTTATTCGATCCAAATTCGGTATCTTTTTCTGCATCTTAATTCTTAAAACCGATATCAAGGTACTTATTTCGATCCCATTCACTCTTCTACTGAATAAAATTACTTGTTGGGGAAATTTACACTTTAGTCCCCAAACTTCTCCAAGGTTTATACTTTAACCCCCTAAAGTTTCAAAATTTACAATTTAATCACTCGCCAAAATTTGGGATATTACATCATATCTATGTTTCAAAGTTGTATGCTTGTTTAAACGTTGTTCCTAAACACTTTCTAATTCGGTTTATTCCTAAATCGGGTTCAGAGGTGTTTCAAGTAGCATTTGGAAGATTTTATCATTAACGATCTATCCTTACACTACCTCCTTCAATGGAGGATCAACCGGAATCTTATTATGCTGGTCCAAATGTGTTTCTGACACTTCTACTAACTATTAATACATAAGAGCTTTCATCAGACGTAGATCACAAGTACATATTAAATTTAACTCATAGGTGGCACAATAACTTATAATGATGCAACGAATTCTGGTTTAGTCCGAGAATCGGCTAAACCTAAGCTCTGATACCAAAATTAAAATACCCTCAACCCGGCTTAGGAGAAAACCGAATTAGGAAGTGTTACGAATCAAACATACAACATTAAAGCAAACATATGGCAACTTAGCACTTCACAAATAAGAATACGAACAGAATTCGGGGTAATTTAAAACTTTTTATAAGTTGGGTAGGTATTCATCTTTATCACATGCAAACAACATATACATATATTAAACAAGTCACTTCAATCACCAGTCCATAACTTGCTCTTATAATTTAAGCACTTCAGACAATAACGTTTATTACTACCAAACATATAATCATGGTAAGCATTTGAACATCATATGCATAACATAACTTGATCAATGAATAAACATTCGAGACATTACAGATTATTTATAAAGATCAAGATAATTTGATGCGTAATTCAAACCTAGACAGCCACATATAACCTTTGCATAGCATGATCAAAGACGTAAGCCATTGACATTTAAACGTTTATTTATTATAGCCATTAAACTAGCCCCCTTTTAACTATACTACATTTACTTAAGGTTTAACTGAATTATTTACATATATGAATTTGCCACACACTTGCCATCAAGAGGATTAATCAATATATCATATTCAATATACCATAATCACTAATTTTTTTAACACAACAATTATTTTGTTTATAACTTCTAATCTTATTCAAGTTATAAGATGTCCTACAAAAATCATTCATGATCCAAATCCATTAAAGCATCATAAATCACGTGATTTCTAAGATGGGAAAACATTCAAATATATCACTAGCATAACTCAGGTATTAATTAACTGCTAAATCTTGCTAACTATTAAATCATATGCAGCATGCAATCACCAAGAAATAATTAAGGCCCATTCCAGACTTGAATACTCATTAGGCTTATTTACATGATAAGGCATAAAAGAAGTATAATAACACAATGCATGCTTAACCACTATGTGCCACCAACTAGGAGAACACTAAGAGATTACAAACATACATCATGATCCTTGTGATCTCGTCCAAGCTCTCAAGATAAACGAAGGAAAGATTACCCTGAAATATTAGAAAGAAAAGGGTAAGCGCTTAGTGAGGTAGCTTAAAGAAATTTTACATGCATACTATTATCTATCAATAGGTTCTATACAAATCCCTTACGTTAAAACCGAACATTGGTTATACGAGGTTCTCACTTAATCAAGCGATTATTCAGATTAATACCTTACCGGATCATATCATAGATTCTTACATTACAAGCTATTACAACTTTTATGAAGACAACCATTATTTTTCATGTAGGTTATCAAGGCAGGACATCAGCCAGTTTACTCTGAGCATTCAAATAATCTGATTTACTTACTCAAAGAAAAACGCAAGTAAGATTAAGGCAATACTCTACTTATCATACAAGTTATTAAGTAATTTCTTTATTAGATCAATTTACTAGATACATTAACTAGAACTCAAAAAGTCTTGTAATCATGTAATTCCATTTACAACCTTATCCTGGGTTTAACGAACTCTTAATACGTTTATTTCATAATAAAACCAATACATAGTACTTAGCTCAATTCATTGATTGAAGTCAAACTTATTCAAACCTCACCATACAAGTAATCCTATTAATTAGTAAGTTTAAGTCATGTTTAATCACCCTAGATTTCTTATGACCTCGGAACCAGAAATTACCATTATCACCCTCAAACATAGCCTGATTTTTCTAAAATCAAGCAAGCAAATAGACTCCATAAAAGCAATGCTACTTATTATGTAAGTTGTCAAATGATTCTCTAATCTAGTTAGTAAACTTTATTGTTTCTTATACATAACCTTTTTAATCAAGAATGGTTCCAAGTTTGAATGAGTAGTTAGCAATATTTTAGAATAAAATATGTCAATCTCGTGTATACATAGAGCATGAAGAAGTTCGATTGACATAAATGCATCAAAACAAATGATCGCATGTAATTATATACATTTTCATATATTCATACTTAACTATCAAGCATATACATAAATCAATTACATATACATTTCATGTCATACAAGTTATTACATTAAATCAGGGTTTATTTTATAAATCCTCAAAATTTTAATCTTTTTAACATACCCCTTTTTAACATGAAATTTCTTGTTATTCAAGTCATCAATAATAGTTTACTATATCATAAGTTTCTTGGCATATAAGACATTTAAGCATACCATATTATATTCATGAATTACTTGGTATTCAAGGCATCACATATAGCATATCAAAATTACGGTTTCTTATTACACAAGTTATCTAATTTAATGTATCAAAGACAAATGGTGCATATCATATAAGCCATAACGTTTCATAAATAGGTGATACTTATCACACAAGTTATCTAACATAACATATCATAAATGTGATTATTTTTCCTTATAAATTACTAAACTTAGTATTCCTTGAACATTGTTACTTATTTCATAAGTTGTCAAACTAGCATATCAACACTCAAGTTAATTAGTATGTAATCCATTGATCGTGTATATATAATTAGACAATCAAAACAGTCCATAACATGGTTAGATTTATTCAAAATAGTCCTTAATCAATTTGAACATAGCAATTGATATATAAATAAATAGGTGCTACTAAACATGTAAGTTATCAATCATGGAATACTTTAAACTGAAATTTACTTATCATAATTAGTGTTTACATAACATATCTTAGATATGAACTATTAGTCACATAATGTACGACACATAGGCAAAAGTTACTTAACCTAGAAGATAATAAGCATAACCTTTTGTAGGCTTAAGTTACTTATCACTCAAGGTACATACATATCATCTCGTAACCACTTGTTTCTTATCATGAAAGATATCAAGCATATCATAATATAAACATGGACTATTAGTTGCTAATAGTATTTAAATAATTCTTTACCTTGGTTTACAAACTTCATTATTTATATTTAACATAGCCATGAGAATCGAATTACAACCTAGGTACACGAATCCCCAACCAACTGTCTCTAAATAAAATAGTACTCGCAGTATCGGTCAATCCCTCCTACTGTCACCAAGTGACCACAATACTTCCCTCCTACTGTCGCCAAATAAGGATCGTAGTCCACCCAAAACACGAGATCTATGGACTCTATGGCATGCCAACTATACCTATGGCTGACTCAAAACAAAGGCTTTTCATATAATCTTATCTTATCTTATCTGAATCAGGGTTAAGCTTAGCTTCTTATTCATATAGTTATGAACTTATCATATTCTTAACAAATATTAGCATTGCTCCATATCCTTACTATCATGCCATCAAGGCATACTTCATTGTATCCACAATCAAGACATCGAATGAACATAGCTTTTAATTGTTCATTTCAAGTGCATATATATATATATATAGTTCGTATACAAAGTTTTAAATTTTATAATCCTTTTCTTAGTCATATGGTAGCATGACAGGGTCAATTATCAAACACACATAGATTTAGTTATGAACACAAGTCCATAATCATATCAACACATAAACAAAGTTCATAAGTTATCACATTGTAGCATAATCTGAGTTATCACATTGTAGCATAATCTGAATGGAACATTGTTTTACATCCATATAACCAAATAATCATAGCTTATTTCATAGAATAACAACCATTTTCAATCAAGTGAAGCTTTCGAATATATCTTGTATTTCAAAGTATGTCAACCACATGTATTTGTTTAATCAATTAGACAAGGTTTAAGATTTATCATATCAATCACATATAACAACACATACATGACTTTCCATGTGATCAAGTACTTAACCAAATAATGTGTATCATAAATACCTTATGTTTAAACACTTACCTTGAATCCAAGCTTAAGCTTATAATATAGTGAGCAACGTAAAATAAAACAATTAAGAATGCTCGAGATGGTTTTGATACAATCCCGAGTCTTTAACTACACTCATAGTTAACTCCGAGCTACTTATTGTTCATAAATCCCGACTTTTTTTGTTTATCCACTGTTTGTCCCTCGTTAGCCCTTAGTCCTCCAATTCCTATTAGTCTAAATGTAACAAAGGTATAATGTCACATTAGGATGGATCCTATTATTCATTCCCTTACACAACACTAAATTTTTACATGTCTAACTATCAATCATTTAGAGCAGTCACATATTATAGGCATACCAATTTAATCTCAACATAACAATTCACCAATCATTCAAATATATGCTAAACAGTCCACAATTACTAAAGATGTTCCAAAACAGTCTTAAATTTATAATTTGGTCCCTACATAACCTCAAAGCAATTCCCTTATTTTATTCAAAACCATCTGAATCAATCTACATATTTTATTGTTTATGTAACTCAATCCCAATTGTATATAAATACATATTCACTCAATCAATCTTGTATATTTTTAGTATTTTCAAAAACAGTCCCTACATGCTTCTAATCATTCGAACAACTCCATTTGTATATATATATATTTACACTTTCACTAATTAGCCTATTAATATTTATTTCAATACAACTCAATCCTTTAACCATCATAATTTCATATATATATTCACTCACAGGATAGATTTCCAAATTAATCAAAATTTTAACCGAAATTCATTACAATTCAAGTATTCAAAAATTCCAATTCAACTAATCCATCATCTTGGTTATAAACAACACTATGGTCATTTCATTAATTCCTTCCAATCTTCATCTGAATACCCTAAACACTATCCATAGTCTTTCACAATTTTATAACTAGATTTCCATTCAAAAATCAACATGCACATAATAAATTTTTACTCTACATACTCCCTAACAAAACATGAACCATGGATATCATTTAAACATTGATCAAGCTGGAATTTAAACAAATTAAGGGAAGATCATTATCACCTTATTTCCAAGCAAGAAAAATCGGTTCTATACTAAAGACAAGTTGACTAGATTGAATAAACTTTATGAATTTTCCAAGCTTTCTCGCACACTAATGGTTCGGTCTTCTTTTAGGAGAATGAAGAAGACACAAGGTGAGAATAACCAAGTGGTCGAGACCTTCTTTCATGCTTTTCTTCTAGTTTGACATGTGTACAAGTCACTAAGAAAATGTTTTATTATCATGCAAATGTCCTATTCCATTAATTATACAATTTAGTCATTGCACACACCTCACTCTTCTTTATTTTATTTTAGTCCCAAGTTCTTAAATTGGCTATCTTAATCCATAATAATTAGAATTACTTAAGATTTAAAAGTGGTAACATTCTTCTAAGCCAAATTTTGGGATATCACAATTCAATAGTTCTATATGGCAATGCTTCAATGATTTCGATGATAACAATAACAATGCTTTGGACGCGGAATCGATGCAATACTTACTCATACTTACTCATAAGGCTTCAAAAAAAGTTTTCATGCAATAACTACAATACAATGGTTAGCAATGAAATAATCAATAATCAATGATTCGGGATAGGCACCTAGCCTAATCCTGAGACTCCGACTACACTCACCTTGACTTCGATACTTCTACAGTTCTCGGATTACTACTCACTTGTTCCTAGCTTTCATAGGAGATTATGGATTAGATTCCTCCAAAACTCGAGCTAGGTACCAACAAAAGGAGATAATTAGATTTGATACTTACATATTCAAACTTAATATTTAACTTACAAGCGCTATCTATAATAGCTCTCCATGGACTTAGATTGAAGAACAAAGATTTAGCCTAAAGCTCCTTAACTTCGATTCAAATTTAAACTTCAATCTTCCATGGGCTTATGAAATCGTTTGGGGGCTTTTACTTACCAAGACAAGAGCTATCAAACGGTATAGAGAAATTGATGGAAGCTTGAGGATTCAAGAGATGTGCCAGCTTGAGCTTAGGTGGAAGATGGAAATGGAGGTGCTTGCTTGTTTTGGGAGAAAATATGAAGAGGATAGCAAAGAAGGGTGGTATCGGTAGATGCTAAAGATATGTTTCCAACTTATCAATTCTCCTTTACATCTACCCACTAGTTTACCTATAGCCAAGGGTAAGCTTATTTTAAATTCATTACCTATTCCACGACCAATCACAAGGTTTCCTCCAATTGAGGGTAAGCTATCTAAAATCATTTTCATTTTCCAACAATCTGGATAGTAATAATTGCTATCAATTACCTATCATCTTTTCTTTTAAATCCCATGCCCACTTTACGTGAACATGCTAAGCAAGGAGGTGACTCACACCACAAAATAGGATAATTATGAGGTTAGTCCCTCAACTTTCTAGAATTTACACATTTACCCCTAAACTTTCAGTTCTTGCAATTTAGTAACTAAAATAGTTTTTAAAAGACATCCATACCGATACGTGTTATGGCTGTATCGATACGGCTAACCGGAGTTCAGTAAGTTAGTTAAAAACTGAAAGAGTCGTACCCATACGAGTCCTACTGTATTGACACGCTAAGCTTGAATTCAAAATTTTAAAGGTTTTAATAAGGTCCCTAACTAATATTTGACTCAATTGGGATTCAATAATAGATTTATAACCACATAATTCAAGACAATAAATTATTTAGACTTCTCCAATATAGATTTTTCGGTCACCATAACCTAATTTTGACTAGGCCGATTTCTGGGGTGTTACAGATGTACCACATGAGAGGCAAGGAAGAAGAAGATGATATCGACATCATTGTAGGTAAAATTTTGAGGTTGAATTTTTTTCTTAAGGGGGGAGAATTATAACACCTCAAAAATTGGTCTAGTCAAAATTAGGTTTCGGTGATCGGAAAATCTATATCGGAAAGGTTCAAATATTTTCCTTGACTTAAACTGTATGGCCAATGTATAGTATTAGACTCTAATTGAGACTAATTTAAAAGACTTTGGACCTAATTAAATTTTTAGAAACCATTTAGTGACCAAATTGTAAAAATTGAAAGTTCAAGGGCAAAAATTTAAAGATTTAAAATATGAGGGGCTACCCTCGTAAATTCCCCATTTTGAAGGTGGGTCACCTACTTGAATGAGGTGATTCAAGTGTTTTGGTCCCCAAACATAGAGAAAAAGAAGATAAGGGAAAAAGCTATCATTATTTTTATAGTTTGGATAAAAGTTTGAAAAGGAATAAATAATAAACAAAGTTTTCCCTCATATAAAGGAAAGCTCTCGGTGGAATTAAATTAAGTGTAATAGAAAAGTGTTTAAAAATACTTTTCCTTAGCTATACACCTACCAAAGCAATCTTCTCTATTTATCTACATCCTTTTAATAAAATCAAGCATACATCTCTCTTTACTTCAACCCCCGAGCAAGCACCAACATTGGAGCTTAATTCTAAGCTTGAGTTTCCTTTAATTCTTCAGTTCCATCGAAGAGCTATTGGTTTGGTGAGTTTAAACCCCAAGTAATTTTATGATTCCTTGAACCATTGGAGTCTAATTCCAAGAATTAGTCTTGAAGACCATAGTTGAACCCATGCTTTTAAAGCATGAATCCATAGAAGTCTTATTGGATAAAAGCTCTTCTAAGCTTAAGTATTGATTTTGAATCCATAAGTATTGATTCTAATATCTCTTTTTGTTTTACCTAACACAAGTGTTGGAGAAAGAAGGACCACTATCTCCTTCAAAGGATAGGAACAAAGGAATCATTATCCGAGAGTCGTAGGAGCTTTGAAATTCAAGGTAAGTGTAGTCGAAGTCTCAGGATTAGGCTAGGTGCCTTTCTCAAACCTTTGAATATCAATTATTGCATTGCTAACCATATGTTATAAGGTTATTGCATAAGAACATCATTGATGGCTATATTGGTAAGTATTGGTAAGTATTGCATCGATTCATTGTCCATAGCATTGATGTTATTGTTATCGAAACCATTGAAGCATTGACATATAGAATCATTGATCATTGAATATTGAATAAGTCCTTTGGAACATTGATATTGATATATTGTCATTGGATACTGTATTAAATCATTGCTATTACTTATTGATATCGAAACATGGCTATTGAAATTATTGCTATCGGATTATTGATATTGAACCTTGGATTCGAGTAGT
Organism: Hibiscus mutabilis; assembly: GCA_019671005.1. Lineage (NCBI taxonomy): Eukaryota > Viridiplantae > Streptophyta > Magnoliopsida > Malvales > Malvaceae > Hibiscus > Hibiscus mutabilis. Next base: position 31,987,858 of record CM033738.1, read on the forward strand.
ATTGGATACAATTGGCATGCCATAGAATTTATGAGCTCATTGGTATGGGTAAGCTACGACCTTTATTGTGGTGCGGCTGTGGGATGATGTGATTTGGTCATATTAGTGTGGCGGAGGGACTAGACCACTATTGATTTTGGTGCGAAGTAGGAATTCGTGTATCCAAATATCGTATCCAAGGAAATTTATTGTTATGTAAAATGAAATGCCATTGAGTATTGTTATTGCATGGACTATTATTTTTGTATTGTCATAGCTAATATGAAGCATGCTAGATTGCATTCTATGCTTATTCCATTATTTATGACTACATCACTAGGCAAAGTATGTCTAATGCATTCATCTTCTATGCAGTTCAGGTTAGGAAGTTTTGAGATCGAGATCGGGGCCGAAGAAGGTTTTTGGCAAGTCACTTCGTTGGTAAAGTAAAGTATATCAACTCTATAGACTCATAGTATGGTGGCAAAAGTGTTGCATAAGTCAATTTTACCCTTTTGATATGTATGTATTATGGTTGGCTTGTGTAAGTTTAAGGGTTCAAACTTGACCTTTTAAAAGTTGCTAAAAATGGCTATACATGCATACTTGGCCTAAATTAGAGAGAAAGTTGCAAACAGACATTCGACCCTAAAATTTGGCATGCTAATATATTTTAGCTAAATAGACTTGTTGGTAAATTTTCATTGAATTTGGACATAGTTCGGTCAAGCAAAATGCTATTAAACCAGATAAAATTTACATTACAGGTCTTACCATACCGATATGGGTGATGGCGTATCGGTACGGGCTTGTGTTTCTAGAAATGTTTAAGGGGTGTACCGATACGGGTGATGGCGTATTAGTACGGTGCTTTGAATCTAAAATCATCTCAGTATCGATATGGTTTGGGTGTGTATCGATACACCCTCTCGAGTCTGCAAATAAATTTAATCGCGTATCCATAATGTTTGGTCATGTATTGATATAGGACCTTTGAATCTAACTGTATTAACGGTCTTGACTGGGCGTACCGATACATCTTGGAGCGTATCGATATGGGTCATTAGTACTGGAAAATTTAGAAACATTTTCTGCCTTTGTGTATCGATACGGCTTAGGAGCGTATCGATACCCTTATATAAATTTTGATAATCACTTTAATAAATCACTGTAATTTATTGTTTAAGCTTCCCTAAGTTTGTAAGAGGTTTAATTTGAACCAATTTGTGTCGGGTTGCTTAAATGTGTTTCTAAAATTTTCCAAATTTGTATAAGTTACTAAATGAAATATTGTATCAGTCATCGTTTTTGTTCCGGTAACACTTTATAAATTGGTTCTCTACAAGACCGGATAGGGGTGTTACAATAAAATTTGCCTTTCATTGCTCGGATATTACATATTGCATTTACCTTATTTTTCTTACTTATTGCACTGACATTGGTAGACGTCCAAACAATCGTCCTCGTGGAATTGATATCCGACAAATTCACATTTGTCTACTATACTTGTATAGACGTGCGCTGCATGTACAAATCGTGTGATGTCATTTCACCGATCAGCACTCGCATGCAAACCAATATGATTTTAGCTCGCTAGGATTTCTTAAAGCTTTAACGTACCGATACAGGTCAACTCGTATCGATACCAAATTGTATAGCATACCAGTATAGGTTGAACACCGTACTGGTACCCCTCTCTGTTTTCATCCAATGAAACATTGTTCTTTAAACCTAGAACACTAGGGTATTGGTACCTCCTCCTCGTATACCGATACCGAAGCACAAAAATGGCTACCTAGGCTTGGGAAATCACTTCTCAAGCCCGCAAAACACAACCCTAGCCCTTAAACTCAAGCTTACATCATATGGAAGTTATTATGGTGGTTTACTGCCATTTTTACGAATTATTAACATGAAATCTGAGATTTGCCATTAATGACCATATTCAAGCATTCAAACACCCAAATCATCAAAACAAGCATACAAGGCATCATCCTTAGGATGTGCATGAAACAAAGGAGTTGGAAGTGTACTAACCTTCATTCAAAACTGGAAAAACAATTGTTTATCCCCTAGCTCAAGCCTTCCTTGGTCCTTGGAGGGCTCCCTAACCTCCTTCACTACAACCAAATATTGTAAAATAGTTTACAACATTGCTAAAAGGAAATAAAGATGACTAAGGAAGAATCCAACAACAAAAACGTGGTTAAATATTTCATTCACGTTCATATTCTCCAATCCCCTTCCAATACCCATTTCCTAAATCGCCTCCATTTCGCACCATTCTTACCTTAGAAGATAGATCCCACCAAGGTTCTTTAGGTTCCGAATGGGCCCAAACACCCAATGATTACCACTCGGGTTAATTGACTCACGGATTTCAAAATCTAGGTCTTTACAACTCTCCATATGGCTCTGAGGGGGTGGGCTTCTTAGATTCTCACACATGTAGGTTTGGTTCTAGACATGGGTACCCGAACCTATCTTGTTACCTACTAAGGTAACAAGAACCGCAATTCTTGTAATACCCATAAAACCGGGCTAGGAGCTTTACAAAGTGATTACATGCTTGACAATGTTACCTTTGAATTTCTAAAAATTCAATTCGAGTCAATTGAATAAGTAAGTCAATGAATTTGAGAATGAAAGAGCTAGTTAAGCTAAACATCAATTAGCAATGAGTAAGGTAATTATATTTTAAGAAGCATGAATGAGCATAAATGAATATTAAGAGGTTAATTAGTATGTGACTTGAATTATTAAGGATTGAATTGTAAGATATGAGAATGGAATGATTGGAGATGTAACTAGTTTTTAAGGGCCAAAATACAATAAGCTTAAAGTTGATAGCAAAGGATCAAATTGAAACAAGAGTAAAAAAATGTTTTTGCATGTGTAATTAGACCACTATTGGTTAGCGGAAAACATGTGCAAAACTATTTCACACATGGCTAAGGAATGAGAGTTGGCCGGCCATGTAGTTGAAGGAAAGAGAAAGCAAAATTTGGATCCTCCATCTTTGTTCTCTTCATAACCGAAAATGAGAAAGGGAGAGGAAACCATAGGAGGCTTGCATTGTTGAGCTTGAATTCAAGAGGATTTAGTGAAAAATGAAGCAAAATTTTTGTGGGGGGGGGGGGGAAGTCTAACAAGAGGTAATCTCATCTTGAGCTATGAAATTATTGTGGAAATTGTTGTTAAAGTTGAGTTTAATAGATGAATGTATATGGAGGAAAGCTTGCTGAAATTCAATAATATAATTGCTTTACTTCATGAATGTATGCATGATAAGGACATTGAAATGTTTCTAGTTAATTTGAGTTTAATATGTTGCTATTAGAGTGAATTTTTGGAGCACTTAGGCTAGTCTTAAACAAGGGCCAAATGTAATCTGCCCAGAAAAGCTCTGTTCTGGCAGTATGTTTAGAAATTCATAGAAAATTTAGTACACTGAGTTTGGAGATGAATTTTATGTGTGTAGAATCATGTGTGAGTCTAGTTTAATATCCAACAAACGGTGATTGATTTTGAGCTCTACATCAAAAGTTATGAATTTTTAAGTGAAGGTAGTGCAGAATTTATAGAGGCAGATTCTGTTCTGGACAGTTTCTGTTTTGAAATTTTTAAAAATTCTCCTACTTGCTTTAGAGCTTGTTAGATCTTGAGGCTTATACCGTTAAAACCGTGGTTGAATCTAGTTTGTAAAGGTGTAAAGAACTTTGAGTTTTAGTGTATATTTTGTTTTGGAGAAACATTTATTTGATGATAGCTCATGTTGCTAAAAATTAGAAATAAGGACTTATATTGAAAATGGAAGTGAGAAATGACTAGTATATGTATAGTTAATGCTTGAATGACAACATTGGTCAAGTTTATTGAGTTAATATGTGATGAGGAGCAAGTATCTTAATGGATGTATTTTTGATTATTTGAGCTAAAGATTGGAAGAAGAAGCTGGAAGTAAGGTCAAAGAAAAAGGAAAGTTTGGAACCAAGGGTTCAGATGAATTAAGTATTGAATGGAGGAAGGTTGGACGTGATAGCGGATCAGGATATCCCATAACTTTGAGATATAAGGTGAGTGTAGTTTAAAGTTTCGAGATAGATTAAAACTACCCTGGGTATTTCTGTTTGCTTTGCTTGATTTTGATTACTTATTGGCTAAAATTTGCCCGTATGAATAAGCTTGGATGCCAAGGTAAGTATAAAAAATTAAAAGCTATGTGTGGTTGAGTATGTTTGATATGCCATGAAAGCTATATGTGATTAAGTATGTTTGATATGCTTTGAAAGCTATATGTGATTGAGTAAATTGGATATGCGAGGAAAGCTATATGTAATTGAGTATGTTTGATATGCTTTGAAAGCTATATGTGATTGAGTATGTTTGATATGCTTTAAAAGCTATACGTGATTGAGTATTGATAAGTGTTCAAAAGTACTATTTTTCTTACCCTTTTTACTCATATTATTGTTAAACTTAGGCTCATATTAGTTACATAATTAGTCATTCATGCATTAATCCATGTTTCCTTCCATCGTCGAGCTTGATTGCATAACTTGGTTGTTTTTGTGGGAAAAGATGCTGCTTTGGTGTGTTTTGTGTGTATGTGCAGAATCACTTGCCAAAGCAAGGCTAGAGCTAGTTGCCAGGGCAATGCATGAAGGAGATGCCGAGCTAGTTGCCAGGGCAATGCATGAAGGAGACGCCGAGCCAGTTGCCAGGGCAATTGTCGACAAAGAATAAGGTGATATGGTAGTCGAAATTGATGACTAGACAAGCCCAAGATGACGTGGAGCAAAGCTAAATCCCAAAGGAGTTTGATTTCCATGAAGAGATTAAAGAAGAATTAAATTCCAAGAAGATAGGAGAAGTTCTAGAAGGAATATAATTATAATAAAGAATTATATTCTTTAAAGATAATTTAATTCCAACTTAACTTCCTCCTCAAAGAAGGACTTTGACCTAGCCCTATAAATTAGAGGCCATGCCGTCAACTCCAAGGGGAGAGGGAGGATAGAATTTTCGACAAACATCAAGGGCAAGGAGGATTTCGACAAGCTTCATCCTTCATCTTTTTCTTTCTTGTTCAATTAGCTTCATGCTAGGGATTCTTTATCTTGTGTTTCTTTGGAACCTAGCCATGAACTAAATCTATTTGGCTAAGGTTATTGTGTCTTGTGGTTGTGAGAAACTATTGGATTTTGTTTAGGTAATCAGAGTTTGCACTTTTCTATTCAAGGTTTATTCATTCTTGGTTCATATTCTTGTTTGCGAGTGAATTGGGAGAGTATCTCGTAACTTCATCTATTTATCTAATATCGAAAGAGTTAGATTCAAGAAACAAATGAATATGATATTTATTCTATCTATTGATGGTGAAAATTAATCCGGCTTAGGAATAAGTTAAGGATTTCAACGGCTAAGAGGAGCGCAAGATTGGTTGTTGTTATTCACGCGGGGATGTATTATCAAGGCATGCACAAGTAACTAGAGTTTTGACTTAGGGATAAGAAGAAACCATTGAAGAATGCTCTGCCGAGCCTTGAAGGTTGCTGCCCAGACGCCCAATTATTTGGCCAACTAGTTGCCCAGGCAACCATCGATTAGTTGCCAAGGCAACCCCGTTGTGCAAGTTGCCAAGGCAACTGAGTTGCCCTTGCACTCTTTTACCAAGACGATCCAATCGGCTATCACACCTCAACTCACGATAACCTGGCCTATCTCTCTTATTTAATTACATCGCCTTTTACTTATTTGCTTTCTAGATTAGTTATTAGTTAAAACTCCTATAATCTTCTACTTGTGTTTTCTTTTACTTTTTACAGTGCAAGAGACTAGATTCTTGAAGTGGCACCAATCCCTGTGGAGATGATATCTTTTATACTATAACTTGCAACGTGTATACTTGCACAATTGCGTAGCACTTATTACGCGCAACAAGTTTTTGGCGCCATTGCCGGGGATTGGCAATAACGACTTTGTTTTTATTTTCTTGCACTTTCTTTTTACTTTTCTTGTTTAAGATTGAAAGGGCTAACAAACTTTGGTTTTGCATTGGTATATGACCAGGGCGAGACCGATTACACCAGAATATCCCTTCGATCCAAAAATCGAACGAACCTTACAAAGACTTAGACGAAGGATAAGAGTAGCAATGGCTAATCAAGATGTTCCAGCAGGAGGAGGAGTGTTTCTTGCACGAAATAGAACTATTCGAGACTATCTTGAAGAAGATCTTGATGGACTTAATCCAGGAGTTGTCGCACCTGAAATTGAAGCCGACCACTTTGAGTTGAAACCGGTAATGTTTAATATGATCAACACAATTGGTCAATTTGGTGGCTCAGCAACTGAAGATGCACGACAACATCTTAAATCTTTCCTTAAGATTTGGAACTCGTTCAAAATACACAGAGTCACCCCTGATGTTTTACGATTAAGATTATTCCCCTATTCACTGAGGGATAGGGAGAAAGCATGGTTGAATAGCATTCCTGCCAGATCAATAGGATCTTGGACCGATCTTTGTCGTGATTTCCTTGCTCGGTTTAATCCTACAAATTTGACTGATAAGCTTCGTAACGACACTACTTCTTTTCGGCAGGCAGATGATGAATCCATGTACGAGGCTTGAGAACGATATAGAGAACTTCTACACAAATGCCTCATACACGAATTCTCGGTGTGGACTCAAGTAACAATGTTTTACAACGCCGTTAATACACCAACAAGGATGATGCTAGATGCCTCGGCAAACGACATACTCCTAGATAAGTCACCAGAGGAAGCAATGCAAATTCTAAACAGGCTTGCCAAGAATGATTATCCATTCCCTTCTACTAGAAGAGGAGGAGTTAGACGCCAAGCCACAATACATGAACTAGGATCATCAGAGTCAATTTCGGCACAATTGGCCACTTTAACCAAGATGGTCCAGAACATGCAAAAACCAAACAACACACATAAGGTCAAGGTAATGGATTATTTTTGTGAGTTATGTGGTGATAACCATGATTCTTCTGAATGTATGCAGAATCCGGAATCCATCTTCTATGTGGGGAATTACAATCGGAACAACAATGTGATGTCCAATATATACAATCTAGCTTGGAAGAAGCACCCGATTTTTTCATGGAGTAATCCCAACAATGCTCTAAACCAGAACAATCAGAATGCACAAGCATCGGGATTCCAGCATAATATGCCACGACAACAGTTGCCGCAGCAAACATCTAGTTCTTTGGAAAATTCTCTAAATGCTTTTATGATGAAAACTAAATCTTATATGGTCGAGAATAGTAACTTCATAAAAAGAACTGATGCTTTTATTAATAGGACCGAGATGAGATTGCAAAATCAAGAGGCGGCAATCAAATCATTGGAAAATCAAGTCGGACAGTTTGCTCAAAACCTAAATACTAGACCGCAATGAGGTTTACCTAGCGATACTGAAGTCGCAAGAGGAACTGGCCATGAGCAATGTAAGGCGATCACCACTAGAAGTGGCCAACAACTTAAAGAGGCTCAAGCCCGCTCATCAAACATAACTCCACAAAAAGATCAAGATGAACCTAGCGGAAAAGCCTTAGATGTTGAACCAGGAATTGCAGCGGCAACCGACAATAAGCATGCCTCGGCAACCCCAGTTGATAAGGATGCCTTGGCAACTTGCGATAAGCATGCCTTGGCAACCCCAGTTGATAATGCCTTGGTAACTCCAATTGTCCCAGCAATGCCGTTAATCAGGTTCCAAACCAATGAAAGGATCGAAGATATCCGACTTCCACCACCATTCCCACAAAGGTTGAAGCGACAAAAGCAAGAATATCAATTCAAGAAGTTTCTTGATATCCTTAAGCAAGTCCACATCAACTTGCCATTAGTGGAAGCAATTGAACAAATGCCGAACTATGCCAAGTTTCTTAAAGACATTGTGTCTAAGAGAACAAGGCTAGGAGAGTTTGAAACAGTTGCCGCAACAGAGGGATGCATGGCCATGTTGCACAATCGTATGCCACCTAAGTTGAAAGATCCCGAAAGTTTCACAATACCCTGTTCCATTGGAAACCACTATGTCGGGAAAGCATTATGCGACCTTGGGGCTAGCATAAACTTGATGCCTAAATCAGTTTTCCAGAAACTAGGAATCGGGAAGGCAAGACCTACAACAGTTATGCTACAGCTAGCCGATAGATCCTATGTGCATCCAGAGGGAAAAATCGAGGACATACTGGTAAAAGTTGATAAATTTATTTTTCCCACTGACTTTATTGTTTTGTATTGTGAAGCAGATGAGCATGCACCTATCATTCTCGGGAGACCATTCCTAGCAACATGGAGAACCTTGATCGATGTTGAAAAGGGAGAACTCACAATGAGGGTGAATGACCAGCAAGTTAAACTAAATGTGTTCCAAACACTAAGGCATGCCGATGATCCAGAAGAATCCCAACTTCTTCATGCCACGGCAGAGTTTAACTTCGACGAGGAATTTAGTTACCTCGGCAACTACATTGCCGATCAAGAGGAACCTGAGGAGCATGAAGAACCGATCGATGAGGAACAACAAGAAGAGGCAAATTGGCTAGTCAATCGACCAGGTACATACTTTGAACCACTGGATTACTCAGGTAAGGAAGATAAGCTTGAAAAACCCTCTATTGAACAACCACCGATTCTTGAGTTGAAGTAGTAGCCAAAGCAACTAAAATATGCATACTTAGGAACCGATAATACATTGCCTGTAATTATTTCTTCTAAGTTACAGCCTGAGCAGGAAAGGAAGTTGATCAAAATGTTAAAGCTACACAAAAAGGCAATAGGGTGGACAATTGCCGACTTGAAGGGAATTAGCCTGGCAGTGTGCATGCACAAAATTTTGTTGGAAGATGATCACAAAACTTCAATTGAGGCCTAGAGGAGAATGAATCATGCCATGAAAAGAGTTGTAATGAAAGAAATCATCAAGTGGCTTGACGCCGGCATTATATACCCTATCTCTGATAGTACATGGGTAAGTCTAGTACAATGTGTACCAAAAAAGGGAGGTAGAACGGTGGTAAGTAATGAAAACAATGAACTCATTCCCACTAAGAGTGTGACCGGTTGGAGGGTTTGCATGGATTATCGAAAGCTAAACAAAGCCACTAGGAAAGATTACTTCCCATTACCCTTTATTGATCAAATGCTTGACCGTCTTGCAGGTAAACCCTTTTACTGTTTTCTTGATGGTTATCCAGGTTACAATCAAATTGCCATAGCACCAGAAGATCAAGAAAAGACAACCTTCACATGCCCATATGGTACTTATGCTTTCCGAAGGATGCCGTTCGGATTATGTAATGCCCCGTCAAGCTTCCAAATATGAATGATGGCACTCTTTTCAGACATGGTCGAAGACTTCCTTGGGATCTTCATGGATGATTTTTCCGTTTTTGGTAATGACTTCGACAGTTGCCCCAGCAATTTAGAGAATGTGTTGGCAAGATGTGAAGAAACTGATTTAGTCCTCAATTGGGAGAAGTGCCATTTTATGGTAGATGAAGGAATAGTGCTCGGCCATAAGATTTCATCCAAGGGAATTGAAGTAGACAAAGCCAAGGTGGACGTGATTGAGAGATTACCCCCACCAAGTTCGGTTAAAGGAATTCGAAGCTTTCTTGGACATGCAGGTTTTACAGAAGGTTCATTCATAATTTTTCTAAAATCACTAAACCCTTGTGCAATTTGCTTTAACAGGATAAAGTCTTCGATTTTGATGATTTTTGCACCCAAGCATTCGAAACCCTAAAGGAAAAGCTTGCCTCAGCACCCATTATCGTTCCACCAGATTGGACGCTACCTTTTGAGCTCATGTGTGATGCAAGTGATTTCGCGGTAGGAGCATTCCTAGGCCAACGCACAGTTAAGACCTTCCATGCGATATACTACGCTATTAAAACTCTTAATAGTGCTCAAGTGAATTACACAACAATGGAGAAAGAGTTACTACCTGTAGTTTTCGCATTTGACAAGTTCCGATCCTATTTGATTGGTACAAAGGTAATTGTTCATACGGACCATTCGGCAATCAAATATCTATTTGCTAAAAAGGATGCCAAACCTCGTTTGATTCGTTGGATATTACTTTTACAAGAATTTGATATTGAAATTAAGGACAGGAAAGGAACAAAAAATCAAGTGGTCAATCACTTATCACGTTTAGAACGCAATAGGGAGGAGGATGTGGATCTCGAGATATACGATGCATTCCCTGATGAACAACTTTTAGTTGCCTCGGCAACCATGGACGCGCACGCCTCGGCAACTCTCGACGCTTCGGCAGCCCTTGACGCGCACGCCTCGGTAACTCTCGACGCTGCGACAGCCCTTGACGCGCATGCCTCGGCAACCATGGATGTGCACGCCTCGGCAACCCTCGACGCTTCGGTAGCCCTTGACGCGCACGCCTCGGCAATTTTAGGAGCAGTCGCCACGGCAGCATATGCCTGAGCAATACCCTGGTACACGGATTTAGTTAATTTCCTTTTTTGTGGTATTTTACCTTATGGTCTTACTCACCAAGGGAAGAAGCGGTTCCGCCATGATGCTAAGCATTACTTTTGGGACGAGCCTCTTTTGTTTAAACAATGTACAGATCAGGTTAGACACCGATGTGTCCCTAAAGAAGAGCAACAGAATGTACTCTGGCAATGCCATTCTTCACTCTATAGAGGACATTTTGGACGAACTCGTACCGCGGCCAAAGTTTTGCAATCCGGTTTGTATTGGCCAACATTGTACAAAGATGCCCAAGACTTTTACAAGCAATGTGATCATTGCCAGAGGACAGGCAATATCTCTAGACGACATGAGATGCCACTCCAGAACATCATCGAGGTGGAATTGTTCGATGTATGGGGATCGATTTTATGGGCCTTTTTCTATCTTCATTCAGAAACCTCTACATTCTACTTGCCGTCGACTACGTGTCTAAATGGGTTGAGGCAGCTGCAGTTCCCAACAACGATTCCAAGACCATGCAACGATTCTTGCATAAAAACATATTTACACGGTTTGGGATGCCGAGAGCAATTATCAGTGACGAAGGCAAGCATTTTGACAACAGACTTATTGCCAAGATGCTGCAACGCTTCGGCGTATCATACAAGATCACCACGGCATATCACCCCCAAACCAACGGGCAAGCATAAATTTCCAACCGGGAATTAAAGGGTATACTCGAGAAAGCTGTAAATCCCTTTAGGAAGGATTGGTCATTAAGGCTAGATGACGCACTTTGGGCATATCGCACTACATTCAAAACACCCTTAGGTATGTCCTCCTTCCGACTTGTCTATGGATTGGGAAAGTGCCGGACAAAAGTGCCGGACAAAAGCGTTTGTTGGACCTCAATGAGATAGAAGAATTATGTACACTCGCCCATAACAATGCACGAATCTACAAGGAGAAAACAAAGCAATGGCATGACAAGAAACTATTGCTGCAGCAATTCACGCTAGGGCAACTAGTTCTCTTATTCAATTTTCGGCTAAAACTTTTCCCGGGAAAGCTGAAATCAAGATGGTCGGGACCATTCAAAGTTGTCAAACCATTCTCCCATGGTGCTGTGATAATCAAGTCCATTACTGACAAACATGAATTCAAAGTTAATGGACAAAGATTGAAGCACTACAACGATGCCCATATGGAACGTAACAAAGAAATGGTCACCTTAGGAGATGCATGAGCATGCTCTCATTTCGATATTTTATTTTTATTTTTTTATTTTTAGTTTTTTTTAATTTTTATTATTTTCGACTATTTTTTATTTTATTATTTTTTCTCAAACTATTTTTTTATTATTTCCGATTATTATTATATTTTTTAGGATAGATTTTCTTTTTTATCTTTCTAAGTTTAAGAATCCCTTTACACATCTTTATTTATTTTCTTTTATTAGTTTATCTTTAATTTTAATCCTTATTTGATTTGTCTTTGAATTGTAGGAAAAGAGTTCAAGATAAAGAGGAATTTTGATCCAATAAGGAAAACATCTTCAACAAGGAAATTAATGGGCTGAATCTAAGGCTTATATAAAGCCTCTATCTTACCCTAATTAAACCCCCCTCGTCGTCACCCTTCCCCTAAACCGAAACCCCCTTTATTTTCTATCCAAAATTAATCCCACCCACCATATTTACTACCTATCTTTTCTATATAACCCATTAGCCTTAACTTCCAAGAAACCTATTCCTACTTTTCATCTTGCAACTCTTTAGTTTCTTTTATTTTATTTTCTTTGTTTTTACAAAACTCACAACCAAGATCATCTATGGCATCCAAAATTAAATTTTTAGTTCATCCAAGTTCCTCCAAAGAACCAAGATACAAGAAGTTTGCTACACCAGTGGTTCAAGAAAGATTTCACTCCAAGTTTGAAAGCCAGAAGATTTACGAAGAACAAGGCTTTGAATACTCCAACTCTCATAAAGATTTCGGCCTTGAACCATTTATCTTCGAGAGGATTGCACATCAAAAGTGATAAATCTTTTGCCATCAATCGGAACCGGGTAACATCTCATGGGTAAGAGAATTCTATGCTCACTCACCTAACCTGGATAATCCTTATGTTTTTGTTCGTGACAAGGCCATACTCATAAGCCCCGAAAGCATCAACACCTTTTACGGGCTTTACATTGAGAAGGACGAGCATCAAGCCTTTGTTGATCAAATCACACCCAAGCAACTCGACAAGGTGCTTCAAGAACTCACTCAACAGGGAACTCATTGGAACAACGGTAAATCGCCTTCGGCTTAAACCCGAGGCAAAACTATGGAATAAGTTTGTTAAAACTTCTTTAATGCCCACCACACACAATACTACCGTTGATATACCACGTCTTTTGCTCATACATTCTATTTTGCATAATCGCATCATTAACATTGGAAAAATTATTTGTGATGAGATTTTTGTATGTAGCTCAAAAGATAAGGGTTCTCTTTTCTTCCCTTGCTTAATTTCTAATCTTTGCAAGGAGATGCATGTCCCAAGTGAGTCAACCGATGAAAAGGCCCTACCAAAGTCCAGTTGGAATCAAGCACAAATCTGAAAGCTAATGGGAGAGGCACCGGAAAAATCCTCAAGGCCTCCAATTGCCGCGGCAACTCCTGCCGCCCCGGCAATCAGTAATGCCCAAGCACCTAAAGCCTGGGCAACGCGACCATCAACCCCAGGACACTTTGAAGCACTCTTGCAACCATTGGCGATCCACCTAAGGCAAATTGAAGACCGTCATCTAATATTCATGCGGTACATGAAGGAGCACAACAATGCCATCACCCAAGTCATCCTAGAAAAGTACCCGGACAGCCGCGTGTCATTCCCAATCTTTCTTGCCGAGATCCTTGCCCCGGCAACCAATGAAGCAGTCGCCACGTCAATCGTAACAGATGATGCCACGGTAACCAACCATGAAGATGCCACGACAACCAAAGCTAAAGACATCCCGACAACCACTACAAAAGCCAAAGGTAAAGAACCTATGCCTGAATCAACTCGTACGGAATCATTGTCTGATTTTTCAGATTCGGACGAGTCCTCCATTGCACCAACAAAGACCGCACCAATTGAATCCTCCAAGTGAAAAGCCAATACATTGATGAAGAGGACGATGAGGACAACCCCGTACGAGGGTCGATTCCACCATCGGCAACAAGGAAACAACCATCGCGTTCAAGCAAGAGAATCAAGACACCGACCAAAAGGAAACTAATCATCCACGACGATGAACTCTCGGAGTAAGTCCTCGTTTGCATTTTATTTTTCATTATTTTTATTATTCTTTAATGCATGCATTGATGACAATGCCTCACTCGAGTTTCGGGGGGATTGTTATTAGTAGTTTCCATGTTTAGTTACATTCATCTTAAGTATTACATTTAGGATACATAAATTGCTTGCCATGCCTTTAGTTGGAACAAGAATTGCCTAGATTTGATGAATATCCGATGATAATTTTGCCAATGCACTTAATTGATACAATTTTTATTCTAGGATAACCATGGAAAAACTTAGAATTTTACTATGATGCTAAATTTGATGAAACACTGTTGTGGTTTGATTGATTTAAGGAATTCTAGTGAACTTAGGTTGATAATTAAACAAATTGGGGGATTAGAATAAAAATTGGATGAATGCTAGAGGTGCCCGAAATTGGCTCTAGCATGTGCTATAAAATTAACCACTAGAGGTGCCCGAAACCGGCTCCAGTATATGCTAAAAAAATTGATCGGTAGAGGTGCCCAAAACCAGCTCTAGTTGAATAAATTAATTAACTTAAGGAAACTAAAAACAAAACACTAGAGGTGCCCGAAACCGGCTCTAGTTAAAACATGTTAAAAAGAACCCAATGAAGTAATTTGAAAACCTCATGTTTGCATAGAATCTGAAAAATCAACTTGCACACAACTCCGCACACACTCACAAGCATTATAGTTTAATTCCGAGTAACGCCTAAGTTTTTCGAAAAATGAAAAGCCAATCATACTTTGTGCCCAGGTTCTGAGAATTGAAATTAAGTTCAAAGCTAAGTTTGTGAAAATTGAAGTCTTGGCAGGTAATTATTAGTTTGCATTGCTTGAGGACAAGCAATAGTTCGAGTTTGGGGGTGTGATAAGTGTTCAAAAGTACTATTTTTCATACCCTTTTTTACTCATATTATTGTTAGACTTAGGCTCATATTAGTTACATAATTAGTCATTCATGCATTAATCCATGTTTCCTTCCGTCGTTGAGCTTGATTGTATAACTTGGTTGTTTTTGTGGGAAAAGATGTTGCTTTGATGTGTTTTGTGTGTATGTGCAAGATCACTTGCCAAAGCAAGGCTAGAGCTAGTTGCCAGGGCAATGCATGAAGGAGATGCCGAGCTAGTTGCCAGGGCAATGCATGAAGGAGACGCCAAGCCAGTTGCCAGGACAATTGTCGACAAAGAATAAGGTGATATGGTAGTCGAAATTGATGACTAGACAAGCCCAAGATGACGTGGAGCAAAGATAAATCCCAAAGGAGTTTGATTTCCATGAAGAGATTAAAGAAGAATTAAATTCCAAGAAGATAGAGAAGTTCTAGAAGAAATATAATTATAATAAAGAATTATATTCTTTAAAGCTAATTTAATTCCAACTTAACTTCCTCCTCAAAGAAGGACTTTGACCTAGCCTTATAAATTAGAGGCCATGCCGTCAACTCCAAGGGGAGAGGGAGGAGAGAATTTTCGACAAGCATCAAGGGCAATGAGGATTTCGACAAGCTTCATCCTTCATCTTTTTCTTTCTTGTTCAATTAGGTTCATGCTAGGAATTCTTTATCTTGTGTTTCTTTGGAACCTAGCCATGAACTAAATCTATTTGGCTAAAGATATTGTGTCTTGTGGTTGTGAGAAACTATTGGATTTTGTTTAGGTAATAAGAGTTTGCACTTTTCTATTCAAGGTTTATTCATTCTTGGTTCTTATTCTTGTTTGCGAGTGAATTGGGAGAGGATCTCGTAACTTCATCTATTTATCTAATATCGGGAGAGTTAGATTCAAGAAATGAATGAATATGATCTTTATTCAATCTATTGATGGTGAAGATTAATCCGGCTTAGGAGTAAGTTAAGGATTTTAACGGCTAAGAGGAGCGCAAGATTGGTTGTTGTTCACCCTTGATTCACACAGGGATGTATTATCAAGGCATGCACAAGTAACTAGAGTTTCAACTTAGGGATAAGAAGAAACCATTGAAGAACGCTCTGCCAAACCTTGAAGGTTGCTGCCCAGACGCCCAAGTAGTTTCCCAGGCAACCATCGATTAGTTGCCAAGGCAACCCCGTTGTGCAAGTTTCCACGGCAACTGAGTTGCCCTTGCACTCTTTTACCAAGACGATCCAATCGGCTATCACACCTCAACTCATGATAACCTGGCCTATCTCTCTCATTTAATTACATCGCCTTTTACTTATTTTCTTTCTAGATTAGTTGTTAATTAAAACTCCTACAATCTTCTACTTGTATTTTCTTTTACTTTTTACAGTGCAAGAGACTAGATTCTTGAAGTGGCACCATTCCATGTGGAGACGATATCTTTTATACTATAACTTGCAACGTGTATACTTGCACAATTGCGTAGCACTTATTACGCGCAACAAGTATATTGGATATGCTTTGAAAGCTATATGTGATTGAGTATATTTGAGATGCTATGAAACATATGCTGAGTTATCAATTGATTAAGAATCCGAATATGAAATTTGAATCATGAAGGAATTGAATACATGCTGAACATGGTATGATCCAAATAAAAGTATATGAATTCGAACTATACCACCTTATGATGTAATAAGATATACTCTTTTGATAAGATACCTTGGAGCTATGCTCATATCTGATTCACATAAGATATGTTGTCTGATATTTTGATAAGGAGCCATGCTCATTCTAATTTTTGCTATGATAATAAGATACATGGTTACATGAACATGGAGCTAAGCTCAATCTTGATTATGATAAGATAAGAACTTGCGAAAAGCCTTGGTCTCAAGTCGGTCTTAGGTATAGTTGGCATGCTATAGAGTCCATAGAGCTCATGTTTTAGGGTGAACTACGGTCCTTATTTGGTGACAGTAGGAGGGAAGTGTTGTGGTCACTTGGCGACAGAAGGAGGGATTGACCGGTACTATGAGTACCCTTTTGTTGGCGACAATTGGTTGGGATTCGAGTACCTAGGCTGATGCTTGGTTTCAAGGCTATGTTAAAACTTCTTAATGAAACCAACTAATGAATTAAAGTGATAACTTATGAGACAAGTAATACATGTTTACAATATGTTATGTATGATAGCTTATTTGATAAGTAAATCATGTTTATAATATGTTATGCTTGATAAATTATATGAATATTAACATGTATATGAGATACCATGATGGATAAAAAATGTGTCATGGACTGCTTTGCTTAGTTAAGAACATTAATGTACTATTTTAAACATGTTTGTGGAAATTTATATGATTAAGGATTGTTATGTATGTAAATAAATGAATTTGGGGACAGTTTTGATGCATGTAAATATATATACAAACATAATGGATTGATTAGGCATGGATAAGAACATTGTGGACTGTTGGAGTATGTAAATAAGTATATAAGAATTAAGGATTGTTTTCATATGTGAGAACAAATATGGATTGTTTTGCTTTTATATATATATATAAGCTAGTGAGATGTTTTGTAAATTTATATGTGAAAAGTGGATTGTTTCGATAGAAATGAATATGTTTGGACTGTTTTGCAATGTATAAATGGGTATACATGTCTATTGGTCTGTTTTGGATATAAATGAATATGTTTGGACTGTTTTGCAATGTATAAATGTGTATACATGTCTATTGGACTGTTTTGGATATAAATGAATATATTTGGACTGTTTTGCGGTGTATGAATGTGTATACATGCCTATTGGACTGTTTTGGATATAAATGAACATGTATTGGACTGATTTGAAATGAATAATTCTATACATATATTTAGTGGATTGTTTTTTATATGTTTATATGTATACATGTATATTTGGACAGTTTTAATTATATAAGAAAGTTTGTGGACTATTTTGGAAACTACAAAACGTATACTCATGAATTAATGATAATATGGATGATTTAATCAATAGACATATAAGTGAAATAGGTTTCTTGAATCATAAGATTGTGATAAAATAAACCAATAAAGTTTATAAGTTAAATTATGAATTGATAATGACTTGTTTAACAAGTAAAGTGAATCTTAGCTTATTATATGTTCTTTGTCTGATTAGATAAGATTGGTAGAATGCTACATGTTTGAATGGCTTGAACTTCAAATGCTTATGATTTGTTGAACAATCATAAATTCGAATCACCCATGTATAAGTGTAATTTCTCGATTGAATGTCTTCACCTAGAAGGGTTAACTTCTTGTCCAAGCCTAGACTTTACGTGGATGAGTAAAAGATTTAAGTGAAAGGATATGTTTTGTTTCTATGCTCTAGATGCTTTAAGCTACCTCACTAAGTAATCATACTTATATATATCCTTTCACTGTCTTTCAGGTTAAGTTCGTTTTTGGTTAGCTATGAGAGTGGACAAGATCACTAGAAGTCAAGATTGTATGTCTTTAATTTACTCCTAGATGGTGCCACATAGTTGTTAAGTTGCATAATGCATTTAGATTTCATTTTGTCTATATATGTATATAAGTTTGGTGAAAATTCAAAGTTTTGTAATGGGCCTTTAATTATTCCTTGGTTGTTGCTTACTTTATATGATTTATTAGTTAGCCAGATTAAGTGGTTGCTTAATATCTGTAAGAGCCTGAATTTGATAGATCACCTTGAGGCATGTGTATTGTAATCTAATATATATATTGTCCCGAGTTAAACCTTAGAAAAGTAATGTAGTTCGTATGTTAATTGTCGGATAAGATAAGTAATTGGTAACATGGCAATGAATAAGTATATGGTATTGCTATGTGATAGTTATATGTATCTGGATATGATTAGTCAAGCTATGTTAGATATGTTGTTTGATTGATTGCTTATTGGTTAAGTTATGTTAGATATGTTAATTTAATAATTGCTTGTTGGTTAAGCTATGCCAGACATGATGTTCGAATACTTGTTGCTATGGTTACATGTTTGAATTAGATATGTAATGCTTAGATAATAATCTTGGATGATAAGTTTTGATTTTAAATAATACAACAAGTAAGCTTAAAGATCATTAATCAATGGTTGATTGTTAACTTGAACGATCTTGATCATAGATCGATATGTCTTAAATTGAATAGAGGTATGTACATCTATAATTGAGTTAAGATGGATAATGTGTATGTATAAAAAGGGAATCTTATGTGTTAGTAGAAACAGTATAATAACTTTGTCATTTGAAGAACATAGAAGATAGAGGCATACTAAGAACTTGTGATTGGTGTGTATAGTTTATGGTATGAAAATACTTGTTTGTATATGATTGGAAGATTAAGTTAGATCTTTGAAATTTAAAAAGTTTTAAATTACTCTGATTTTTCGAAGGCATGTTTACTTGATTGTACTAATTTGTTCAAGACTCTTTGTATGTTTGTTTGGTAACACGTCCTAAGCCGGTTTATTTAATAGACCGAGTAGGGGGTGTTACAATTCTGGCCCATTACAGGCTTGCGAATCAGATTCAGTTTGAGGGAAAGCACGACCTCGTGATGCAGAGGGTTACTCACAAATCAAAAGGCGTGGATTCTCGGAGTGAATTGCCAGATCGCAGAGGGTTACTCACGGGGTATTAGGCGTCTTCACTCTCACTCAAGGGATAGAGCTCGAGTAGAAAGCTCGATGATTATGATGCAACACATGTTAGTGATTCCTTATAAATTAAATGAACAATTGATGCAAAACCACAAATTACCGAAACCCACCTAATTAAAATGTAGTCTTCAATAAAGAAAAATAATTAAATTCAATTTAAATTTCAAAATTTTTCATCAATAAAAGCAACGCATGATTTTTGGCTTAACACTCAAAAGTCCCCAGCGGAGTCGCCATGCTGTCATAACGACTCTTTTCTCGGTGAGGGCGTTTATTATTAATATGAATTTTGAAAAATATTTTTAAAAGGCTAGAGTCGCCACCATTCACTTTGGTAGACCAGACACCATAAAACCAGAGATTCAGTAAAAAAGTAGGATCAGGAGTTGGTTACGTGTGGAGAAGGATTAGCACCCCTACAACACACAAAATTGGTACCAAATCATACGTTCCTTTTATCTATGGAAACTTTTGAAATTTAAGTTAAATTTAATTAAATGTTCTTTGTTGAATACAATCTTTAACTAAGTGGGGCTTTAACATTTGGTAGGGTTGAATTAATTAGTCATTTAATTAATAAGGGTGACTTTAAATTTGGACCATAGATTAAACCGACATCAAATAAGCCTAATTGTCGCGTTAATTTGTGGTTCGAATTAAGTACGTCACCTTTATACATTATGCAAGTAGTTAACTATGATGTTATGACTTGTCAAATTTTATTCATTTTGAAGTTTACCTTTAGAAAATATAAATTAATTTGAATATTTGATCAATATCCATTAAGTCAAGATATTTCGACACAAATACTCAAATTAGTAAATTCCTCTTTTATAGTTAAAATTAATTAATTATCAAAGTATTTGTTGAATTAAACAATATGATTGAAAGACTATTAAATGCATGTCACATTAAGGCTTTAAATAAACACACAAGAGGTCCACTAAAGTTCTAATCTAAAAGGCCTAAGTTATGTAATATATAATTTGTGATTTATTATTGTTTATGTTATTCTAATATTAATCCTAAATTAATTAAAACCTAAAAAATTTGAAAAAAAATATTATATGAAATTATCTTAAATCTCAATAATTAATTTGATAAGTTTTAAATTGTATCCCTTTAAGTCAAGGACACTTCTTAAAAAGAATCAAATTAATAATTAAGATTTTTATTTATGATCTAAATTAAATATTCTTCCATATTCTAGTATAATTAAGAGAATGAATTCAATTAATTTAAAATACATCACATTATGTCAAAAATGTATTTTAAATTAGTTAATTCAACCTAACTAGGGGCTTTTAATCTAATCTAGAACTTGAACTTAAATTTAGTTTATCAAATTAAACATACACCCCATTAAGTTAAAGGTATATTTTAAATTAATTAAATTAAACAGTAAACTAAGCTAATCTAATACTATCCTAAATTTAATTTAATTAATTTAAATATATACCTCTTTGAGTCAAAGGCAAACTTTAAATTAGTTAAATTAAATTAAACTATACTAATCTAATCTAACTTAAATTTAATTCTATTAAATTAAGCACATACCTCTTTAACTTAAAGGCATATTTTAAATTAATTAAATTAAATTAAACTAAACTAATATCTAATAACATACATGAATTAAAATACATAAATTAAAGAAACAAGGATTAAATTGATTTAAATTCATATTTCAATTAAACAAACAGGGACTTAATTGAATAAATCCCGAATTACAAAGCCCAAATTAAAGCAAATAGGGACCAAATTAATAAAATTGAAAACAAGAAGGAAATGGCTAACATATCCATCAAATTTTGGCGGGCTCGCTTAAAAAAGTGCGGGTCAAAACGACCCGGTTTTATGACCTATATAAGCGCCTCATTTCCAAACCAAAATCCCCTTTTCTCTTTTCTCTCTCTCCTCAACTCTGATATCCAAAATCGATAGCCTCTCTCTATAAACACCAAAATACCAGAAACCTAACCGTTTTAAGATCTAAAACCCAAAAATCAAACCGAATTCTTCCTCAGTTCATCACTAAAACTCGAGTTTGATCCTCATAAACCATAAAACAACTTCTAAACCTTATTTTATTTAAGATCTAACCTTCAAAAAAATAAAGAACACGAATGTGTTCTTTTTTTCTTTGCATCAATCCAAACCAACACCAAACTCTTCTTTTTTTCATGTTTCTTTCAAATCTAAACCCTAAATTCCAAAACACGTCCCTTAAAAACCTAACGTGCTCTTCTTTTAATCCTAACCCCGGATCCATGAGGATTCAAACCAACTTACCCAAATATAACCTAGATCTACCCAGATCTATAACCCTCTTTTCAACTTCACTGCTTTCAAAGCTTCCCGGCCACCAACTCTGAAAAAGGTAACCAACAGACACCCTCCTTTCTTTTTTTTCATTTCGTTACTTTTTTAAATAAGGACACTAACTCGATCCAATATTTGCATAAAAAGAAATGGAAGAAAGACTACCTCAAAGCTTTCTAGCATTCTAATTTCGTGGATCAGCTCTTTAGTTCTTGACGAACGATTAGATTTTGGCGATTCTTCTTCTTCCGACGGAGTAACCTCTCTCCTCCTTTTTTTTTGAATATTAAATGCCTTTAATTATTATAATCAGTTCCACTTTATTTCTTTCTCTCTCTACCTTATATAACATTGTAAATGCTGACATTTTTAACACTTTAGTGATGTCATTGTTTCTTAAAAATTGGCATGGCCCTTTATTATTTCAGCCTTTTTTAGCTTTTTTAATATTTTTAGATTTCTTTTTTATATTATGATAATGTAACCGTCTGTAATTGGTCAATATCGGCTAAGATGGATGAAGGGGCCCATGGATTGGTTCAAGCATGTTATGAGCACGTGAAGTGATGCCTACGTGCTATAACATTTCAGAATGCTTTTTGGCAGAGAAACGAGAAAGCTGGGCGGGATTATTTTCTGGAAGCACAATTCATGTGCTTTCCAACTGTGCCGTTAGATCAGATCTGGAAGAACACTCCAGATTCAATTATGGAAAATAGAAAGTCTCAATCCGTGCCTTATTGAGTCCTTCAATGGGAACATGACACGTGGTAGAAGAATCTAGAAGGTTATCAGCTGAAGAGTCATGGGCTGCCTTGTATTCTAGGCTTGTATTGGGCTTATTATTGTATTCAGAACTGGGCTTTAATTTAATGTAGATGGACAGTATTTAATATATGTGTGGACTATTTTGGGTTTATATATATGGATATGTTTTTATTATATTTTTTAATATATATTCATTATATTTATTTTTTAAGTGAATGTAATAATAGTAATAGTACATTATATTTATTTATCGGCATAATAGTAATAGTAATGGTGATAATAATAAAATGAATTAAAGTAGGGCCGGACAAAATGAGGTATGACAAGTAGCCTCGTAGTCCTCTTGAGCCTTGACTGCATGTTGTCTAGCCAGTGTCCTTGCGTTAGACTGGAAAGTGCCCCACTCTAATATGCCGATATGTGACTCGCTCCTCTCGTAGCGAAACCTCGGCCTCTCTGAGCTGTGAAAGAAGTACTCTGATTCTGAACTAAAGTAGCATCCATGTCGTCTGGGTAGTATCTCAACAAGTGGCCGGGTGATCCAAAACCATAGCATACCTTAGTATTCCTATATCACTCCTTGTGGTGCCTACGCCCACACTGGTAACAAACTGTTGCATGCGATCCTCTAGGTAAACCCCCCGAACTCATAGCCAAAGAGGAGGAATTAGGTCTCATATGACCAGTAGACACAGACTTACGATCTGATCTCTCAAACTGATTCAAAGCTCTTCTTTCTTGATTCCAATTACCTCTATACCTCCTATAATGGGACTAAGACTAATTGGAGTGGAAATGATTTTCTCCACCCGAAACCTCCGTGACTTCTTGCATGGCCATAGGCCAGTCCTTGTACTTGTTCAATGGATTTAGCACTAGTGGTCAAATCAGAAAACACCTATGATGGATTGGATGTCAAATACATCTGGGTCTCTTTTCTCAATCCACCCGGAACATCTTGTATCTCATCTTTTATAAAGCAACCAACTCTGGGGCATACTTGCTCAACTGTAGGAACTCTTGCTCGTACTCAAAGTCAGGCTGGTTCCCTTGCACCAAATGGGTGAGTCGATCCCTAAAACTATCTATATGGGCCTCACCCTTATACTTGCTTTTGAACTCATCTATGAAGTCATCCCAAGTGGGCCGGTTAGGGTACCATCCTAACTCCACGATCACCCACCCTCATGAGCATCATCTTTTAATAAGGAAATAATACACTTCAACTTGTCTTCAGGTACCAACCCCATCTAATACAAGATCCAGCAGGTATCTCTTAACCATTGGTAGGCCTTGATCAATTATCTTGTCTCGTCCCAAGGAAATCTATTGTGTCATGACAATGAAGCCTCTCAATTGTGCCTCACGAGTGGTGGCATAATGCCTAGGAAAAGCCCTATGTAGGTGGGTGAAGTAGTTGACCCCTCTCATCCTCTGACCTTTCATCGATTTTAGGAACATAGTCCTCATCATAGCTCTCCTCTCGAGAGCCCCAACTTTTATCACGATCATGTGCTCCTCTAGACATGATTAAATTTTGCACAGATAAACAAACAAGGTTACTCTATCGGATATTCAGCTTTAAATGAGTACAATTTTGACTTATAGGCATGTATTCACTAGACACCTCTTTTTACGACTCTCAACTACCACAATTTTCCTAGAACCGACTAAACCTAGGCCCGAGTCTCATTCATATATACTCGAGGGGGATTCTGAGTATTGGTGTATGTTTCGATGCTAGGTGACCCAGCCTCACTCAGGGTGTATGTTTCGATGTGTGACCCAACCTCACCCATAGAGTGTACGTTGCTAATGCTATGT
The DNA here is from genome assembly GCA_019671005.1 of Hibiscus mutabilis. Taxonomy (NCBI): domain Eukaryota; kingdom Viridiplantae; phylum Streptophyta; class Magnoliopsida; order Malvales; family Malvaceae; genus Hibiscus; species Hibiscus mutabilis. The sequence continues at coordinate 32,012,102 of CM033738.1, forward strand.
CACCCGGGCCTCACTCTTGTGTTAATGTGGTATGGTATGTTGGGTCTTGTGTGCCCCTCAATGATTTTTGATGATGTTAGCATGTGTTCAGGAGACTACTATTAGGGCCATGTATCTTTTAACTTCCATATCATCTTATCTAGCTACATGCTTATGTTTATGATCTGCATGAGGCATGGTAGAGTAGAGGTGTATCCACTGAGCTTTATGAGCTCAACGTTCGGAATTGGTTTTCATTTGCAGGTTTTTAGGTTGTTGCGTTGCATCGAATGAGCCCCATCAGAGTAGGACTTCAGCACATTGACGTGATCAAGAGTACAATACTAACATTAGTAACCTCCTTTCGATAATTCTCTAACCATGGTGTTGTAACACATCTTGGGTATCTAGATCCCATCAAACAAGTGCCACACGGCACACATCATCACATAACCATACCACCATACGGTCGCTATCAACATACATGCCACACAAGACTTTTACTATGTTCTTAAGTTTTATGCCTGAATAAAAAGAGATTTCTCAATTTTACAACTAATTTTAGGACATTAGGGGTCTACTGGATCGAACGATATAATTTTCCAACCCTTAGGGCAAAAGTCGATATTTGGGAACGTATTACCTAGTGGGTACCAGTACAGGTCCTCAAGTATTGATACAGGTACCCTTTGGGTATCGGTACTCACATGTGTACTGTTCAACTGTGTGAGTGGTTGGAAAAAGGGTGGAAAATGTTTGGAAATGTATGAAAATAGTGCCAAGACTAAGTCTTTTGCGTGCAAGTATACACAGTCTTCAAGTAATACATCAGTAAGCTGGTTATCGATCCCACAAGGATTGGCCAAGAGTTTGTTTACCTTGCTTGTTTACTCGTCTAACGGAAAGTGTTATTGATTTGAAGTGGGTTTTGAAAATAGTTTAAAAGAAAAGAAATAAAAGGAAAATAGCGTTGGCACAAGGAGAGTTTAAATGAGCAAGAGCGTTGGCAAGGGATGCTTATTTTTCACGCTTTTCATGCTAGCCTTTAATAATTTTCTGCCTTGATATTATTTATCGAGCATATTCAAAGTTGGCACTTCCTCTGTCGATGGCAATGCCCAAAATTAACCACGTAAAAAACCTTATATCTCTATAATGAAGCTTTTCATAAATCAACTTGATTAAGTCCCATTCTACACTCCTAAGGGGTGGACTCACTCCCGAAGTAAGTTCATCTACTTGAACATCTTCTGCCGAAGCATCTCGCCTTAGTATCTAGTAACTAATAGTTGCCCCCCAAGTCTGTTAAGATATTAAGGTGCAATAAGCATACTATGCCAGAGGTTGCTTGGCACAGAATTTAGAAAACTATAAAACATGCCAGATAGGGAAAACAATTCCAAGGCATTTTTTATTATTAAAAACTAAACATAAAAACAGCGTTAAAACGCAAACATCCCCCACCAATTGTAAAAGTTTAGTTCATGGTGGCGGTATCCATCCAAAAACCATAATCATATCTCAACATCATCATCATTAAAAATAAAAAACAATTTAAAACAAAGAGAATGGGCTAGAAGGGGGTCCGTCGTTGCAGCCCTTCAAGGTCCAAGATCTCGGTCAAGCTGGTCGAACCACGTCTCCTTGGTGCAGCTATAACACCCATTCCCGGCCTAGTAGAGAACCTGGTCAAAAGGCATTATCGAAAAACAATATAGTGATCGGTGCAGTAATTATTAATCAACATTCGGTAAATTAGCATTATCAAACAATATCAACAAGTTCAATTAATCCAATACGAGTTGTGATTATCTAATTAGGACCAGTTTGTAACTTTTTTAAGTTTTAGGGACTAATATGTAATTCCAATAATTATAGGTCCATTTTAGAAATTAAACTTTCTACAACAAAATTTGGTCAATAAACAGTCTGTCTATGAATTTTCATGCCAAGCAGAGTTCATTTACCCATTCAATTATTCCATACAATTTTTAGTGACTATTTTACAAGTTTCAAGAATTATTAACTAGTTTACCTATACCCGTACCGATACTCGAGAGGCCATATCGGTACGCCTATGTCAAGACCGTTCATGTCGTTACAAATCAGAGTACCATATTGAAAGAACTACGACCGTGCCGATACGGGTTGACTAGGTTGACCCGTTTCGATACACCCAGTAGACTGTACCGGTGCAATTAAATTTCCAGATTACAGTGTTGACTTTCAGTATCAATACGCCATGCTGACCAGCGTTGACTGTGACCAACTATGCAATACCGTACCGATACGCCATCACCCGTATCGGTACGCCCTGCACTAAAATAACATATTTTCTCTGGTTTTAATCCAAATTAACCTATCGAACATTATCAAAATGCAATGAAATTTTACCAACAACCTAATATCATCGTAATCTATCAACATGTCAAATTTCATGATCATGTGAGTCCATTTACTATGTTTTCACCTTTTTAGCTAAATATGCATATTTAGTCCTTTTTAGCAAACCATTTAAGAGTCATTTATGGCCATTAAGCCTTATACAAACCACAAACATCATACACATATCAAAAGAACCAAAAGAAACTATTTTAACCACTTTTCCGCCATTCGATGAGTTCATAGGATCAATATACTTTACTTTAAGCTTATTGTTACTTGCCAAAACTTCCAACTAGCTCCGATCTCGAACCAATAACTCTCTTAACCTGAAATGCATGGAAGATGAATGCATTAGGCTTACTTAGCCTAAGTGAGGTAATCATAAACGATGCCAATAATCTATATGCATTCACATACATGATTCAACAATAATCCAATAACGATATATCAATAGCCAATAACAATGTATCAATAGCCAATATCAGTAAGTCAATAATCAATATCAATATCAATGAATCAATAGCAATAGTTGTCTAGTCATATATCCTCTGTCGCACCAATATAAAGGTCGTAGCCTACCAGTACCAATGAGCTCATAAATTCTATGGCATGCCAATTGTATCCAATACTCTCGAATCCAAGGTTCAATAATCAATAATTCAATGACGGTAATTCAATAACAACACTTCCATGACAATGAATAGGTAGCAATGTTTCAATAACAATAATTGTAATGCCCTGATTTTGGGCCTAGTGATTTTGAGGATTATTAGACAGTCTGGTGGACCGAGTTAGAGATTCGAGTCAGATTCGGGTTCGGTAAGTTAAAAATATGGAAAATAGTTAAAAATCATCTTTTAATATATATTTATTTTTTGTGGAAACAATTTTGGAAATTGGAAATGTGACATTTTGGTTAGTGACCAAAATGCGATTTTTGAAAACTGTTTAAAAGTGACTAAAATGAAAATGGTCAAATTCTTAGAATCCTTAAGGAGCTAAATTACCAAGTTTTTGCTTGTGGTTTCTCCCTTCAATTTAATCATTTTAAACATGTGTTTTAAAGGTGGTTTAAGAGGGATTAAAATATCTATGTTAGTTATTTGCTTTTAAAGAAAATTTATGTAACTTTTTCCTAAACCTTTTCTCTCAACTTCTTTTATGCCAAACACTCAGAATTTCATCAAAATCTAGAGGTGAGAGATTCTTTTCACTCAGATTATTGCTTTTAACTTGATTCTTTAACTCTGTTTTACAAAATCTCATTGAAATCTTATGTTTTCTTAGCTTTAAACAAGAAAATTGAGGGAGAAATCACATAACAGGGGTAAGGTCCATGATCTCCTCTGTTAAACGGTTCTTTATTGATATTTCCAAGTATTTGATCCTTGATTTATGGTTTATAATCTGATTTTATGTTTTATATAGATTTAATAGGGTAAAATTAATGTAATGATGAAAGATTCAAATTGAATCTGATTTCCAGTGTTATCAATTTTTTTAACATATTTTGGATATGTAATGATGTTGATGAGTCAATTTTATCAATGGAATCCCAAAACTCTTGAATCTCTAATTGTTTAGGTTGCTAGATTGGTTTTTTGAGGTGTTATGGTGGCTGTGTGTTTGCTGAAGGTGTTAGGTTAATTTGATTCTATTTCTAGATGTTAATTGATGATAAAAGTGTTATTGGATTGTTAGGTTGTGGCTAGGTTGGGTCTGGAAAGGATTAGGTGGAGTTTTTGGTTGTTGTGGTTGGGTAATTGTGAGGTGAATGCAAGAATCTGTGAGAATCTGTTGTTGCAGTGTTGTAAATGCATGGTGATGAATTAATCCTCTGTTGTTATGTGGTTTAAACAGGGGATGTAACCCCCTCGACCTGGCCTAGTCGTAAGACCGAATCGAACGAGCTATATTAGGTTTACCGAAGTAAACCGTGAAGAAAACTCAGGAAATGCGACCATTTTTTCCTTTTATCTTATCTAGATGTTGGTTATTACCCTACATGTACATACATACCACGGAAGAAAATCCAACTCAATCGAGCATCGAATTGATATCCGATTGACCATATTACAAGAATAGGGACCAAAACATAAATCTGCAAATCTATAAGGGTTTACTTGTAAATTTTCTTTACCAATCTTCGATTAGTCAGGTTACAAGCTTACATGCCAAATTTCAACTTAAAACGTTCATCCAAACTCATCCAATTGCATACATAACACCCAAGGACAAAACTATAAATTCTATTATTTTGAAGGGCCAAATTAGTAATTAAAGTTACCAATCCTCAATTTTACCAATTACATGCATACTAGTGAAATTATGGGTCAAAACAATCATTCCAACTCATTTAATTGCAAGAATAACAATCAGGGACTAAAATGAGAGAAAATAGAACCACTGAAATATACTTTCAACTAACTTAACCACTACCCATATCGATACGCGGGCAAGTGTATTGATACGCCCGAGCTTTCTCAAGATTCCATATTCCAATAGCTCAAAACTGTATCGATATACCTTCACGTGTATCGATACACTATGCAGACCCGTATTGATACGGTCACCCGTGTACCAATACGTTAAGCCTGAAAATGTGCTTACCCGTATCGATACGGTCACCCGTGTATCGATACGCTGTGCATTGAAACACTTATCTGTATCGATACGAGCACAGGTGTATCGATACGCCCTGACCTATAATGTCAAAATTTGTTGTTTTAACCTTTTTTTTTAGATTCTAAACACCTAAACAAGCTTCTAACAACTAGGCAACATCATCATAGGTCGTTTACCATCAATTTACCATAGATCAAACATCAAGAAATGATCATCATGCTTCAAGGCTAACTATAGGCTGCTTCCAAGAACTCAAGCAACCAAACCGTAAATCATATGCAAAATCCAACAAACCAAGCTTACCACAAGTCCAAAACATCAACAAAAACTTGCTCAAACAGAGATGTAACCACTCAAACCCTCCCAACAACATTCAAGCCACATTTCCTTTGTTACTACTTTTAAATGCAAACATACTTTGGTAAATCAAGTCTTGAGAATCCCCTCCTTTCTCGCTAGGCCACTTGCACCTAATCAATCTGCATTGATGATAAAAGAGAGCGTAAGCAATCATTGCTTAGTGAGAAGCGCTCAAAATACAAAACATCATCTAATGCAATTTCAAACCATTTTAGAACAATCATGCCATTCTTTCAAAACATGCACTTACACTTTACAAGGAAAACCAGCATATTAAAATATATGCAACATGTATCATGGATTCCACGGCATAATCCCTTATGCAATTCCCTCTACTTAAGCCTTCCCAAGCATAACATCCCTTATGCAAAGCTTAAGGAGTATAACTCATATAAATCACATCATTCAAACCAATCCATCAACATAATACAATTTAAAACATTATATTGGCTTTCAAGTGATCCATTTCAATATTCATCCTTCCCCTAAATCATCATTAACATCGGATACACGGATTTCCCAAGAGATTTTGCAATCTCTTACAGCCCATTGGCATAGAGTTGTGCAACACATGCACGTGGAGTTCACACACTCGACGCATCAACCGCTATAGCTCATGGCTGGAGTAAAAAGCCACCTAAGTGTTACCTCAACAACATTGGGATTCACATGATCGGAGTAAGTACCTCTCGTACTACCTCTACAACCATGGGAGGCTTATTATAGTGCAATTTAAATCCTATGGCCGGCCAATTATATCCGATAACATTTCCGTAGCATTTTCTATTCATCACTTGCCAATATAATCCACTTTTATAAACATACCTCACTGATTTCATATTCATTATTCAAATCATCTCATTTTGCATTAAACCATACATAAGCCATGTTCATAAACATTCTTTAAAATCATGCATTACTTTCCAAATGCATCTAACATCATTTCATATCAATTTCTAGCATTAAACCATGCTCAATTTATGCATAAATCAGAAGGTAAACAATCATTTAACAAGTGCATTCATAAATTTTTTGCCAACCGAAATCGAGAGAGAAATACACTTTACTTACTTCTGAGTCTTAGACCAGCGTATCAAGCCTTGTCTAGACTCCAATTGAACCTTTTCAAATCTTTGAAAAGCCATTCTGATCCGTTTCACTCACCGACAAAGCAATGCCTCCCATGCCGATGCCAAATTAAGCTTACGACAACTCCTCAACACCAAGGTTCACCTCCATAATATCTTCCCCTATTTCAAACACATCACAACAGAGGATCCAATGCATTACAATGCATCCAAACCCACAACAACCAACAATTAACATTTATCTAACTATAATCCCTCACAACACCACAACCTATAAACCAAAAACATCCTCGATTCACCAAAAACCTCAACCCAGCCCACAACTACGAATCTCAACCTTCAAATAACATCAATTAACATCAAAAAACAACCTAAAACAACCTTATACCTCCAACAACCAATAATTAACCTCAACACCTCAAAATCTCTTAACTACCAATCTAACAAACTAGAGATTCAATAGATTTCGGGATTCAATCATCAAAACTCACTTCATTATCATATTAAACATCAAAATCAAGGTATAAACCAATCCTTAACTCAGCAAAAATAGATCCTACGAATTTCTTAAATTTTTCATCAGGAACCATCAATTAAACCATAAATCCGAGTTTAATTAATCAAAACCCATTGAAAACCATATAAAATGGATCAAGAACTTCGGAATTTCAATAAGGAACCTTTCATTAGAGGAGAAGAACGAATCCTTACCTCCAATGCTGATTCTCCCCTCAATTGCTTTACAAAACATGAAAATCAAGGTAGAAACAATAAGTATTTGATGTAAAAGCTTTAGAAACCAATTGGAAATCAAAAACTCTTTGAAATCCTGATTTTACATGAAGAAATTGAATCTGGAAATGTGTTTGGCTGGAGAGAATTTGAGAGAAAGAAGTTACAAAGTTAGTTACGTGAAATTCTTTTAAAAAACTTAATTGTGTTTAATTAATTCTCTCCACTATTTATACCTCTTAAAAACTTAATTAAAAATAGTTAATTAAAGGGAGGAATCTGATGAAACCATTTTGGATTATTAGCTCCTTAAAGATTCAAAGTTTTGCCTCATTTTCAAAACAGTCACTAAAAACAGTTTTGCAAACTTTGCATTTTAGTCACTAACTCAAAATGTCCCATTTTCGAATTTCTTTTTCCAAAATTGTTTTCACCAAAATCATTTATATAATTAATAAAGATTTTAGACTACTTTCCCATATTTTTATCCCTTATAAAAATATTCAATCCAATTTAAATCCCAAATTCGACTCGAATCTCTAATTCCGGTCCATCAGACCGACTAAACCATCCCAAAACCCCTAGGGCCAAAACCGGGGTGTTACAACTCTCCCCCACTTAAGAAATTTCGTCCGCAAAATTTACCTGGAGGAAAAAGATGCAAAAATTGCTCTTTCATGTCTAACTTTCTCTCTCATGTGGCCTCCTCAACTCCCCGATGCCGCCACAATACCTTAACAAGCTCTATCGTCTTCCCACGTAGAATCTTACTGCTGGTATCAAGAATCTCTATCAGTTCCTCATCATAGGACAAATTCAGCCTCAACTCAACATCTTCCATCGGTATAACGTGCGATGAATCAGATCGGTATCTCCTCAACATTGAAACATGGAACACATTATCAATTTTCTCCAACTCATGAGGTAACCTCAACCGATATGCTACAGGACCTACACGTTCAATAACCTCGTATGGTCCAATAGACCTCAGACTAAGCATACCCTTACGTCCGAATCTCATCACCTTTTTCCATGGTGACAATTTTAAGAATACGTGATCACCCACCGCATATTCAACTTCCTTACGCTTTAGATCCGCATAAGATTTCTGCCGATCCGCAGCCGCTTTCAAAAGGTCGCATACAAGCTTAACCTTCTTATATGCATATTTCAATACATTCGGCAGGGTAACATGCTTTTCCCCTACCTTAGCCGAACATAAGGGCGTACGACACATCCAGCCATATAACGCCTCATAAGGTGCCATGTGTGTACTCGCCTGATAACTGTTGTTGTAGGCAAACTCAACTAAAGGCAATTGCTATTCCCAAGTTCCTTGAAACTCAATAATGTCTCATCTCAGCATATCCTCCAAAAACTGGATAACCCGCTCAGTCTGGTCATCCAACTGATGATGATACGCAGTGCTAAAACTCAACCTCGAACCCAAAGCCTGGTACAGACTTCTCCAAAACTTTGCCGTAAACCTCAAATCCCTATCCGAAACAATGGATTTAGGTACACCATGCAAGCGCACAATCTCAGCTATATACAAATCCGCCAGCTTGTCCAAGGTATACGTTCTATGCACTGGCAGGAAATGTGCACACTTTGTGAACCGGTCAACAATCACCCAATCATAATCCTTTTCAGCCAGTGTCAACGACAAACCTGTTACAAAACCCGGATGGAAATTGATGTTCAGCCTTGACTCGCTGACATACCATGCACTTGGAAACAAACTCATCCAAATCCTTTTTCAACCCAACCCAGTAGTATGCCTCCCTCAAATCACGATACATCTTAACACTACTAGGATGCATAGCAAAAGGACTAGGGTGTGCCTCCGTCAAGATAGTGTGCCTCAACTCCGGATCATTCGACACCACTATCCGAACCTTAAAACACAAAACTCCATCATCATCAAAATGAAAATCTGACAGATTTCCATCCGCTATGTCCTTAACATGCCCAATCAACGAATCATCGTACGGTTGCTTATCTTTAATCAACTGTGATAACGTAGGCTTAACTTGCAACTTGGCTAACAAGCACCCATCACGAGTTACACTCAACCGAGCAAACATAGTTCTCAACTCAACCACAACTTTTCTACTCAAAGCATCTGCCACCACATTTGCTTTACCCGTATGGCACTCAATGGTCAAATCGTAATCCTTAAGCAACTCCGACCATCTTCATTGCCTAAGGTTCAACTCCTTCTGCAACATCAGATATTTCAGGCTCTTATGATCCTTAAAACCACACACTTATCACCATAGAGGTAATGTCGTCAAATTTTCAAAGCGAACACCACAGCCGCAAGCTCCAAATCATGAGTTGGATAATTGCACTCATGAACTTTCAACTGCCTCGATGCATAGGCCACAACCTTCCCACTCTGTATTAGCACACAACCCAAGCTAACATATGACGCATCACTATAAACTACAAACTCATTTCCATATTCAGACTGAATCAATATAGTAGCGTGTGTCAAAACCTCTTTCAACTTTTCAAAACCCTGTTGTTGCTTCTCCATCCACACAAAAGGAACGTTCTTTTGCAACAACTTGGTCAACGGTGCTGCAATACTCGAGAACCCCTCACAAAACAACGATAATAACCAGCCAACCCAAGAAAACTACGCACCTCTGAAACAGACTCAGGTTGCCTCCAATTGAGAATAGCCTCAATTTTTTGTGGATCAACGCGAATACCCTCTGCCGAAACCACATGACCAAGGAACATCACCTCTTTAAGCCAAAACTCACACTTGCTCAACTTAGCATATAACTGGTTATCCTTCAGCACTTGCAACACTATCCGCAAATGCCGATCATGCTCTTCCTCGGTACGGAGTACACGAGAATATCATCTATGAACACCACCACGAACTGATCAAGGTACTCATGGAACACTCTATTCATCATGTCCATAAACACAGCCGGGGGAATTTTCAAACCAAAAGGCATGACCAGAAACTCATAATGCTCATACCTCGTACGAAACACTTCCACATCCTTAACCTCCAACTGGTAATACCCCGATCTTAAATCTATCTTGGAAAATACCGCTGCTCCATGAAACTAATCGAACAAGTCATCAATCCACAACAACTAATACTTGTTCTTCAATGTCAACTTATTCAACTAATGATAATCGATGTACATCCTCATCGTGCCATCCTTCTTCTTCACAAATAACACCGGTGCACCCCAGGATAAAACACTAGGTCTAATAAAACCTTGATCAAGCAGCTCTTACAGCTGCGTCTTAAACTCCTTCAGTTCCTTAGGTGCCATGCGATATGGCGTAATAGAAACTGGAGTCGTATCTTCATATGTCTCGATTTTAAACTCTACCTCCCTATCCGATGGCAACCCTAAAAACTCTTAAGGAAAAACTTCCAAAAAATCACAAATTGTACGGATGTCCTGCACACATACATCCTTAGATCCAGGATTCATAACATAGGCCAAATACGTTTGACATCCGAGTTGCAACATTCAACTTGTTTCCAAAGCTAGAACAACATTGGCCAGGAACTTTGCATTCTCGCCAACCACCACAACTTCATAATCAACAACAAGATGAAAGGATATCCGTTTGGTTTCAAAATCTATAACTGCCCTATTCTTGGATAACCGGTCCATCCCCAAAATCACATCAAAACCATGGAATGCCAACTCCATCAAATCCACGACAAACACATGATCTTGTACTATCAAAGGACACCTTTGGTATAATTTCCTAACCACAACCGTCTCGCCCAAAATACTAGTTACTCGAACACCAACATTCAAAATCTCAATAGGTATATCAAGTAACTATGCATGCTTGCTCATAATATATGAATGGGTGGAACCAGAATCAACCAATGAAAACAAAAACAAAGATTGCAAAGTAATGTACCTATAATCACATCGGTATCGTTGCGTCCCTCACGATGCATACACCCTCACGGGACCTCACCCTCTTGCTAGATAACAATAGTATGAGCCATAGACCTATGACCACCATCTCTCAGCTGGAAATGTCCTCGTCCATACCCTCAACCCCTCGGGGCGACCACAACAGGTGTAGGAGCCTACACACCTCTAGCTAACATAGGGTAATCATGCCTCACATGATCAGTCGACCCACAACTCTAACAAGCAATAGCTGCTACCTGTGCAGTTGCGTCTAACATGGCTCGGTATCCATAACCCCAGCAAACCCCGGGATGTCTCTTCTCACACTGAGTACACTCGGGTATCCCACCTCTGAAACTCTGCCCTAATTGACCACCACCAATATTAGATTCAACGGCTCTCTTACCATGGCCAGATCTTCCTACACGGAATGTCAAGCCCAAACTATGCTCAATGTCCTTGGCTCTCGAAACCAACACATCAACCATAGCCTAAAAACTCTCGTCGTCGCCTGTATCAAAGACGTCATATCACCCAACGCTGACCTAGCTGGCATAGGTGGTACTTGTTCCACACCCGCAGGTGGATTCGACTGAGGAGGTGGCAACCCCTCAACAGGCATAATGTTATCCTCATCCTCTTGCCTCCCCGCATTTGTATTAAAACGTAATTCTCTCCTCAGAGGCATCGTAAACAAAAAATCTATGGCATAATAATACACCAAAACAAAATTGATTAAGCCATCTTCAAGCAAGGATCCAAGACTTCCATTTCAAATCAAAAGCATTTTACATCAGTAGTAATAAGGCAATGTGTCCCAAATAGTACCCCAACATGGCATATAACACTCAATCAATCACCGTGTATAGAAAACATCATGACTCAATCAACATACTTACCAAACAACTTCCCAACAAATATAAAATAACCATAACCCACTTCCAACAATCATAACATGGCTCTGATACCACCAAATGTAACCCCCTCGACCCGACCTAGTCGCAAGACCGAACCGAACGAGCTACAGTAGGTTTACTAAAGTAAACCATGAAGAAAACTCTAGAAATGCGACAATTATTTTTTTTCTTTTATCTTATCTAGATGCTAGTTGTTACCCTACATGTACATACATACCACAGAAGAAAACCCAACTCAATCGGGCATCGAATTGATATCTGATTGGCCATATTACAAGATTAGAGACCAAAATATAAATTTGCAAATCTATAAGGGTTTACTTGTAAATTTGCTTTACCAATCTTCAATTAGTCAGGTTACAAGCTTACATGCCAAATTTCAACTTAAAACGGTCATCCGAACTCATCCAACTACATACATAACACCCATGGACCAAACTATAAATTCTATTATTTTGAAGGGACAAATTCGTAATTAAAGTTACCAATTCTCAATTTTACCAATTACATGCATACTGGTGAAATTCTAGGTCAAAACAATCATTCCAATTCATTTAATTGCAAGAATAACATTCAGGGACTAAAATAAGAGAAAATAGAACCCTTGAAATATAATTTCAACTAACTTAACCACTGCCCGTATCAATACGTGAGCAAGTGTATCAATATGCATGAGCTTTCTCAAGATTCCAAATTCCAATAGCTCAAAATTGTATCGATATACCTTCACGCGTATCGATACACTATGCCTAAAACTGTAGACTCGTATCAATACAGTCACCCACGTACCGATACGCTAAGCCTAAAATATGCTTACCCGTATCGATACGGTCACCCGTGTATCGATACACCCTGACTTGTAATGTCAAAATTTATTGTTTTAACCTTTATTTTGATATTCTAAACACTTAAATAAGCTTCTAAGAACTAGGCAACATCATCATAGGTCGTTTACCATCAATTTACCATAGATCAAACATCAAGAAATGATCATCATGCTTCAAGGCTAACTATAGGCATGCTTCCTAGAACTCAAGCAACCAAAAAATAAAACATATGCAAAATCCAACAAACCAAGCTTAACACAAGTCCAAAACATCAACAAAAACTTGCTCTAACAGAGAGGTAACCACTTAAATCCTCTCAACAACATTCAAGCCACATTGCCTTCATTACTACTTTAAAACCCAAACATACTTTGGTAAATCAAGTCTTGAGAATCCCCTCCTTGCTTGCTAGGCCACTTGCACTTAATCAATCTGCATCGATGATAAAAGAGAGCGTAAGCAATCATTGCTTAGTGTGAAGCGCTCAAAATACAAAACATTTTCCAATGCAATTTAAAACCATTTTAGAACAATCATGTCATTCTTTCAAAACATGCACTTACACTTTATAAGGAAAACCAAAATATTAAACTATATGCAACATGTATCTTGGATTCCACAGCATAATCCCTATGCAATTCCCTCTACTTAAGCCTTCCCAAGCATAACATCCCATATGCAAAGCTGAAGGAGTATAACTCGTATAAATCGTATCATTCAAACCAATCCATCAACATGCTACAATTTAAAACATTGTATTAGCTTTCAAGTGATCCATTTCAATATTCATCCTTCCCCTAAATCATCATTAACATCAAATACACAGATTTCCCAAGAGATTTCGCAACCTCTTGCAGCCCATTGACATGGAGTTGTGCAACACTTGCACCACCTCTACACTACCAAGGCTAATCCTCCAATGTGGAGTTCACACACTCGATGCACCAACCTCTACAGCTCATGGCTGGAGTAAAAGCCATCTAAGTGTTACCTCAATAACACTGGGGTTCACATGATTGGAGTAAGTACCTCTCATACTACCTCTACAACCACAGACGACTTATTATAGTGCACTTTAAATCCTATGGCCGGCCAATTATATCCGATAACATTTCCATAACATTTTCAATTCATCACTTGTCGATATAATCCACTTTAATAAACATACTTCATTGTTTTCATATGCATTATTCAAATCATCTCATTTTGCATTAAACCATGCATAAGCCATGTTCATAAGCATTCTTTAAAATAATGCATTACTTTCCAAATGCATCTAACATCATTTCATATCAATTTCCAGCATTAAACCATGCTCAATTTATGCATAAATCAGGAGGTAAACAATCATTTAACAAGTGCATTCATAAATGAATTGCCAACCGAAATCGAGAGAGAAATTCACTTTACTTACTTCCGAGTCTAAGACCAGCTTATCAAGCCTAGTCTAGATTCCATTAAACCTTTTCAAATCTTTGAAAAGCTATTCTTATCTGTTTCACTCAATGATAAAGCAACTCCTCCCTTTCTGATGCCAAATTAAGCTTCGAGCAACTCCTCAACACCAAGGTTCACCTCCGGATTATCTTCCCCGGTTTCAAACACATCACAACAGAGGATCCAATGCATTAAAATGCATCCAAACCCACAAAAACCAACAATTAACATTTATCTAACTATATTTCTCCACAACACCACAACTTATAAACCAAAAACATCCTCGATTCACCAAAAACCTCAACCCAGCCCACAACTACGAATCTCAACCTTCAAATAACATCAATTAACATCAAAACAACAACCTAAAACAACCTTATACCTCCAGCAACCAATAATTAACCTCAACACATCAAAATCTCTTACCTACCAATCTAACAAACTGGAGATTCAATAGATTTCAGGATTTAATCATCAAAACTCACTTCATTATCATATTAAACATCAAAATCAAGGTATAAACTAATCCTCAACTCAGCAAAAATAGATCACTACGAATTTCTTTAATTTTTCATCATAAACAATCAATTAAACCATAAATCTGAGTTTAATTAATCAAAACCCAATGAAAATCATAAAAAATGGATCAAGAACTTAGGAATTTCAATAAAGAACCTTTCATTAGAGGAGAAGAATGAATCTTTACGCCCAATGCTGATTTCTCCCCGCAATTGCTTTATAAACCATGGGAATCAAGGTAGAAGCAATAAGTATTTGATGTTAAACCTTTAGAAACCAATTGCAAATCAAAAACTCTTTGAAATCCTAATTTTACCTAAAGAAATTGAAGCTGGAAATGTGTTTGGCTGGAGAGAATTTGAGAGAAAGAAGTTACAAAGTTAGTTACGTGAAATTCTTTTAAAAACTTAATTGTGTTTAATTAATTCTCTCCACTATTTACACCTCTTACAAACTTAATTAAAAATAGTTAATTAAAGGAAGAAATCTGATGAAACCCTTTTGTATTTTTAGCTCCTTAAAGATTCAAAGTTTTGACCCATTTTCAAAACAGTCACTAAAAATAGTTTTGCAAACTTTGCGTTTTAGTCACTAACTGAAAATGTCCCATTTTTGAATTTCTTCTTCCAAAATTGATTTCACCAAAATCATTTATATAATTAATAAAGATTTTAGACTATTTTCCCATTTTTTATCCCTTAAAAATATTCAATCCAATTTAAATCCCGAATCTGACTCGAATCTCTAATTCTGGTCCACCAGACCGACTAAACCATCCTAAAATCCCTAGGCCCAAAACCGGATGTTTTGGAAGTGAACGGTGTAGCATTGGAGGCTTCAAACGTTTGATTTCGCGTCGGCAAGCCAAGGCTTCGCGTATCGGTGAGTGAGAATATGGATTCCAACTTTGGAATGTTTTAAAGGTGGTTTATAGGAGTTTAGACTTATCTTGATACGCTGGTTTAAACTCGGAAGTAAGTAAAATTCGATATTCTCTCTTGATTGTGTTAGTGTTAAATGGTTTTATGCACTTGTTTTGATTTACATGTTACCTACTGTTTAAGCATGATTTTAAGTATTTGATATACTGTTTCTAAGCATGAAATGCTAGTGGATGCACATGGTAAGTGATCCTTGTAAGTGTATGGTTTATACTTGTGATTTAAAGCATTGTTGTTGCTTTGTAAAAATGGTTTGGTTAATTCTTGTTAAAAACAGTGAGGTAAATGTTAAATGGTTAATTATATTGCCAAGTGATATGGTTTTGAAATTGTTATCAGATATAGTTGGCCGGTCATAGGATTGAGTGCACTATAATAACTCACCTTAGATGTTGAGGGGTTTATATCCTTGTACCAAAAACTCCATCTGAGTACCTTAGCGGTAGAGGGGTTAAACAGTACCGTAGAATCCCGTTAGCGGATTAAGCGTCTAACCGATGATTAGTGTTGGTGTCCTCATGGGTTGAAAGGTGTATCCAGTTGGTAATATACCGTAATTGTTATTGTATCGCTATTCTGGTTGAGATGGCTTAAAGTGTTGGTTGAATACTTGTTGAATCCATGTATCCGATGAGCTCTTTTGTTAATGGACTTGTTTAAATGATCACTTGTAAGCCAGTATAATTGTTAATGTATCATTGAAAGGTTTATGTTGTATAATATGACTTATACATGTTTACTCATTAAGCTTTGCGTTTGGTTGCTATGCATGAGAAGGCTTAAATTAAGGTTGAGCAATGGGACTTGTTGTTGGTTAGTGATACATGATGCATATGGTCAATATGCTAGTTTAAGATGTTAAGTGCATGGTTTTAAAGGAATGATAATGTTTTAAAGGTTGTTTGTAATAAGTTTCAATATAATGTTGAGAGTTGATTTTAAATGCCTTGATGGTGTATTGTTTGTTAGCGCTCCTCACTAAGCCTTGTGTGCTTATGCTCTTATTGTCCGTCAATGCAGAGAATTGAGATCTTTGGAGGCAACAAGGAGCAAGGGATCCTAGCAAGACTTGTTTACCAAAGTATGTTTGGACTAGACTATAAGTAATAAAGGTAATGGGGTACTTGTTTTGGTTTTGGGAGATGTTTTGATAAACTCCCTATTTGAGCAAGTTTGTTTGGTTGCTCTAAAGTTGTAAATGGACTTCATGGTTTGTTTTTGGTGATGGTTTGAAGTTTCATGTTTTACTTGAATGGTTTTCTAGGTTGCATGCCTATAGATTTACGTTTGATGCAAAATGCCATGAATTGATGTTGAATCTGTGATGCTATGTTGTGAATTGTATCCTGAATTTGTTGGATGTATGTTTGAAGCATGTTAGGGTGTTTTGGTTAGGCTAAGAGCTTGTTAAAGCAGCTAAATATGACATTACAGGCCCAGACGTACCGATACGCGGGGGACCGTATCGGTACGGCTAGGAAAAAATAAGCATGGTATTTTGATACGGGCTTGGGTGTACCGATATGTATTTTCTTTACTGGAATCTATTTTTTGGGACAAAACTCGCATACTGAAACACTACCATACTGTATCGGTACTATTGTTAAACATTCTCGAACGACCAGCTAGGCGTACCAAAATGGGTTGCAGTGTATCGAAATAGTATAGGCTTGTGTGAGGTACCATATCAATATGGTGGCACGCATATCGGTACGATTGTCTACTAATTCAATTAATGTCATAGAAGTGGGTTATGTTTTATAGCGTTTTGGTCCATGAATGTTATGGATGCAATTGCATGAGTTTGGATGTTCGAATAGAGCTGATTTTTGCCATGAGAACATGAAACCTACTTAATTAAATGTTGGTAACAAAAAAACGTGCTAAGTCCTTGTAGTTTGATCAAATTGCAATTTGGAGAATATACATGATGTTTATTGGACCATATGAGGTTGTTGAGCGTGTTGGTCCTATTAGGTATTGGTTGAGGTTACCTCCCGAGTTGGAGAATATACATGATGTGTTTCATGTTTCAATGTTGCGGAGGTATCAGTCGGATCCCTCGCATGTTATGCCAGTGGAAGATATTGAGTTGAGGCCAGATCTATCTTATGATGAAGAACCAGTAGAGGTTCTGGATACCAGTAGTAAGGTTCTTCATGGCAAGACGATTGAGCTAGTTAAGGTGTTGTGGAGGCACTGAGGAGTTGAGAAAGCCACGTGGGAACGTAAGTCGGAGATGCTGGAGCAGTTTTCGCATCTGTTTCCTCTAGGTAAATTTTGAGGACAAAATTTCTTAAGTGGGGGAGAGTTGTAACGCCCCAGATTTGGGCCTAGCAGTTTTGAGGTTTATTAAACGGTCAAGTGGACTAGGTTAGAGATTTGGGTCAGATTTGGGACCGTATATTTTTCGGTAAGATAAAAATGTGGAAAATATTTAAAAATCATCTTTTAATATATATTGATTTTTGGTGGAAACAATTTTGGAAAATGGAATTTGGAAATGTGACATTTTGGTTAGTGACCAAAATGCAATTTTTGAAAACTGTTTTAAAGTGACTAAAATGAAAAGGGTCAAATTCTTAGAATCCTTAAGGAGCTAAATTACCAAGTTTTTGATGGTGGTTTCTCCCTTCAATTTAATCATTTTAAACATGTGTTTTAAAGGTGGTTTAAGAGGGATTAAAATATCTAAGTTAGTTATTTGCTTTTAAAGAAAATTTACGTAACTTTTTCCTAAACCTTTTCTCTCAACTTCTTTTTAGCGAAACACTCAGAATTTCATCAAAATTCTGAGGTGAGAGATTCTTTTCACTCAGATTATTGCTTTTAACTTGATTCTTTAACTTTGTTTTACAAAATCTCATTGAAATCTTATGTTTTCGTAGCTTTAAACAAGCAAATTGAGGGAGAAATCACATAATAGGGGTAAGGTCCGTGATCTCCTCTGTTAAATGGTTCTTTATTGATATTCCCAAGTATTTGATCCTTGATTTATGGTTTATAATATGATTTTATGCTTTTATATAGATTTAATTGTGTAATTGATGCCATGATGAAATATTTGAATTGAATATGATTTCTAGTGTTATGAATTGTTTTTGAACATATTTTGGATGTGTAATGATGTTGATGAGTCGATTTTATCAATGGAATCCCGAAACTCTTGAATCTCTAATTGTTTAGGTTGCGAGATTGGTGTTTTGAGGTGTTATGGTGGTTGTGTGTTTGCTGAAGGTGTTAGGTTAATTTGATTATGTTTCTAGATGTTAATTGATGATAAAAGTTTTGTTGGATTGTTAGGTTGTGGCTGGGTTGGGTTTGGAAAGGATTAGGTGGAGTTTTCGGTTGTTGTGGTTGGGTAATTGTGAGGTGAATGCAATAATCCGTGAGAATCTGGTGTTGGAGTGTTGTAAATGCATGGTGAGACATTAATCCTCTGTATTTATGTGGTTTAAACATGAGAGGTTGTTTTGGAAGCGAACGATGTAGCTTGGAGGCTTCGGACGCTTGATTTCGCATCAACAAGCCAAGGCTTCGCGTATCGGTGAGTGAGAACGTGGATTCCAACTTTGGAATGTTTTAAAGGTGGTTTATGGGAGTTTAGACTTAGCTTGATACACTGGTTTAAACTCAGAAGTAAGTAAAAGTGGATATTCTCTCTAGGTCGTGCTAGTGTTAAATGGTTTTATGCACTTGTTTTGATTTACATGTTACCTACTGTTTAAGCATGATTTAAAGTATTTGATATACTATTTCTAAGCATGAAATGCTGATGGATGCACTTGGTAAGTGATCCTTGTAAGTGTATAGTTTATATTTGTTATTTAAAGCATGGTTGTTTCTTTGGAAAAATGGTTTGGTTAATGCTTGTTAAAAACAGTGAGGTAAATATTAAATGATTAATTATATTGGAAGTGATATGGTTTTGAAATTGTTATCGGATATAGTTGGCTGGCCATATAATTGAGTGCACTATAATAAGTTACCTTGGATGTTGAGGGTTTTAGACTCGTGTACCTAAAACTCCATCCGAGTACCCTAACGGTAGAGGGGTTAAACAGTACCATAGACTCCCGTTAGTGAATTAAGCATCTAACTGATGATTGGTGTTGGTGTCCCTGTGGGTTGAAAGGTGTACCCGGTTGGTAATGTACCACGATTGTTATTGTATCGCTATTCCAGTTGAGATGGCTTGAAGTGTTCGTTGAACACTTGTTGAATCCGTGTATCCGATGAACCCTTTTGTTAGTGGACTTGTTTAAATGATCACTTGTAAGCCAATATAATTGTTAATGTATCATTGAAAGGTTTATGTTCTATAATGTGACTTATACATGTTTACTCTTTAAGCTTTGCATATGGTTTCTATGCATGGGAAGGCTTAAATTGAGGTTGAGCAATAGGACTTGATGTTGGTGAGTGATACATGATGCATATGGTCAATATGTTGGTTTTAAAGATGTTAAGTCCATGGTTTTAAAAGCATGATAATGATTTAAAGGTTGTTTGTAATAAGTTTCAATGTAATGTTGAGAGTTGATTTTAAATGCCTTGATGGTGTATTGTTTGTGAGCGCTCCACACTAAGCCTTGTGTGCTTATGCTCTTATTGTCCATCAATGCATAAAATTGAGAGCTTTGGAGGTAGCAAGGATCAAGGGATCCTAGCAAGATTTGTTTACCAAAGTATGTTTGGACTAGACTATAAGTAATAAAGGCAATAGGGTACTTGTTTTGGTTTTGGGAGATGTTTTGATAAACTCCCTGTTTGAGCAAGTTTGTTTGGTTGCTGTAAAAATGTAAACGGCCTTTATGGTTTGTTTCTGGTGATGTTTTGAAGTTTCACGTTTTACCTGAATGCTTTTCTATGCTGCATGCCTAGAGATTTACGTTTGATGCAAAATGCCATGAATTGATGTTGAATCTGTGATGCTATGCTATGAATTGTATGCTAAATATGTTGGATGTATGTTAGAAGCATGTTAGGGTGTTTTGGTTAGGGTAAGAGCTTGTTAAACCAGCTAAATGTGACATTACAGCCCCAGACGTACCGATACACGGGGGACCGTATTGGTACGGCTAGGCAAAAATAAGCATGGTGTTTCGATACGGGCTTGGGTGTACTGGTACAAATTTTCTTTACTGGAATATGCTTTTTGGGACAAAACTCGCGTACCGAAACACTACCATACCTTATCGGTACGGTTGTTAAACATTCTCAAACCGCCAGCTAGGCGTATCGAAACGGGTTGCAGTGTATCGAAATAGTACAGGCTTGTGTAAGGCACCGCATCGATATGGTGGCACGCTTATCGGTATGGTTGTCCATTAATTCAGTTAATGTCATGGAAGTGGGTTCTATTTTCTTGCGTTTGGTCTCTGAACGTTATGATTGCAATTAAATGATTTTAGATGTTCGAATCGAGCTGGTTTCCGAGTTGAGAACATGAAACCTGCTTAATTAAAGGTTGGTAACTCAAAAATGTGCTAAGTCCTTGTAGTTTGATCAAATTGCAATTTGGTCGCTATTTTGCACTTGAGCCAATTGAATGTCAAATCAACTCCCGATTGAGTTGAGTTTTCACCTGATGACAGTAAGAACATATGGGTTAATGGTTTTGCATTTAGACAAGATAAAAATTTGTAGCATTTCAGTTTCTTTCTTTATGGTTTACCTCGGTAAACCTAATGTAGCTCGCTCGGTTCAGTCTTGAGACTAGGCCGGGTCGAGGGTTACAAAAAGGACCAAAAGCAACTATTTTAACCACTTTTCCAAAATTCCAGGAGTTCATAGGATCAATATACTTTACTTTAAGCTTGTTGTAACTTGACAAAACTTCCAACTAGCTCCGATTTCGAACCAATAACTCTCTTACCCTAAAATGCATGGAAGATGAATGCATTAGGCTTACTTAGCCGAAGTGAGGTAATCATAAACGATGCCAATAATCTATATGCATTCACATACATGCTTCAACAATCATCCAAATACGATATATTAATAGCCAATAACAATGTATCAATAGCCAATATTAATAAGTCAATAATCAATATCAATATCAATGAATCAATAACAATAGTTAATAGTTTCCTTGGATCGATTGCACGGTATATGGATACACGAATTCCTCCGCATCACCAAATAAATAGTGGTCTAGTCATATATCCTCCGCCGCACCAATTTGACCAATACACAACATACCTCCACCGCACCAATATAAAGGTCGTAGCATACCCGTACCAATGGGCTCATGAATTCTATGGGAAGCCAATTGTATCCAATACTCTCGAATCCAAGGTTCAATAATCAGTGATCAATAGTTCTATATGGTAATGCTTCAATGATTTTGATGACAACAATAACGATACTTTGGGCATGGAATCGATGCAACACTTACCCAAACTTACCCACATGGCTTTCGAATAATGTTTTTGTTCAATAACTTCAATATAATGGTTAGGAATGCAATAATCAATACTCAATGATTCGGGATAGGCACTAAGCCTAATCCTGAGACTCCGATTACACTCACCTCGATTCCAAAGCTACTACGACTCTCAGATTACGATTCCCTTATTCTTAGCCTTTGCTGGAGATGATGGATTGGCTTTCTCCAATTCTTGAGCTAGGTGAAAACAAATGGAATTGTTAGAATCAATACTTAGATTGAAGAGTCAAGGATTTAGCTTTAAGCTCCTAACTTCAAATCAAAATTAAACTTCAATCTTCCATAGGCTTGAGAAAATGTTTGAGGGCTTTTGCTTACCAATACGGTAGCTAACAAACAGTATAGAGAAATTGATGAAAGCTTGCACAAACAAAGGAGGTGTTTGCTTAAGTTTAGGTTCAAGACAACAATGGAGGTGTGAGCTTAAGGAGCTTGCTTTAGGAAAGATGAAAGATAGCAAAAGGTCTCGGTATTAATAACTTGAGAAATGTTTTCACTCTTCAATCTTTCTTTCCTTTTAACCAATAGGTTACCTTTAGATAAGGGTAAACTATTTTAAAATTCCCACCCCACCTACAACCAATAGAAAGGTTTCCTTCATTGGTAGGAAGACTATTTTAAAACCATTTCCATTTTCCAATATTAAAGATAATAATAATGGCTATCAAATAGCCATCATCTCATCTTACAATTCCACAAGTATTTCACGTGGGGTTGCCTAAGCAAGGAGATGAATCATCCCAAAAATAGGATAGTTACGAGGTTAGTCCCTCAACTTTCCAGAATTTACTCACTTATCCCAAAACTTTCAATTCTTGCAAATTAACCACTAAAATAGTTTTGACAAACACCCGTACCAATACGCGTTTATGGTCGTATCGATACGCCTAACTAGAGTTCGGTAAGTTAGTTAGAAACTGAAGGATCCGTACCGATACGGGTCCTAACGTATCGATACGCTAAGCTTAAATTTAAAATTTTAAAGGTTTCGATACGGTACCTAACTAAGATTTGACTCAATTAGAGTCTATCATCAATAAAATTGACCTCACGGTCAACTCCGTTACAATATTTAGACATTTTGGTGGAGGGTTTTCAATTGCCAAAACCCTATTCCGACTATACCAATTTTTGAGGTGTTACAGGAGCATTCCTCTCAATCCGATCGTATCTTCTGATCCCCCTCCTTTATTATTTAAATAGGAAAGCACGAGATGCCTAGGATAAGTCTTGAAATTTGAATTTTGAATGCACAAGGGATAAGGGATGTGATAATCTTATACTATATTTGAATCCTAGGGCTGACATCATCAAAGTCCAATAGCTACTCGGCAGGGCATCAAACTTTTCTTCCCTGCCAACAAGTGCTTTGGCAATTTTTGGTCCATTGCTACCAACAACAACTCGGTATTCTCTCTGGTACTGCTTCCTTTTTGCGCTGCTTTGTTATTCTAAACATGTCCTTCTCTGCTGAGCCTACAATAATGCCAACAAAGCAATCCTTCACACTGGCATAACACAATTCTTAACTCCTCATGCAAATGCATGAATTTTAAGGCTAAATGCAACTATATACACTTAAAGGAAAGCAAAGACAATGTGAAATAAGCATAAGATTTAGTACTTTTGACGAGTTAACACACCCCCAAACCTAGCTCATTGCTTGTCCTCAAGTAATGCAAATAAGCTAAAAACAAAATGGTGAAAATAATACCTCGGCAAATTATTGATCAGAATGCCAGCACGTGCTAGCAAGCAAAATGAAGCTCTAGTTCTCCTCCTCAGATATCTTAGTGCAATAATGCTAAGCATGTAGTAAATTCAAGTGCAGCAATATAACTCTAGTCTAGGGCATGACAAGTGCACAAAGTGTAGGCAGTATACATCAAGTATCCATTTACTCCCTTAGTCAAATTTACTACCTAAACTCAGAATATTTCTTTTATTCCAACCAAGGGGTTCTACTCTCTTTTTTTCAACTGACATTAAATTAGGGTTCGCATCATGGCACTATTTGGCGTGAGTAATAAAACGGAGTATACCACGAATCCCCACGTTAGTCCAGACTACATCACTAAGCTAACACATTACACCCATACCCTTATAGTTTTTGACCTGAGCACTAACGAGGGGGTTCCACCAAGCCCCAGGCTACCTATTATCTCTAAGTTAGAGGAGTGTTCCATGTTTTCTTGCCTTAGCAAAACATTGTTGCCTTATTAATTTCTTTTACCCTCGCATAATCTTTTTTTTCTGATCTTAGTTTCAAAAATTCTAAGTTTTCTTAGGAACTAGATGCATACTACGTATTAAGTGAACGTCAACTCCCTAAGCTAGAGATCAATTGCCAAGCAGACATGGCATTACTATTTTGCTGGCATAGAATAGGCAACCAAAGATTTTAAAAAACTCCTTCATCGGACAGACTACCGTAGAACACATTAAACTTGCTTAATAAAGTGTTAACATTCTTCAAAAATTGACCGAGGCAAACTTTTGTTTTTCTTTGTTTTGTGGTTCAGTATACATGTCATTAATCTAGGTATGGCAACAGAAATGTAAACATGAATGCATGGCATGGCATAAATATGAGGCAATGCACACCCCCAAACCAAAGATTTGCGTTGTCCTCAACGCATGAAAACAACATATATATACAAATAACAGAAAAATAAAATGCATGAACATGTGAAATTCAAAGGAATGAAATGCAAAGGAGTTTAGGAAGAAGAAGACTCCCCTGTGGATACTTTCTCTCATATGACGTGGGCTTTTCTCTTGATAAATGTCCCACAATCAGGGGCCATTCTTTTTCCTTCCTTTCATGCTTGGCTTTGAGGCAGCAGTGGAAGCTTCAACTTCTTTTGCACTTCTTCCTCTAATTCTGGCGGTGTTTCTATCTTAGCGGATTCAACTTGAACTGGCGAATCTGGGACGTTGGCTTCTGAGCGTGTCCGGTTATGAACTAAGTGAAGGCTATATGGCATGGCATCTGGCAAAGAGCTCGTCAAGGAATTTAGGGAAGGTTGGCATAACTCCTGGAGACATACTCGCAAAGGTCTCCCTGATGAGTCCTTAATATAGTCTCATTTTAGTATCTATAGTATGAACATTTGCATTATTTATTAAGTGTTTTATTGACATTTGTAGTTTTTTTAGTTATTTCATATTTTGCGGTATGTATTTTATATATGTTGTGGTTTTAGTATTTTTGTTATGTTTTCAGTTATTTTTAATAAATTGTATGTTTGTGTTAGTTGCAAGATTAGATATGTTGAATTTGGTGATTGCAATTATGACACAAACGAAGTTGAATCCAAAGATGATCCAAGGTTAAAAGAATTGGGAAAATGCTGAAATTGAGAAAATAGACTCAATAAACTCGTACTAAAATTCTGCACTCAATATGTTGCACGGTTTTGACCATAACGTCAGCTCCAGAACTCAAAAATTGGCCCGTAAGACACCATTTTGAAGCTAATTGAGTCTACTGTATTTTCAAAGTGGTTGAAAATCCAAATCAAATATGTAATTTCCCAGAAATTGCTGAAAACCGGAGCTTATCAAAGTCATCATCAAATAAAGCAAAGTTATCATCAAATAATGCAAGGATATGAATTTACACCCACCATACTTTGTCATCTAGCCTCCTAAATTTCCTATAAATAGGCTTTAGTTTTGCCTTGTAAATCATCTTGAAAGCTTGGTTGTAACATTGCTGTTAAATATTCAAGATCACTTTTCTTTCTTTCTTTATTTTTTTCTTTCTTTCTTTCTTTTCTTTCTTTCATCCTTATATTTTTCTTGTTTATGTTTGGTTTTTGTAAACCAAATTGTATTTTCTTTAAAGTTATGGTGTCGTTCTAAGTCAAGTTGCTGAGGTGAAAGGATGAAGCTCCTGGTAAATACTAAAGGTTAGTTTGAAATTCTCAACGTACGCTAAAACATGTTAAATTAGTATATGATGTTAAATTCAGTTGGTTAAGATTTATGTTAGTAACTTAAGAACCTTGCTTCATTATAGACAAGTAATTTGGCACTATAAATGCTTGTTATAATTAACTTGATTTATTGTAGACAAAAAAATTGGCATAATGAACACTTGGACTTGTTTATTAATTTTGATTCCACCAATCCATATAACAGCATATGATATACCTTTGCATTTTTTCGACATTATTTATTGCACTTTGGACTTTGATTATGGACATTGGACAATGGACTTTCATTGCAGGATCTTCCGATTGGATTTCATTTCATCATATGAACTTCAATTGAGTAATAAGATGAATAAAAATTAATCTTAATATAATACCAAGAGTGGATTCTCAAAACCTCAGCTTCTTTTATTTATGGACATTGGACAATGGACTTTCATTGCAGGATCTTTCGATTGGATTTCATTTCTAATCACTTTTGATGACCAACAATGTTCAAATGAAATTATTAAGTTAAAATTATTTCCTTATTCTTTAAAAGATAAGGAAAAAATTTGGCTTAATACGTTGAAACCTATGTCAATTAACGCTTGGCAAGAAATGCAAACTCAATTTTTAAAAAAGTTTTTTCCAACACATAAAACTAATGCTTTAAAGAAACAAATTCAAAAATTCAATCAGAAGCCAAACAAAACATTTTTTCAGTGTTGGGAACATTTTAAAGATTTATTAAATTCTTGCCCACATCATGGTTTTGAAGAATGGCGTATCATAATTTTTTTCTATGATGGTTTGACTCATGAAACTAAACAATTTGTTGAAATAATGTGCAATGGTGATTTCATGAGTAAACAACCTGAAGAAGCTTTTGATTACTTAGATCATTTAGCTGAAAATTCTCAGTCTTGGCACTTAGATAATTCTATAGAAGGATTTGCTAAACATAATCTTGTGCATAATAAAGGAAAATATCACCTTAACCAAGATGATGATTTAAGTGCTAAGTTTGCTATTTTATCTAGAAGACTCGATGCCATAGAAACAAGGAAAATAAAAGAAGTTCATTCTATGAAAAATCAAGAGAGTTGTGATATTTGTGATATTATGTGACACTCTACTCTTGAATGTCCGAATAATCCAATTTTTAAAGAAATGCTGCATGTGAATGCAAATGTCATAAATACATCCTCAAAGCCTTTTCCTTCTCCCTATTCTGAAACTTATAATCCTCAATGGAAAAATCATCCAAACTTTGGTTGAAAAATAATAACCATCCTCATGTACCCCAAAACCAAAAGCTTCCATACAGTTCATCTAATTTATATTCACAGGTAAAAAGTATTGATGAGACATTGCAAGTTTTCATGCAGGAACAGAAAATTTTTAATATTCAAACATCACAAGCTATCAATGAAATCAAGACAACACTTTCAACATTGACAAATTCGTTGCGCACTCAAGAAAAAGGTAAGTTTCCTGCTCAACCTCTTCCAAATCCTTCTAATCAATCTCTTGCTTCTTGTTCTAGTGGAACTCAACAAGAAGATGTTAAATCTATCACAACCCTCCGAAGTGGTAAGAAGGTTGATAAAACTATTCCATCAAAAATTGAAGAATCTTCATCTCCTTGAAAAGGTAAAGGTGAGAATAGTGGTAAGTCTGAAAATAGTGGCATAGAAAAAGATAAATGTGTAATTCCTGCTCCTTTTTCCCAGAGATTACAACCAACAAAGAATTTAAACAAAAATGTTGAAATCTTAGAACTTTTCAAACAAGTTAAGATTAATATTCCTTTGTGAGTTGATTTCTGTGAGTTGAAAATAATTTTGTGAATATAAAGTAAAGCATCACTATTAAAAACTTGAAAGATTAAATATGTGTCAAGATTATGCTATGACTTGTCTATAGAAAGAGTCTCTGATGTTTCACAGTTAGAAAGATTAAGGACATTGGATGCTTCACTTTGAATATTCCTTGATATCTCCAGAATTTGTAATTTCTTTGTTACACATCATCTGTCTCATGGGACGTACAAAGAATTGTAATCGATCGTAAGTGAATGATGAACCTAATCATAAAAAAATTCATTATTTCATATTTTATAATAATAAGAGTTCCAAATGCATGATAGGGGATGATCTAAGTTTTTTATTTCTTTGGATCGATTGAGCCTTTTGAGCCAACCATACAATATTTCCCTTGAACCCATGATTTTGAGCCTATAGCCTTTTCTTGACTCACCAAATATTTCTTTATTTATCCTTACCTACAGAGCTTAAAGCTCCAACCTTACCCTTGTTTGCTTTAGATGCTCAGTACTTACTGGATATATCTTTATGAGAATAAGTATTAATGGGGTAGGTAGATAAATTTAACAGGAGAAAGACACGAAAAGGATTAGAGCATGGAATTCTATTTTTCTGCAAAAATGTTATCTTTATTAAAAAATAAAAAATACTAGCATCATGCAAAAAAAGAAAAAAACTTATACTTTATGCTTTATCATTTTGTAATGGAGAAATAAGGAATAATTTGGAAAATGATGGAGTTGGATGATCACTAAGGGAAGATGGGAATTAATCCTTCTTGCTCACCTTGATCCGTAAGTAAATTGAGTTTAGGATAAGCCAATTCTTGTCAATCTCATTGAAATATCATACCTTGACCTAAGCCCGGTTATAAGCCAATTAAAAAGACTTGGCTACTCTATTATATTGGAACTAATTATATAAAGATGAATAATGAATTAATTCATGATAGCCATTCACTTATTGTTTATAACTTTTCCAATGTGCTGATGAGATTGCACACAGGTTATTTGCACACATATGAGCACAAAAGTTTCATTGTCTTACATTTTTTTACTGTGAAAATTTTCTAGAGACCACCTATATCATGAATAGCATTCTATTTGACCATGTTTAAACATTTAAGTTCTTAATAGTGATATTTTACTCTACATTCACAACTTTGTGTTCTCCCAATCAGTTGATGCTAAAGTATATTAGGTTACATCTACATTTGCATTGGTGGTTTGTTTGCTTGAGAACAAGCAAAAATGTAAGTGTGGGGGTGTGATGAGTCCTTAATATAGTCTCATTTTAGTATCTATAGTACAAACATTTGCATTATTTATTAAGTGTTTTATTGACATTTGTAGTTTTTTTAGTTATTTCATATTTTGCGGTTTGTATTTTAAATATGTTGTGGTTTTAGTATTTTTGTTATGTTTTCAGTTATTTTTAATAAATTGTATGTTTGTGTTAATTGCAGGATTAGATATGTTGAATTTGGTGATTGCAATTATGACACAAATGAAGTTGAATCCAAAGATGATCCAAGGTGAAAGGAATTGGGCAAATACTGAAATTGAGAAAATAGACTCAATAAACTCGTACTAAAATTCTGCACTCAATATGTTGCACGGTTTTGACCATAACTTCAGCTCCAAAACTCAAAAATTGGCCCGTAAGACACCGTTTTGAAGCTAATTGAGTCTATTATATTTTCAAAGTGGTTGGAAATCCAAATCAAATCTGGAATTTCCTAGAAATTACTGAAAACCGGAGCTTATCAAAGTCATCATCAAATAATGCAAAGTTATCATCAAATAATTCAAAGTCATCATCAAATAATGCAAGGATATGAATTTCCAGCCACCATCCTTTGTCATATAGCCTCCCAAATTTCCTATAAATAGGCTTTAGTTTTACCTTGTAAATCATCATGAAAGCCTGGTTGTGACATTGTTGTTAAATATTCAAGATCACTTTTCTTTCTTTCATCCTTATATTTTTCTTTCATCTTTATATTTTTCTTCTTTATGTTTGGTTTTTGTAAGCATCATCACTGGCAAAGAGCTCGTCAAGGAATTTAGGGATGGTTGGCATAACTCCTGGAGACATACTCGCAAAGGTCTCCTTGATAGCAATATCCGTGGTATGAATGTAATGCCAAAGCTTGACATTTTGCTCCTCAGCTCTCTCCAATTTCTGGAGAATGATCTCTTGACGGTGGTGGATCTCGGAGAGTAGTGCCACTAAACTAGCTGACATGGGAGCATCAGGCTCTGCCTTTGGCACCTTAGGCTTGGGCGTTGATTCCTTAGCCTTTCCCTTGCCCTTGTCTTTCAACTCGGTGGCTATGAGTTGCCTCCATAGGGAGGCCGTAATTATTGTTCCCTTGATTATTTGGGCTTTATCCGTAGCAAGCTTGGGCACACAATGTTGCAAGCAAATGTTAGAAATTAACAAAGGGAAAACAACTACCATTACCTCTTTCAGCACATTTATAAGTTTCGTTGATGATAATCCGACCTACATTATTCTTTCAGCCCGTAAAAATGGAGTGCAACAACGCCAGCCTCTCTTCCGAGACAGTCTCATTATGGGTAGTTGGCATCAGATTTGCCTTGATAAAATGGTTCCACCCTCTCGGCTGTGATTTTAAGGCCAGTCGCTTGACCGTACGGTATCCCTTGGATGTCATAGTCCATGCAGTGCTAGGTTCGCACAATTTTTTCAACATCTTCTTTCTCTTGGCAGTGTTCATAGAGTCGACAAAATCCTGGTGTTCATCCTCTGTACTAGCCAACTTAAACATGGTGTTAATGTACCCTTCATCTAAACTCACACGCGTACCTCAAATCATCAAAAAGGGTGAATCTTTGGTGACAAGATGGGAATAGAATTCTCGGACAATGTTGGGGTAAACATCTCCCTTCTGTTGGCATAAAATCTCCCACTGGTGCTTGGTTACCACCAATATGAACTCCAGGGTAAATCCCAAATTTGGTTTGTCCTTGACCTCAAAGGTTTTCTCGTAAGAGAATGATCTTGAAGCAAAATTGTCGTCATACTTCTTGTGGATCTCTTTATTGAAGAAGTTTTGAAGGGATTCGATGAAGAAACCATTGGAAAAGATTGAAAAACACAAGCATTTTGGACAAGAGAAAAAGAGAGTGACTCTTGGTGTTCTTAATAAAGAAAGAAGGGAAGAGTGAAAAAAATTTAGGTTTTGAACGGCTAGGGTAGATGAAAGGTAAAGAGGTTGAGTGTTTTAATTGGGGTAATAAAGTGGCCGATTTAGGAGGGGTAAGGGTTTAAGTGATAAGGATGATGTGATAAGGGTTTAAGTGATACGGTAGGTTTAAAAGTGGAGTGATAAGGTGATTTTATTAGGTTGAAATTCAAAATTCAACTTATCACTTTGGGCGGCTAGGGTAAAAATTCAAAGGAAAATTTTCACTTTTCATGGGTCAAGTTTCAATCAAGCCTTGGGTAATTTTCTTTCTTCCAAAATTCCAATAGCGCATGCCAACCCCTGCCCTGGCATTGTATCTGCCACACATAATTCTTCCAATTTGCAATCGCCGCTTGCCAGGTCCCTGTCTGAACAATATGCCTGGCACATTAAGTTTTCATATTCTCAAAGAAAACCTCTCAACGCAGAAAAATAAAAAAATTAAAACTAATAAGAAAAATAAAGAAATGAAAGTTGCTAAAAAGAAAAACATCTAACCTACTATTTACAAAAATTATACACTGATGTACTGAATCTCTGTGAGGAGGATAACCTCCATGCCATTCCTCTGAGTGCATTCCAAATAGTGTTTCAATCGTTGACCGTTTACCTTGAAAATTTCTCTGACTTCAAATTTGTAATGTCTACAACACCATGTACATATGGCTTTACAACTTCAAAAGTGTTGACCACCTTGACTTAAGCTTTCCTGGAAACAATTTAAGCCTTGAGTTAAATTACAGAACACGTTGTCCTACCTCAAATTGTCTTGGCATTATCCTACTGTCATGACAGCGTTTGGTCATCTCCTTGTAGATTCTGTCATTTTCATAAGCTTGTGTTCTGAACTCTTCCAACTCATTTAGGTCTAGTAGTCTTTTTTCTCCATCAGCTCTCCATGCCATATCAAGCGTTTTGATTGCCCAATATGCATGGTGCTCCATTTCCACTGGTAGGTGGTATGCTTTTCTAAAGATGAGTCTGAATGGTGAAGTACCCAAGGGAGTTCTAAAAGTTGTTCTGTAAGCCCACAAGAAGTCATCTAGTCTCAAGGACCAGTCATTCCTAGAAGGATTTACAATCTTTTCAAGGATACTCTTGATCTTCTTGTTTGAAATCTCGGCTTGCCCATTTGTTTGGGGATGGTATTCTGTGGCAATCCTTTACAAAATTTCATATATACACAAAGCTTTAAAGATTAGATTGCATTTAAAATGGGTACCCTCATCATGAATAATCACTCTAGGGGCACCAAATCGAGTAAAAATGTGTTTATGCAAGAACTTGGAAATGACCTTAGCATCATTCGTTGGCAATGCAATGGCCTCAACACATTTTGAAACGTAGTCAACAGCCACGAGGATGTATAATTACCAAATGATAGAGGAAATGGACCCATGAAGTCTATCCCCTATACATCAAATAAGTGAATAGGCATGATGTTTTTGAGCGGTAGTTGGTGTCTGCTAGAGATGTTTCCTGTCTGCTGTATCAATCACATGCCTCGGCATAATTATGGGAATCTTTGTATAGTGTGGGCCAAAAAAATCCTGACTGTAGCACCTTGGTGGCAGTCTTCATCCCAACAAAGTGACCTCCATACGGTGTGACATGGCATAGTTGCAAAATGTTGTGCTGCTCATCCTCTGGCACACACCGTCTTATCACTTGGTCGGCACACTATTTGAACAATATTGGCTTGTCCCATAGTATTGCCTAACTTCTCACATGAAACTTTTCTTGGCATTGTATGCCAGATTTAGTGGCAGAATATTACTAACCAGGTAGTTGACTATGTCGGCGTACCATGGTACGACATTGACTTCAAGCAAATACTCATTTGGAAATTCATCTCTTATGGCAGCATTCTTACCATCTTCAAGGTGATGCTCTACACATGATAGGTTGTCAACTACTAAGTTTTCACTGTCCTTCTTGTCTCGGATCTTGAGATCAAATTCTTGTAGTGGAATCGTCCATCGGATTAGTCTGCGCTTGGCATCCTTCTTTGCCAAACGGTACTTTAGTGCTAATTGATCTGTATATACCACAACATTGTTACCAACTAAATAAGATATGAATTTATCAAAAGCGAATACAACTATAAGAAATTCTTTCTCGGTTGTGGAATAACTCAGCTAAGCTCCATTTAGGGTATGGCTGTCATAGTAGATGGTATGAAAAGCTTTGCCTCGCCATTGTCCCAATAATGCTCCGACGACATAATCGTTGGCATCACACATGAGCTCAAATGGCTCATTCCAATCTGGTACCATGACTATAGGGGCATTAATCAACTTCTCCTTAAGTTCCTAAAACGCTCTTAAACAAGAATCATCAAATACAAAAGTGGCATTTTGTTCCAAAAGCAAGCATAAAGGTTTAGAAATTTTAGAAAAATCTTTAATGAAACTTCTCCTTTTACACTTGTCGGTGGTGGCAATTGCTTGATTACCTCAATTTTTGCTTGGTCGACCTCTAATCCCTTCTTGGTTACCTTGTGCCCAAGAAGAATACCCTCATTCACTATGAAGTGGTAGTTTTCCCAGTCCAACACTAGGTTTGCCTCAATGTATATTTTCAAGACTTGCTCCAAACTCTGAAGGCATTCCTCAAATAGTTTACCAAACACTGAGAAATCATCAATGAATACATCCAAATTTTGTTCAATTATGTCGAAAAAATGGACACCATGCAACGTTGAAATGTTACCGGGGCATTACACAACCAGAATGACATTCTTCTAAAGGCAAACGTCCCATATGGACACGTGAACGTGGTCTTCTCTTGATCTTCTAGAGCTATGGAAATTTGGTTATATCCTGAATAGCCATCTAGAAAATAGTAAAATACCTTACCTGTCAATCTGTCCAACATCTGATCAATGAAGGGTAATGGAAAATGGTCTTTCTTGGTGGCATTGTTCAGCTTCCTATAATCCACGCAGACTCTCCATCCGATAACGGTCCTGGAAGGAATTAACTCATTGTTGCTATTTTGTACCACAATCATGCCACCGTTTTTTGGCACACATTGCACCGGGCTAACCCACGAGCTATCAGAAATGGGATAGATTATCCCGGCATCTAGCCACTTGATAATCTCCTTCTTAACAACCTCTTTCATGCTCGAGTTTAATCTTTTCTGACCCTTAATGGTCTTCCCATGATATTCCTCCAAGATGATTTTGTGCAAGCAAATAGATGGGCTTATTCCTCAGATATCATCCAAGGTCCATCCCAACCCTTGCTTGTAATTGCTTAGAATTTCTAGCAATCATTCCTCCTGATCTTTAGTGAGGTTAGCAACAATGATCACTGGCAAGGTTGAGTGTTTTCCTAAGTAAGCATAAATTGACATGGTTCGACAGTGATTTGAGCTTTAGTTCGGGTGGCTCCTCAATGGGTGATATTGGTGCCGTAATCTTTCTGCCAGCCAACTCTAATTGTTTTGGTTGTCCAAAATAGCTTACTTCTACTAAGGCTACTCATTCAGTGTCCTCATTTGTTTTACCTTTACTGTCACTTTCGCTAGCATCATCATCAGTATCTTCGCATAGGTGGGCCACGTCCACCTTAAAAATGGACTCCATCTTATCACTTGCTTGGCATTTATCTGATTCATCTGCATATTTCAAAGCTTGAAACACATTAAATGTAACCTGCTGATCATTTATGCGCATAGTTAATTCACCTTTATGAACATCAATCAAGGCTTTATCTATGGCAAGGAACCGTCTGTCCAATATAATTGGGACATTTAAATCTGCCTCATTTTCCTAAGTAAGCATAAATCACCTTTATGAACATCAATCTTACCCTTAGGATGTGCAAATGATCGGTCTGCCAACTTTAGTGTCACCGTGGTAGGCCTTGCTTCTATGACAAGCTTCCTGAAAACAGACATTGACATCAAATTGATGTTGGCTCCCAAGTCACACAGTGCCTTACCCATGAATTTGTTGCCAATGGTACAGGGAAGAGTAAAACTTCTTGGATCTTCTAGCTTTGGTGACAACCGATTGAGTATCATTGCATTGCATCCCTCAGTGGGAGTTACAGTTTCAAAATCACCCAACTTTCTCTTTTTAGACAAGATGTCCTTCATGAATTTGACATAATTAGGCATTTGCTCGAGAGCTTCCACCAATGGTAAATTGATTTGCAATTATTTAAGTACTTCAAAGAAGCGCTTAAATTGCTGATCCTACTTGTGCTTTTGTAGTTTTTGTGGAAAAGATGGAGGTGGATAAACATATGCTAGCTCTACCAGCTTTGCCAAGGTTCTGTTGACATCCGACTTAGGTTTGGCATTGCTTATGTCTGCTTCTTTCTTCTTTAGTTCTTTTGGTTCATCTACTGATAGTTTCTTCTTCTCCTAGCAACTATTTGGTTGCTTGACAGATGTCTCAGCCTCGTACTGTTTGCCACTCCGTAGAGTCACAACTTTGCATTATTCATTATGGTTTTGCTTAGCATCCTCTGTATCGCTCGGCAAAGCTCCCTGGGGTCTATTGCTGAGTGCATTGGCAATCAGTCCAATTTGTACCTCCAAGTTTCGCATCGATGTTGCCAAACTCTGGACAGTTGCATCATTCTTCTCCATGTATTTTGTCAAAGTCCCCTGGTTGTTCCTTTGCCCTACATAAAAATTGTTTTGTGCCCTTTATGGCATGACATTCTGGTTGACCCCTGGCATGGCATTGTTCCGACACTAGGCATTATATTGATGCTGGGCATTGTTGTTCTGTTGTTGGGCACTATATTGGTTGCTTCCTTGATTCCCCAAAGCTAAATTTGGGTGCTGCCTCCATCCTGCATTGTAAGTATTGGAATTTGGATTATAATTACGATTAAAATTGCCAACAAAATTTACTGACTCAGGGTTGGCAGGGCAATCTTTCATGTGATGATCCTCTCCGCATATTGTATAGAATGAGGCTAATGCATTAACTTCTTGGGCATCATAACTCTTTTGCAAAGTTCTTACCATGCTAATAAGATTGGAAATCTCAGCGTGGATGGGTGTGAGCTCATCTATTTGTAATTTCCTACCAGTTTTAGTGCCGGTCCCAAGTCTGGCAGTAGGATATTCAAAATCATTGATTGAAATCCTCTCAAGGAGGCATACAACCTCTGTATAGTTTTTGTGAAGCAGTGAGCCATTTGCCGACGCATCAACAACTATTCTGGCTTGCGCATTAAGTCCATTGTAGAAGGTATCCATTTGGGTCCATTTCGGGAATCCATGTATGGAACATCTCCTCAATAGATCTTTATATCTCTCCAGGCATCATATAGGGTCTCATCATCTGCCTGCCTAAATCTGATGATCTCACCCCTCAGCTTGGCGATGAGTTTAGGTGGCTGGAATCGTAACAAATATTTTTGGCATAGATCTCCCCATGAGGTGACAGAACCAGTTGGCAAAGAACTTAGCCACACTTTTGCTCTATCTCTCAGGGAAAATGTAAACAACTTTAGCTTCACTGTATCCTCTGATACTCCAGGATGCTGAAATAGCTGCAGACTTCCATGAACTGCTTCAAGTGTTACCTTGGATCTCCAGTTGGTGCTCCATCAAATTTTCCTACATTCAAAATCGTTTGTATCATTACCGGTTTGATTTCAAAATTGGGTTTATTTACCTCGGGACCAATTACTCCTGGCATCAAATTGTCAATCTTTGGTGTTAAGTGTTCTCTAATAGGTCTCTCATCTTCCACATTAACAGCTGAGGCAACAGGAGCTGGTGGTATTCTATTGTTATTGGGTGGATTTTCCTCATTGTTTAACACACCATTTCCTCCATTGCCTTGTTGAGTCATCTCTTGAATCTTTTTCTTTAACCTTCGCAGGGTTCTTTCGATTTTCAGATCGTATAGCCAACCTTCCACCATAGGGGGTTTCTGGTCATACACTGGTCAAAACAAAGAAGCGAAATAAAGAAAAAATAAATAAAAATACAAGTAAAATTTTAAAAACAACAAACTCCGTTGCAATCCCTGGCAACTGTGCCAAAAACTTGTTCGACTGTGTGAGTGCTTGGAAAAAATGTGGGAAATGTATGAAAACAGTGCCAAGACTAAGTCTTTTGTGTGCAAGTATACACGGTCTGTAAGTAATACAGCAGCAAGCTGGTTATCGATCCCACAAGGATTGCCAAGAGTTTGTTTGCCTTGCTTGTTTACTCGTCAAAGGGAAAGTGTTGTGATTTGAAGTGGGTTTTGAAAATAGTTTAAAAGAAAATAAATAAAAGGAAAACAGTGTTGGCACAAGGAAAGTTTAAATGAGTGACGAGCGTTGGCAAGGGATACCTATTTTTCACGCTTTTCATGCCAACCTTTAATAATTTTCTACCTTGATATTATTTGTGGAGCAGATTCAAAGTTGGCATTGCCTCTGTCGATGGCAATGTCTGAAATTAACCATGTAAAACCCTTATATCTTTATAATGAAGTTTTTCATAAATCAATTTGATTAAGTTCCATTCTATACTCCTAAGGGGTAAACTCACTCCTGAAGTAAGTTTATCTACTTGAACGTCTTCTGTCGAAGCATCTCGCCTTAGTATAGCAACTAATCGTTGCCCCCTAAGTCTATTAAGATATTAAGGTGCAATAAGCATATTGTGCCAGCGGTCGCTTGGCACATAATTTAGAAAACTGTAAAACATGCTAGATAGGGAAAATAATGCCAAGGCATTTTTTATTATTAAAAATTAAACATAAAACAGCGTTCAATCGCAAACATCCCCCACCGACTGTAAAATTTTAATTCATGGTGGGGGTATCAATCCAAAAACCATAATCCTATCTCAACATCATCATCATTAAAAATAAAAACAATTTAAAACAAAGATAATGGGCTAGAAGGGGATCTGTCATTGCAGCCCTTCAAGGTCCAATCTCTCAGTCAAGCTGGTCGAACCATATCTCCTTCATGCAGGCTTATTCTCAATCCGATCGTCTCTTCTGATCCCCCTCCTTCCTTCTTTAAATAGGCAAGCACGGGATGTCTAGGATAAGACTTGAAATTTGAATCCTAGGGCTGACGTCATCAAGGTCCAACAGCTACTCGACCATACATCAAACTTCTCTTCTCTGCCAACCGGTGCTTTGGTAATTTTTGGTCCATCGCTGCCAATAGCAACTCGACATTCTCTCTGGCATTCCTTCCTTTTTGCGCTGCTTTGCTCTACTAAACCTGTCCTTCTCTGCTGAGCCTGCAATAATGCCAACAAAGCAACCCTTCACATTGGCATGACATAATTCCTAACTCCTTATGCAAATGCATGAATTTTAAGGCTAAATGCAACTAAACACACTTAAAGGCAAGAAAAAACAATATGAAATAAGCATAAGATTTAGTACTTTTGATTAGTTAACATGTACCGATATGATTTCAGCTCATTAGAATTTCTTAAAGCTATAGCATACCGATATGGGTTGACTCGTATCGATACTAGACTGCATGGCATACCGGTACAAGTTGAATATCGTACCAATAACCCTCAGTGTCTCCATCCAATGAAATAGTGTTCTTTAAAGCTAGAACACTAGGGTATCGATATCGCCTCCTTGCGTACCGATACCGAACCCAAAAATTGCTTCCTAGGCCCGGGAAATAACTCCTCAAGCCCCCAAAACACAACCTTTAGCACTTAAACTCAAGCCTATATCTTATGGAAGTTATTCTGGTGGTTTATTGCCATTTTTATGGGTTATTAACATGAAATACGAGATTTGCCATTAGTGATCATATTCAAGCATTCAAACACCCAAATAATCAAAACAAACATACATGGCATCATCCTTAGGATGTGCATGAAACAAATGAGTTGGAAGTGTACCAACCTTCCTTCAAAGCTGGAAAACAACCCTTTATCCCCCTAGCTCAAGCCTTCCTCTTTCCTTGGTCCTTGGAGTGCTCCCCAACCTCCTTCACTATAACCATGTAACACCCCTTTCCTGTATTTATCATCAAATACGAGTCGGTGATGTTACTAACAAAGATTAAATCCTTATATTTTCTTAATATAGAAAATTGGCAGCCTGCACTGCCTTTACTTAAAAATTTATAAAAAAATTATAGACATCGAAAATTCGTCCCGAAATTTTCTAATTAAACTAGATTCATTAAGCTTTCTAACCATATAAATTATTAGCCTAAATTCATTACACAAAAATTCAAATAAATCCTTAGATTCACGTTACAGCCCAGAATTTCAAAAATTCTGCTACCCTATTTTCTGACATTCCGTCGAATAAAAATTCATTTTTTACATGCAACTGGAAATCAGTCACCGTTAATTTTGTAAGAAACTAGACAAAATTTTTAGTTCATACATATAAGATTCACCATCTAAGTCCAATTGTATAGTTTATGCTGATTTTTCAAACTCACTGCTTTTGCATACACATTTGGACAGATTTTTAATCTTTCTACCTTAAGACCCAAATTTAATAAAACTTAGTCCATTATCATTTATAGATATAATAGAACTTACTAGGTTCATTATCTATATTATCACAACTATTAAACAACCATATTTGGTAATAAGTTATTACAACCCCATTGATTATACATGCCATCTAGTACATTTCTAAAAGAAAGGATGGATGTCATTACATTACTATGAGTATGGAGATATACCTACCAAAATATGAAAGTGATGCTCGGCTACTCTTCTCTCGAAGCTCCTTTAAAACCTACGCATGAAATTCATCATACGCTAAGAATATACTTAGTGAGGCAACTACATTTTATTCAAATGCGATTTATCATAGATATCAATATAATAAAATAACAATGCATATGATCACCTACCATTTTATGCATATTAGCATATATGACATGATATATGTATAATAACATGTTACATGGTAATAACCTTGATTCTTACCAATACCGTTGCAATATTCATCATCGAGCTTTCAAGCCTTTTTATCCTGTTTTTCAATTCATTTAGCCCAAGAATTGAATTAAGGAAATTTTGTACGCGAGTCATCCCCCTATACTTACTTGAGTATAGTATATTATGTACACTTTACTGGAAGTGCTTAGCACTGAAGTATACAGTTATTAATTATTTTGCACTTTACCTGAAGTGCTTATAATAAATTGCACTCTACCGGGAGTGCTAAAATGTCTATACAGCTGTTTATGACTCTATGGATATCCAACTATACATTTAATTTCCTATCTCATACTTTGGGCTTTATGTCAATCATAATCTCATACATGGCAACATATATACATATTAAGCCATTTCTACACAAAATAACATTCCATGAACAAGTAGTGATCTATGCATGTATTTTCAATTCTTGACATATTTTTAACATTTCAATTATATGATGAATGACATAAAGATCATGCATTGCACTCACCTTGACACTTTCAAAAGTTAACTTTATACTAGCCTCACTAAGCTTGGTTGCACTTTTATCTTCTTTATTCACTCGTTTGATCTCGAACTAGTTTGTTATATGTATGTACATTAAATACATGACACAAGCAACCTTAAGTACATGTCCAAACCTTACTAATACATGTACATACCAATATGGAAAAAATAATATCTTCAACCAAGTACTTCTTTGTAACCAGCATGCTCCCAATACTTTAATCTTATCTCAAATTACACACTACAACCAATAATTTGATAATTTCCCTTTAAACCCTAAATTCTTTCTCGTAGGGTTTATAAACTAAAATTTGGAAACTTCCACATTTCATCTCCATTTTCAAAAATATTAATACCAAAATGATCATTGTATCATAGCAAACAACATACCCATGCTTCTTGAATATTTTCCAATTTTTCACTTATTTCACCCAATTTACACAATCCACAAATTGGTCCTAAAATGATATTTTCTTCAATCCAACAACATAATTCAACTTAGAAAACATCATTCTAATCAAATCCACCATCAAAATAATTTTTACAAAATTTTCCCTAGTATTATTCATTTTTCCGAAATGGTCCCTATAGGTTTATCAAGATGTTTTCATCATTTTAAGCATCTAAACAACACTACAACACCATTTCCGACTTGATTAAGCCTTAAAACATGAAATCTTAACATGCTCTTCAACCACCCTAATCATCAAACTCAGCTTAGAGATATGGAAACTAAGCGAAACTTATGTCAAAAGATAGAGAATTCAAAGGAGATCAATTTCTTATTTCATGTCTCTAACCAAAAACAAAAATTGAATTGAAATTTTTTCTCTTACCTTGCTAGGGGTCTCGGCTACTTGGGAGAAAGATGAGCAAATTTCTAGTCTTTTCTATCTTTAATTTTAATGCCAAATATCTTCTAATTTGGCTATATAAAAATAAAAAAATCTCTAAAATAGTCAAATGACTATTTCACCCCTTAGTTATAACCAATCAGAAGCCAACACCTATATTTTATCCTCTTCCATAATAAATTTTCTTTAAAAAGTATAGGTGAAATGTCTAAAATGCAATTAATGAAATAATTTATTTTCAAAAATGCCATTCCACCACCTATACAAAATACTGAATAGAATCGAATCTAAATTGATTTAAAAGTGATTCAAAAGATCGATGCTATGCTCTTCGGGTCTTTTTAAAACTTCCTTCAAATTTTCATAAAATTCTGAGCTCATACGATTACCCGAATTATACTTAAACTTTAACAATAATTTCCCAATAATAGAAACATCAGATCAAACCATAGTTTTTATATTTGATCCACACCCTTAGATGATCTATCTATTTATGGAATAAAAATAAATATTGGAAAATTACTATGTTGGTCCTTGAACTTTTCTCAACTTTTCACTTTTGTCACCAAACTTTAAAACTTT
Source organism: Hibiscus mutabilis (assembly GCA_019671005.1). Taxonomy (NCBI): domain Eukaryota; kingdom Viridiplantae; phylum Streptophyta; class Magnoliopsida; order Malvales; family Malvaceae; genus Hibiscus; species Hibiscus mutabilis. Next base: position 32,054,081 of record CM033738.1, read on the forward strand.
ACGTTTTAGTCACTGAACTAAAACCACTAACTTTTGTTTCTTTACATTTTGGTCACTAATCAAATAATGGGATATTACAAACCAAATGTTGTAAAACAGATTACAACATTGCTAAAAGAAATAAAGATGACTAAGGGAGAATCTAACAACAAAAATGTGGTTAAATCCTCCATTCAGGTTTACTTCTCCACTCCCCTTCCAAAACCCATTTCTTTAACCACCTCCATTTATAACCATTATTACCTTAGAAGATAGATCCTTTGATGCTGATTACAAAGCCCCCAACAAGAACTCCAAAAATCTTACTCCAAAAGCTAAAGATCCAACCTTTAACTTTGTTTGGGTTGACGATAGGAGAAGAAGAGATGTGGAGGGACAAATGAACAAGGGTGATACCACCCCTTAGCTTTTATGCAGAAGACTTAATGAGAATCAACCTTCCCTTTTAAAAAAGGGAAATTCACAACATGAGTCCCTCCCATCTCTCTCCCATCACACATAGGCCACAAAACAAGCCCAAAAGACAGCCAAAAATCCCATCAAGGTTCTTTAGTCTATGAATGGGCCCAAAACCTTTGCCCAAACACCCAATGATAACCAATCGGGTGAACGGACTCACAAATTCTAAAATCTATGCCATTACAACTCTCCCCTCCTAAAAGAAAATTTCATCCTCAAAATTTTCCTGGTAAAAATAGATGTAGATAAAGCAACTTCATGTCCTTCTCGACTTCCTACGTGGCCTCCTCAACCCCGTGGTTCCTTCAAAACATTTTCTCTAAGGGTATAAACTTGTTATGAAGCTCTTTAACTCCTTTACCGATAACTCTTATCGACTCTTCCTCATAGGTCAAGTCAGTATTGATCTCAATCTCTTCAAGAGGAATGACATGCGAACGGTCAGAACGGAAACGTCTTAACATAGACACATGGAACACATTGTGAATACGAGTCGTCTTCAGAGGTAAGGCTGATCGGTAAGCCATGAGTCCAACCCTCTCAAGAATCTCATACGGCCTAATAAACCTCGGGCTCAACTTGCCTTTCCACCCAAAGTAGATTACTCTTTTCCACGGTGACACCTTGAGGAATACTTTGTCACCAACCTCATACTCGATGTGCTTACGCTTCTGGTCCACGTAAACTTTCTATCGATCGAAGGCTTCTTGCAATCTTTCTTTGATGATCTGAACCTTCTCCTCAGTTTTTCTAATCAATTCTAATCACACAATTCTTCTCTTATTGAGCTTAGTCCAACACAAGGGTGTTCTACACTTTCGTCCATACAACGCCTTGAAAAGAGCCATCATGCTGCTTGATTAGAAACTGTTGTTATAGGCAAAATAAACAAGCGGTAGCTGTTCTTCCCATCTCCTCTAAAAGTTAATGATGCAACACCAAAGAATATCCTTTAAAATATGGGTGACTCGCTCAAACTGACCATTAGTCTGAGGATGAAAGGCAGTGCTGAAATGCAACTTAATATCCAAAGACTCATGTATCTTCTTCTACAACCTTGTTGTGAACTGGGGATCTCTATCTAAGATGATTGATGGTGGCACTCCATGCAACCTCACAATCTCTTGAATGTATAATCGTGTCAACCTCTCAAGCATAAAATCCCTACGCATGAGTAAGAAATGAGAAGACTTTTTCAACTGATCTATTATTACCCATATAGCATCATGTTTCATTTGGGTCAACGACAACTACGTCACAAAATCCATGGTCACATGATCCTACTTCCATTATGGAATTTGGATAGGCTAAAGCAAGCCTGAAGGAACCTGACATTCCGTCTTAACTTGCTGGCAAGCAAAGAACCTTGTTATGAACTTTGACAAATCTCTTTTATATTGAGCCACCAATAAAAAGGGCAAAGATCTTGGTACATCTTATTATTGCCCATATGCATAGCAAATAGACTATGGTGCGCCTCTCGAAGAATACAGTCTCGTAAATCCTCCAAAGCAGGGACACACAACTGACCTTTGAAGTATAAGATCCCACCATCTCATACTTCAAAATTAGATGTTGTTCATCTTTGAACCATATCAATCTTTGCCACTAACTCTTCATCTAGTACTTGTGTTCTCTTGATCTCTTGTACTAGGGTAGGCTCCACACGAAGCTCGGCTAACAACCCACCATCCTCGATCATTCTCAAATGGGCAAACATAGCTCTTAAGTCTGACATAGTCTTCTGACTTAAAGTATCAGCCACCATATTGGCATTATCGGGATGATACTTTATGATACAATCATAGTCCTTTAACAATTCAATCCAACGCCTTTATCTCAAATTCAACTCCTTTTGGGTGAGGAGGTGCTTCAAGCTCTTTTGATCAGTAAAGATATAGCACTTTTCTACATACAAATAGTGCATCCAAATCTTCAATGTAAAGATAACTCCAGGAAGCACCAAAAATATGGGTAGTGTAATTCCTTTCATGAGGCTTGAGTTATCTAGAGGCATAAGCTACCACCTTACCCTCTTGTATGAGAACACAACCAAGCTCATTCAAAGAAGCATCACTGAAGACAGCATAATCCTTACCCAACTCGGGTTACGTTAAAATTGGGGCTTCTATCAGGTAAGCCTTTAACTGTTCAAAGCTTTACTGTCTTATCCCGTTCCACTCAAACAAAACTTCTTTCTGTAACAACTTGGTCATAGGTGTCGCTAAGATAGAAAATCCCTTGACAAAAAGGCGGTAATATCTAGTAAGCCCAAGAAAACTATGGACTTCTCTGTTATTCCTAGGTGGTTTCCACTCTACCACTGCCTGAATCTTTTCCGGATCGACGCAAATCTCGTCTATCGCTACAATGTGGGCAAAAAATGCCACCTTGGAAAGCCAAAATTCTCACTTACTAAACTTGAAAAAAAAATCTTTTTCCCATAAGATTTGAATGACAACACGAAGATAATAGTCGTGCTCCTCCTCCAAACCCAAGTAAACCAAGATATCATAGCTAAAGACTTCCAAAAATTGATCTAGACAGGGCTGAAAGATCTGGTCTATCAAGTCCATAAAAGTTACAGGTGCATTGGTAAGCCTAAAAGGCATTACCAAGAATTCGTAATGTCCGTACCACGTCCTAAAAGCGATTTCCTAAACATCCTCCTCTACCACCTTTAACTGGTAGTACCCCGCCCTTAAAACAATATTTGAAAACACACATGAACCTCTCAACTAGTCAAATAGATCATCTATCCATGTTAAGAGATAATGGTTCTTCACTGTTCCCTTCTTGAGATGACGATAGTCAATGTACATCCTCATTGAACCATCATTCTTCTTGACAAACAAGACCGGTGCACCCAAGGTGAGATGCTTGGTCAAATAAAACCTCTTTCCAACAACTCTTGCATCTAATTTTGTAACTCTCTTAATTTTGTCGGTGTCATACGATACGGGGCAATGGGTATTGGTGCCGTGCGAGGTATCACATCTATCTAAAATTTTAGCTCACAATCTGAAGGTGATTCAGGTAACTCTTTAGGAAACACATCGGTAAATTCTCTAATAGACTGAAGGCTCTCAAGCCTAGGATTCTCAACTCTTGTGTCAACCACATGAGCCAAGAAGGCCTCGCAACCTTCTTGAATCAACTTTTGTGCTACCAAGGCTGACACCACATTGAAAAAATAAGGATTTCTCTCTCCCAAAACTACAAGATTTGCCTCATCTAAATTGTGAAGCTTAAAGCTCTTTACTCTACATCCCAAACTTGTATCATACTCAAACAATCAAGCTATGCCCAAGATAACATTAAATTCTTGAAAGGGAAAAACCATTAAATCTACTGGAAATTTTAAACCGTGAACCTCTATTAGACATCTTCGATAAACTTTATCTACTAGCACATTATAATCCAAAGGGTTGGTTACATCACCCCTAACCTCTAGATCCTCAACAAAAATATCCCACTAATGGGATATCCCACTATAGGGGTAAGAATGGGTAGACCCCAAGTGTACTAAAGCAATAATAGGAACAAAAAATTGGGTAAATGTACCTTTGTGTATATTGGAAAGTGCCCCCACTCTATTATACTGACATATGACTCGCTTCTTCCTAGTAAAACCTTAGCCTCTCTGAGCTGTGAAGGAAGACCTCTAATTTTGAACTAGAGTAGCATCCATGGCCTTTGGGCAGTCTCTCAAAAAGTGGTCGGGTGATCCACAACCATAGCATACCTTAGCATTCCCATAGCACTCCTTGCGGTGCCTATGCCCACTCTAGTCACAAAACCAGTGCATGTGATCCCCTAGATGAACCCCTAAAACTCATATCCGAAGATGAAAAATTAGGCCTCCTACGACTAGTAGATACAGGCCTACGATATGATCTCACGGACTGATTTAACAGTCTTCTTCCTTGATTCCAATTACCTCTATACCTCTTAGAATAGTATTGAGACTAATTAGACTGGAAATGGTTCCCTCCACTCAAACCTCCATAATATCCTACATAGCCATTGGTTAGCCCTTATACTTGCTCAAGGAATTTGGCACTAGTGGTCAAATCAGAAAACATCTTTGATGGATCGGCTGTCAAATACATCTAGATCTCTTTTCTCAATCCCTTTAAGAACCTCATGCATCTCATCTTTCCCGTACCAACCAATTTTGGGGTATACCTGCTTAGCTACAGGAACTCTTGCTCGTACTCGAAGACAAGATGGTTCCCTTACACCAGGTGGGTGAACTGATACCTAAAACTATATATATGGGCTTCACCCACATACTTCCTTTTTAACTCATCTAGGAATTCATCCTAAGTGGGTCGGTTAGGGTACTATCCTAACTCCATGTTCTCCTATCGCTACAACCATTCTCCTTTAACAAGGAAATGAAGCACTTCAACTTGTTTTTAGGTTCCAACCCCATTTGACGCAAGATCCAACAAGTATCTCTTAACCACTAGTCTATTTTGATCGGATTATCTTGTCATATCCCAAGGAAATTTGTTGCTCCATAATAGTAAAGCCTCTCAATCAGGGCCTCACGAGGGGTGGCAGAAGTCCTAAGAATGGCCCTCACTATACGATGAAGGGCCCTATGCAGGTGGGTGAAGTAGTTATCCTCTTGACCCCTCTCATCCTCAGACCTTTCATTGGTCTCAAGAACACAGTCCTCATCATAGCTGTTAACTCTCCAAAAGTACTACTTTTCATGTATATATTGCCATGTTTTAACCTAACTTTGAGTACATATGTGAGCATTTAGCTAGCTGATTCATGCATTTGCGTCTAGGAGTTAAGAAATGTTTCCATTGCCAGAGTGAAGGGGTATTTTCTTGTAGAGGTAAGTATGTCAGTAGTATGGCAGGTTTGGCAGAGCAGGAAAGGAGCAGTTGGTAGAAGTAGAAAGAGCAGAAGAGAAATACTGAGTGTCATTGGCAAAAAAAAGACTAGGATTTCCAGACTCAGTTTGCAAAAGAAAAAAGGTTGATGCCTAGTCAAAATCCGTTAGAGCTAGGTCAACTCTAAAATTAAAAAAGAGGATAAGAAGATAACACACCTATCTTGGTGCATAACAAACTTTCACATTCAAAACCCAACCTAGGGTTTCCACGAGTGCGTATATAAAAGAAGCTAATTGATGAGCCAAGAGTCTGTGACGTGGGGAAGAAAAAAGTGGAGGGAAAATCGTGGTTCGATCAGGCTATGACCGAAAACTCTAGATCCATTGAAAGGCTATGTCGACAGATCTCTTTCTTTGTCCATTTCTCTTAGTTTTTAATTTTGTTATGATGGTGATGTTTCAAAATGATATTTTGTTGATGGTTTCCGCAGCCATGAACTGGTTCTTTTAAGTTGGCTAGGGGTGTTTTGCGATGAATGCTTAGCTTTTTGGTTTTTTAATAATTGAATGCCTTGGCATTTTTGTCCATTTTACTAGTGCTTTATTTTCTAAAATTCTTTGCCATACAGCTGTTGGCATTGGATGTGCATTATCCCTTAATATCTTAACAAACTTAGGAGGTAAGGATTAATTGTCAAATATTAAGGTGAGAAACTTCGTCAGAAGATTTTTAAGCAGATGAGCTTACTTTGGAAGTGAATCTACCCATTAGGAGTAAAAGTTAAAACTTTGTGAAGTTAATTATTGAAAAACATCGCTATAGACATATAGGAGTTAATAGTAATCAACTTAGAGTATTGCCATCGACAGAGGCAATACTACTTAAATTCTACTCGATAATAAAACCAAGGATAAAAGTTATTAAATATTGTCTTTGTTAGCGTAAAATCAAAGCATCCCATGCCAACGCAAATTAACTATCTAAATACATTTGTTTGCCAACCTGCCTAATTTTTCACTTTATTTTCCTTAGTCATGTTCTTAAAAATCCAATCTCAATCACCAATCTATTCACCTCCAGTTCATAAGTAAAAATCATGGCATTTAATTCCTGGACAATCCTTGTGGATGTGATACTCAGCTTACTATTGTATTGCTTGCTGACCGTGTATACTTGCACACAAAAAGGCCTAAACTTGACATTATTTGCTGGCATATTTACATTAATTCATCATTTGTTTGCCAAGCGTTAGTCAATTGAGAAGTTTTTGGCACCGTTTCGGGAATTGATGGAATTTATTATTTTTATTTTTGCTTGTACTTGTTTATTTTACTTATTTTGTTTTGTTTAGTGTAAGACCATGAGCCACACTGCAAAGGAAGATTTGTTATATGACCCATATATTAAAATAACTCTGCACAGGTTAAAAAGGAAACATTGAGAAATGGCTCTAAAAGGAAATGGTGGGGTAGATGGTGTCATAAACAATGAGAAAAATCCACCAATACATGATGGGATACCACTTGGTCCTGCTGTCGATGCAGAGAATCCTGAAGAAAGACCTATTACAGAACATGGAATGTTGATTATAATGTTGATTTTACGCAACTACTATTATGAAGTCTTTGGTATAGTTGGATATCCATAGAGTCCTAGCAGTTGCGTCCTAGCACTACGGTGTGTTTCAGTCACTTCGGTGATGTTTAGACACTTCGGTGTCAACTTAGACGCTAGGGCGTTGTTCAGACACTTCGGTGTTGTTAGCACAAAATGTACGATTATGAGGAGAAAAGAGCATCCTCAAGTATGTACTCATCTCAGTCGCTTCGGCAATGCAAACGCTATGGCGTCGTAGACACTGCGATGTTGTGATGAATTGCGTACCATAACATTACATGATTTTGTACTTTGGGCTATAATAATTGAAATGCATTTATGCAGGTAGTTAAGCTAAAAAGCTTAATGTACACAAGACTGGTAAGACAGATCAAATCCTATGATTTGAATATTATATTGGTTTAATGAACTATATATGTAAGGTAGTTCTATGCATGATAAAATGTTATCAACTGCAATTGGAAATCGCTTGCCATTTTGCAGTGCTGTGTTATTTATAATCATTGTTTTATATTGTTAATATTATGCCTCACTAAGTTATCCTTAGTGTGTGTTTCGTATCACACGTAGGTACTTCAGACTAGATAGCAGAGGAAGAGCTGCATATCATTGGATCAAGTTAGCCTGCATTATCAATAAATATCACCACATCCTAGTCTAGTGGGGCATGTATAGATATTAAATAAGTAGCTATTTTGTATGTCTAAATTTTTGTACTCTACTTATAAGTTAATATGGATATACGATCTGGAAACATGACATAGTTTGAGGAATTAAGAATATTAGAAAAGATGCTTCAAACGATTTTAAACTTGGTTGTTTATCGCATAGTGATTTTAAAATCAAGAAAGGGTCTAGGCAGAACACATAGCTTTCACCCTGAATTATATTTTCATTTTAATAACTGCTTAAAGTATTTTATAAACCAATTCAGGGTTGAAACTAGGTGACTCTAGATAAATTTGTAATTTAGTGAAAACTGAAAAGGGTTGTTTAATCAAATTAGTTTTGCATCAAATGAAAAATATTGACAAGTCTGAAAATCAGTGTAAATCAGTAACATCTTTAATGTGTATTCGATTATCGAATATATGTTGAGGGTGTTACAAGTAATGTAGTAATTTTCCACTTGGCTCGAGAGTGTTTGGGTTGCGCGTGCTAGAGCTCTTGGAAAGAGAGATTTGGGTTGGTTATACTAGGTGTATATTGTAATTGGTGTATTTATTGACTAGAAGTTTTGAGATTACAGGATTTGAGATGTTAGTTCAGTATTTCAAAATTAGGGAATTAACTGCTTTCCCCAACAGTTTTTGAGATTTGAACATTAAATGTCTACCCTTGGTTTTTATTTGGCATTATAAATAGGAATCCTTTGGATCTGTATTTTGTAACCTAACCCATAGGTAGTATGTTCTTTCTTTGTATTATTGTGTGTGTTGGTGGAGTTGTGGCTTGCAAATATGAGTAATACACAGAGGCTTTATTTTGTAGATTTGGGAGAAGTGTTGATCACTTATTTAGATTGTTTATATCGACAAATGATGGTGTTTGGAATTTTACAATTATACGTTTGTCGTGGTAAACATTGACAGGCCATGATTATTTAGAGAAAAGAAAGTGTTTATCGTTGTGTGCAAATTCTACAATTCAGCTTCTACTTTCGAGCAGTAGTGCAGGATAGTAAATCTATAAGTGGCGGAGTTTTTGCCATCTACCTGAAGGATGTAAGGTAATATATGTAAGATACTTGTTGGTTTCAACATAGTTAATGAAGATTATAATTATTCATATGGACATCAAATTTTTAATCCTCAAGAGCTGGATGCTTTAACTGGTCTCCCTATAAGTATCATGTGTAATGTTTAATCATGCAGGCCTTATTAGGAAGGGGTTGAATTTGGTAACCCTTAGAGGAAACTGGTCTTATCAGATCCTACCTTATTGTTTTTGACACTACCTGGTTATGTAGTTAATATGGTTAACCTAGATAATTTTCATATTAATTATAGAATTGATTCTGGTAATGGTTTGTGGAATACTCTACTCTACAGACATTTTAGTGAGTTGAAAATATACAAAAGAATGGGACATATGGTGTTTGTTGCACTACAATCGAAGTTCAAGAGCGAAGTATATTTCTTAATGTATTATTCATCGTGCGTTGTCCTGGGAGTGGTTCTTCTTAGTGTTTTCTCTAGGTTTGTCATGAATGTAATTCAGAGTTGGTTTAGCTCTTCTTAGAGCAATAGTTAGTTACGCAATGTTGTTCTATGAAGTGCTTGGTATATTGCTCTTTTTTCTGTTTGTTGTGTGGAAATGTAGCTGTAAAGCTCAAGTTATATGTATATTCTGGTTGTGGGTTGTATTTTCCTTGAAAAATCTTGATATATATAACATGAATGTTCAATATTCACAAATTCGCAAGGTAAATGGGTAGTGAGCGCTTATCTTCTTTAGAAGGTATTTTGTGGGAAAGTTGGCTATTTTGTTATTTGCTCGTGAAGTGATGTCACTTTTTCTGAGCAGATTATATGCATACTAAATTGTGCAAGTGACTGGCGAACCTTTTATGTTTGCGGTCGCTATACTATGCACACCCTGCTTGGAAGCGGCTAGCGAACCTTTTTATCTTTGTGTTCGCTCTACTATGCACACTCTAGTTGGAAGTGGCTATCAAACCTTTTTATCTTTGCAGTCACTTTACTATGCACACTCTGGTTGGAAGTGGCCAGCGAACCTTTATCTTTGTGATCGCTTTACTATGCACACTCTGGTTGGAAGTGGCTAGCAAACCTTTATGTTTGCGGTCACTTTACTATGCAAACTCTGCTTGGAAGTGGCTAGCAAACCTTTATGTTTGTGGTTGATTTAATATTCATACTCTGCTTGGAAGTGGCTAGCTAACCATTATGTTTGTGGTTGCTTTACTATGCACACTCTGCTTGGAAGTGGCTAGCGAACCTTTATGTTTGCGGTTGCTTTACTATGAATACTCTGCTTGGAAGTAGCTAGCGAACCTTTATATTTGTGATCGCTTTACTATGCACACTATGCTTAGAAGTGGCTAGCTAACCTTTATCTTTGCAGTCGATTTACTATTCACACTCTGATTGGAAGTGGCTTGCGAACCTTTATGTTTGCGGTCGCTTTACTATGCTCACTTTGCTTGGAAGCGGCTAGCGAACCTTTTATTTTTGCGGTCGCTCTACTATGCACACTCTGCTTTTTAGCGGTTAGCAAACCATTTTATCTTTGCGAGATAACTAAGGATTGAGTAAAAACATTAGCAAACCATTTTATCTTTGCGAGATAACTAAGATTGAATGTGTAATATAATATAAATAACAATGAAAAGTTAAAGTGGAATGCGTATTAATACTACGAGTTAGTTCATACCTTTTCCTATATGGTGTGTCTTTGCTTTGTGGTGAGTTGTTGTCCTCTCGCGTCCTTGCTACCACGTTTAGCTACAAAGTGACACCCTTAATCGCACTTCCAACGGTTTCAGAGGTTACGGGGGAGCTGCTTCTTGTTCAAAGTTTCACAACTTCAAATTTCCTCAGCAGGGACTACTCTTTTTCTTTGGGCAGAATTATGGGGGCTTCTTACATCTCTCATCTCGACCGCCTACCTCTTATATCCCTACCCCATGTCACTTGTGGCGTTCTTAGTTTTACATCTCTTATTTAGACCTCTATATGCTAGTGGGTCTCCTCCTTTCTTTACTGCATGCATGTATCCTTTCTTGTCTATTCTGGCTGCTTCTCTCGGTGCTCCCATAATTTCTATCATGCTCTGCATGTTGTTTGGTTGGTTACTTTCGGATTGAAAGAAGGAAATTTTCTTTTTCTCTTCTTCATCATTTTCTCTATCTCTGTCTATTCCTCTATTTATGCTATTATCAAGGGTCGATCTTCGTTGTTTTTTGGGGATCAGACTAAAAAAGTGAAGGATCCACACCCACCGTACCAATTGTTAATCACAAAGATGTTTACACTCTTCGATGATGGCTCATGGTTGTCATGGTTGTGGAGGTAAGAGAGTTGTAGGCTTTTTATTTTAAGCCCTAGAGATAGAGAGGGAGAGATGGAGTCGACCCTCTCCTTTAGAGGTGGGTGGTCCCTTATAAGGGTTTGGAAAAGGCATGCACATATGTCAATCAAGGGAGACAATTGTATTAGTGAGTTGAGTTCCCATAACTTGGTTGTCGGTATGGGTCATATGTATCGCCACGTGGTTTAGAGTTATGTTCTCATGGTCATGTCATTCTGATACATCGGCATGTGGTTTGTTTATTGGGTGTTTGCGTGGTGACGGTTCACAAGCGCTAACAGTACACAACAACATTACATTGTGACGGTCAACATGTGTTATAAATTAATGTGAATCTGGTTTATCATGAAAGAACGAAACACATACAAATAGACTACAATTTTGTACGTGAGAAATATACAAAAGGGTGTCATACTCACACAACATGTGTCTGCCAAGGAACAACAGGAAAACATTTTGACAAAGGGTTTAGGAATGCATCAGCATGGATATTTGATATTCAAGTTGAGAATGAATATTATATAATTCTCCAACTTGAGGAGATGTGTTGAAAGATGCCGACTTTTATATTGCTTGGAAAAAAGCTTAAGGATTTTGCGTAATTAGTTACATAAATAATGCCTAGACTATGTCTTTTTACCTGCAAGTATACACGATCAACACATAATATAGAAGTAAGAGAGTATCATATCCATAGAGATTGTCTAGGAATTAAACGCCATAATAATTACTTGTGAAGTATAAAAATAGGATGTTGGTAATTGATTGAGAAAATAATCACAAAAACTGAAGCAAAGATTCCGGTAGGCTGGCAGATAAAAGTGTAAAGATGATTGGTAGGCTTGGCAAGGGATATTTGGATTTTACGCTAGCGATTAATAACGTTAAACCTTTTTTTATTGCCTAGCAGATTTTAAACTAGTATTGCCTCTTTCGATGGCAACACCCTAAGTTAATTACTTTTAACACCTATATATCTATAGCAAGTTTTCAAACATCTAACTTGATAAGGATTCAATCTTTTACTCCTAAGGGGTAGATTTACTTCACGTGTAAGTTCATCTCCTTGAATATCTTCTGTCAAAGTTTGTCTCCTTAGTATTTGGCAAAAAATCCTTATCTCTTAAGTCTGTCAAGATATTAGGGGATAATAAGCACTCAATGGTAATTGTCGTATGGCATAAAATAGAATAAAATTAAGTATAAGCAAAAAACCAAAGCATTCAATTATTAAAACCCTAAAACTAAGTGTTCATCGCAAACACCTCTAGCCAACTTGAAAGTTTTGTTCATGGCTGGGGAAACCAGCAACACATCATCATTTTTCATCATCCTTACAAAACTAGAAATATTTTTAAGAGAAATGGACTAAAGAAGAAGGTTAGTCGATGCAGCCCTTCAATGGATCCAGAGCTCTCGATAAAGACTGCCCTAGTTGAACCGTGGTTCACCTCTGCCCTCTTTTCTTCCTTGCGGCGCAACCCCCGTTTGCTTATCCTTTGAACTCCTTTATATAGCCGTACGTAGAAACCCTAATTAGGGTTAGGGTTCTGAGAGTTTGTTACCATAATTTTCGGTGCATTTCTACTTTATAGAATTAGGGCTAACCTAGTTTTGAATCAGGGTTTTTTGACTAGGCATTAGCCTTTCTTCTTTTGCCAACCGAGCTTGGCATTCTTCTCCTATTTTTTGCCAACTGAGCTCAGCATTTCTCTCCTACATTCACCTTCTCCAGTCCTACCATGTAACGCCTCAGTTTTGGGCCAGTCCTACCATGTAACGCCTCAGTTTTGGGCCTAGATGCTAATTAGGTTAAATAGACAATTCGAGGAACCAGATTAGAGGATTCACGATTTTAGGATTAATTCACAATAAATATTTTTAAAGGAGTTAAAAAATGGGAAAATGTTTTAAAATTTTTATTTAATATATAAATATATTTGGTGAAATGAGTTTTGGAAGTAAGACATTTTGTGGTAGTGACCAAAACACAAATTTTGCAAAATCTGTTTTTCTAGTGACTAAAATGTAAAGGGTCAAAACTTTGAATCTTTAAGGAGCTATTTACCCAAAGTCTAATATCAGACTTTCTCCCTTAATTTGGTTATTTTAAGTGATTTTAAAATGTAATAAATGGTCTTAGAGAATTAAATTGGATAATTAAAGCTTAAAACAAATTTGACGTAACTAACTTTTCTCCAAAAGATTTTCTCTCCAATTCTTTCTAGCCAAACACTATTTCTTCTTCAAAATCTTCAGGTAAAATCTTATTTTAATTAATCTTTTGATTTCAAGTGAGTATATAATGATTTTCTTATCAAATCCTATTATTTTCTCATTTTTTCTTATGAAAATTCATCCAATTAAGGGGGAAAGCCATCAATTAGAGGTGTGGTTCATCCTTCTCCTCTAATACAAGGTTTTTTTACTGAAATTCCCAATTTATTGGTCCTTTACATGTGTTTTCTAATGAGATTTTATGGTTGTAATGGAATTAAATGGTATATTGAAGTTTTATTGTGGAAATTGATGAGATTTCGAATTGAATCTAATTTCTTGTGTTCTTGATTGAATTGGAACATGATATTGATGTTTTATGATATTAATCATTGGGTTTTGACAATGGAATCCCGAAACTATATGAATCTCTAATTTTCTAAGTTGCTAGTTATGAGTTTTTGAGGAGTTATGGGTGTTTAATGTTTCCTGGAGGCACAATGATGATGTTAATGTGTTTTTGGATGGTAATTGATGATAATTGATAGTTGATATCTATAGGTTGTGGCTGGGTAAGGTTTGTGAGTTGTTTGGTGATGTTTCGGTTAGTTTGGAAGGGTAATTGTGGAGATTTTTTTAGGATTATTGTGTTTTGATGTTGTTGGATTGTGAATGTATTTTGATGTGTTAGAATCTCTATTTTGTGATGGTTAAGACAGGGGAGGTTGGTTCTCAAGCTTGAACAGACGTTTCAGGAGCTTTGGAGGTGTGTTTATCATGTCGACAAGCGAGGCCTTGTGTGTCAGTGAGTGAGAACGTGTTTTTAGCTTTACAAAGTTTTGAGATTGGGTTTTGGGGGTTTAAATCAAGCTTGAAACGCTAGTCAAAGCTCGGAAGTAAGTAAAGCATGAATTCTCTCTCAAAACTCATTTAGGCAATTGATTTTCATGCACTTGTTTTAAAAGGTTTAAGTTACTCACTGTATATGCATGTTTTGAGCATGGTTTAATGCTGGAAATTGATTATAAAAAGATGATGATGCATTGTGAGGCAATACAAGTCTTGTTAATGTTTTTGAACATTGTTTAATGCAAGGTTGATTGCATTGGTTTAATGATTTTGATGATGTATATGAAAACAGTGAGTAAATGGTGATGAAATAAATTATATTGGCTAGTGATTGTATGATAAAATCTTGGGAAGAGTATCGAATATAATTTGCCGGCCATAGGATTTGATAGTGCACTATAAAAGGCGCCTTGGATGTCGAGGGGTTTATATGGTGTACCGAATACTCCATCTAAGTACCCTAATGGTCGAGGGGTTTATGTGTACCGAAGACTCTTGTTAGTGGGTTAAACATCGTACCGATGAGTGGTGTTGAGGGGTTTATGTGTACCGAATACTCCACCACGGGTGTAAGAACGGTGGAAGGGTTTATGTGTACCGAATACTCCCATTGTGTGAACCTTGTGTTATCGGTAGATTGTTTGTTAAGTGTTGGGTGAACACTTGCTAAATCTGTGTATACG